>VDFB02271358.1:379448211-379577124 GCA_007258455.2 Sequoia sempervirens
TGAACCACATATCTGCACATTTGACTACTCCCTCTGAGTAGCAGCCATGTAAACATCAATCCAGATCATAATATAGCAATGAAGCTCATGGATTGATGTAAGTAAATGAGTTTTTAGTTATTATCTAGAGGGGTAATCACCACTAGCATTCCTCTAAGATACTCAAAATTATCCTTCAACAATGGCTTAGTAAATATATCTGGAATTTATTCTTTGGCAGGAACATATTCCAATCTAACTTCTATCTCATTCACTTTCTCCCTCATAAAATGAAACTTGATTGATATATGTTTAGTCTTGGAATACATCACTAGATTATTTGAAATATTTATTGCACTTGAATTGTCATAGTCTATGGAAATATGTTCTTCATATACAACCCAGATATCTTTCAACATCTGTTTCATCCATATTACTTGAGTACAGTTATTTGCAATAGCAATGTATTCTACTTCAGTAGTAGATAGAGAAATGGAATTATTCTTTTTGATCAACTAGGACACCAACTTCTTCCCTAGGAAGAAAGCACCACCACTAGTACTTTTCATGTCATCTACATCTCCAACCCAATCCACATTACTATATGCACTCAAAGTGAGATCATCATCCTTTGGATTCCAAGTCCAAAGTCAACTGTTCCTTTCAGATACCATAAGATTCTCTTCATAGAAGTCACATGTGATTCTTTTGGATTAGCCTAAAATCTAGCAACCATACATAAAACATTCATAATGTTTGGTCTAGTCTGAGTTAAGTAGAGTAATCCACCAATCATTTACCTATATCTAGTTTGATTTTCCTTATCATCATTCTATGTCAACTTACATTCGGTCACCATGGGAGTACCAATAGGTCTTTGATCATCCTTTCCAAACTTCTTCAGTAGTTCTCTCACATATTTGGACCAATATATGAAAATTCCCTTGTCTAACTAAGCAACTTGGAATCCCAAAAAGAAATCCATTTCTCCAATAATTCTCATCATCAAACTTCATACATAGATTGTCATCTCCTCCAAAAATGATGTCATCAACAAAAACTTCTATAATTAACTCATTATCATGATCTAATTTGAATTATACATTTCTATTAGCAGTACCTTTCATGAATCCAAGCTTCAATAGATATTTTTCCAATCTAGCATACCAAGCTTTGGGGGCTTTCTTAAGTCCATATAGAGATTTCTTCAATCGGAAGACCATATCTTCTTTATCAATTAGCTGAAATCCATCTAAGTGTTCAATGTATACTTCTTCTTCTAGTTCTCCATTCATAAATGCTAACTTCATATCCATTTGATAGACTCTATATTTTTTGCATGCATCATAAGTAAGAAATAACCTTACAACTTCAATTCTAGCAAAAGGAGCAAGGTTTCTTCAAAATCAATACCTTCCATTTGAGAATACCCTTTACATACTAGTCTTTCTTTATTTTGGACCACCTCACCTTGTTCATTCAACTTGTTACTAAACACCCGCTTAGTACCTATCACATTTTTTTCTTAGGCTTCAGAACTAGTATCCATGTGTCATTGTTTTCAATCTATGTTAGTTCTTCCTCCATAGCTTCCAACTAGTATTCATCTTGATAGGTGTCAGTGACATTTTTAGTTCAATCTTGGCAATCAAACAATATTCTTCTACAAATTTTCTTCTAGTTTGCACTATTTTATTCTTATCTCCTATGATTTGACTATCAAAATGATTTAGCTTTACATACCTTGGAGTTTTGGGACATTCTTAAACTTTTGATTCTTCTAATTTTTCTTCTACACTTGCACTTGTCTATGTTTCCTAACTAACTTGATTTATCAAAACAAATTGAGGTTGCTTCACTAGAACATATAGAATAATATGAGGTATATTTTGTGTTTGAGAATTATTCCCTTTGCAAGCATTTTCTTCATCCAAGTCATATCCACAATATCTGGATGATTTGAAAGATTCCTCCTCAACTCTAACATAATTTGCACTTTCAACCATCTTTCTTAGTATTTTGTTATAGCATCAATAGGCCTTGCTTTTAGTGGAGTAGCCTAGGAAAATCCCTTCATTGCTTCTTGCATCAAACTTTACTATATCATCATCTCTTTTGATATAACACTTGCTTCCAAAGATCCTTATATATTTAACAATAGGCTTGTAACCATACCATAACTCAAAAGGGGTCTTACCAGAATTACCATTAACATTTAAACCCAGTTCAAAGTATATGGTCGCACCCACAAAAGGATATGAAAATCATAGTAAAACCTATTGATGGTGTTTTTATGCACTTCTCAACACAGGCAATGCGTAGGTGCACTACCTCTCTTGAAAGACAATCTCCCACAATCGAATTGCAGAACACTATCCCAAGGTCTCTCAGATGTCAGGTCATGACAGTGCTCAGATACCTCAGTAGTTTGATGTGATTTGCTGGAATCACAAGGTGGTCTTACAAAAAATACAAAGTGTGGACATAAAGCATGAAGCTGGACCTTGAAATGGAGTTCTTAGGATAAAGGCAATTATGTGTTGGTTGTAGGTTCAAACAACAATCTTGGACTCCATTTAGTTGTTAGATTTGGCTTTACAATGTGCAATGAACCTTAGCATAGGTTAGTTACTAAAAAAAAGGAAAAGAGTGAAAGGGAAGAAAAGTTCCTAAGTATGAAGCTAGCTATGAATAGTGACAATGGAGCTCCTGTAATGGACAATTCCTCAAAACAATATCCCACTTAACCAGGGATTTCACAGTATCATGGAAATTGTGCTATCTTCTAGGGGCTATAGATATTTCATCCTTCATCCACCACATACATGCATGAATTAAGAATGAATGTTTAGAACAACTTCAAATAATGTCCAGGCTAACTTTGCGCAGCTATCTACCGTCAGCAAACAACAAAAAGTATGGACTAAGGGATCATCAACAAAGCAGGAATTTTCACAATCACCCAACATTCCTAAGATCTATCCAAATGAAATAAACAGCTAACTAAACAGCCATAAAATCCAAGCTAAACATATGAAATTGGAGAATGAATCAAATGACATGAGAGAAATCAAGAAAATACACCAAGTCAATGATATTTCTTATAAATTTCTGCAACATGCCTTTACAACAACTCAACTCTCACTTTTTGCAAATGAGGGGAGTGCTCTATTTATAGTTTTCAAAAAACCAAATGAATGGCTAAGATTCATTACAATTGTGTGGCCAAGATTTATTACAAAATAGGGTTTCACCTACCCCCAAATAGATTTACAATTTAAAAACATTTTTTGTCTCTTCCCTATTTCGTCATCTAGTGGATGACACTATTGCTCTTTCGTCCTGTAGCTAATTGCTATTTTCTTGGCTGTAGCTACTCTTTAGGGAGATCTTCCTCTTTGGCTGGGCTGTCCTCTTGCTCCTCGGAGGCTGCATGTTCAATGTATTTGAGGATGACGGCCTGGAGCTTGTCTATCTCAAGGATCTCGCATCTTAACACCTGGTAGCTCCATTCCTTAGCATTCTCTTCCAGCCACTTCCAATCCTCATCATACTTCGAGCCTTGGTCTCTGAATAGCTCTAATCGATCGAAGGCACGGGCGGCAAAACTCAGGAACTCCGTTGTAATTTCTCTAGCTATCATGTCCTTCATTTTCTCCTCGAAGTATGGCTTGACCTTCTCAGCCTCCATTTGCACTATGGGCATATCATAGCCCATCATCAACTTGAGATACTCGGCGCATTTCGCCTGGATTTCTTTGATCCATTTGATATCTGGATCCACTCTGCCCAGGATTTTCTCCATTCTCTCATTCTGGTTGATGAGGTCTCTGCGCCACACATCCACCAACCACTGATCTTTCTTCAGCTCTATCTTTTCTTCCCACGTGTTCTCTGGCATTTGAAGGATGGCTTCAATTCTCAGGAAGGTGGAGTCATAGATCGCAGGGAAATTGGTGCAAAGTCTCCTCGTGCTTTCTAGGGACTTGATCAGGTCCAAGAACTTGTTGGCTATCTACACATCCCTACTGATTCCCATGTTTCTGACGTATGCTACTTTTCGAAACCAATCCTCAGTGGTCTTCTCGAAGTTCTTCCTTCTTTCCATTTTGTCTATCTATTCTTTGGAGAGCAACTGCGGTGCGGTGGTGGAGGTGGTGGGTAGGTCATCCACTGAGGACCATTGATGTATGTAGTCGGTTAGGGCAGCAATCTGTGCTTTAAGCTCATCTTTGGAGACCTTATCCTGCTTGATCAGGTGTACCACTGTGGCCACTTATTCCTCCAGGTGCTCAACCTTTTGTTCCCTGGTTGCTGTCCCCAAGTCAATGGTGGAGATGCTGTAACTCACCCCTGCTTGGCCAACTATAGGCGTTGCAATTTGAGCTGCTCGGGAGCCAGAAACGTCCATGGTTAGCTTAGATTGGACCTTAGGCTTCTTCTCCTTCCTTGTTGTGGTTAGGGATCGAGCCAAGATAGCCTCCAAACTCACCCTTGGGTCCTTCAAAATAGGAGTCATCTTCTCAAGTTGTTTCTCCAACCAATCGAGCATAGCAGATTTATCCCTAGGCGCATCATGGCTGCCCTCACCTTTTTCAGCTAGAGGCAAGACTTCTACCTCTTTTTCCTTTTGGGGCTCCTATTTTTCTTTAGTAGCGTCCTCCTCCTCTTCGTCAGAGTCACGATAAAACAAGAGGCATTTGACGGGCAGCTTGGTGGACAATTGCCAGGTGGGACTGTCTTCTTTCGCGACCTCTTCTTCCTTCTTTTCCTTAATAGCCTCGGCCTCAGGGCTCTTTACAGCATGGGTCTCGGCCTCGGTGATATCTTTTATCTGCTGCTCTTCCGGAGGCTACCCCTCTTTATCCTGTGGTGACCCTTCTGCTTCTTCCCCCACGTCCTTTGGCTGCTGCGCCAACTCTTCCTCAAGGTCATCATCAAATGTTTGGATAATTTCCTTGGCACCCGAGACATCCTCTTCATCTCCACTCTCAAAAGAGCCCATCTCCTCCTCCTCATAGACCACCCTATTGATGGTTCGGTGCTCGTGATATTCATCGACCTCCTCCTTAATAGGCTTTGAGTCCTCTTGCTCTTGCTCCTCCAACTCTTTCGAAATCTGCATTGTGGCTTCCATGGCTGGCGGCCCCATTGGCAGTTGTGAAGGCTGAGCTATTGTGACGACTTGGGTGAGGGTTGCTTGGAGAGCAGGGTCCATTAGGATCTGTGAGAGCTCAGGAGGAAGAATCTTCATGTGCCTTGCAAGGGCCTCAGGCATAGTGGAAAGGGGAACAGGCGATGTTATTGTTGCCAGAGGGAGGGATGTAATTGGAGACATGGTGGCAGAGGAAGGAGTGGTAATGCCAGAAGAGGAATCTATGATGACCACTGACCCAGCCAGGGGCGAATGGGCAAGATGGACAGAGATATCCACTACCGGCAGAGATGAGGTGACCGCAACCAGGGAGGCAGGCGGTGCGCCAGGAGGGGCAGGGAGAAGCAAGGTAGGCTGCAATTCTATTGTAGTCACCGTCTACTTGAGCCTTTTGGGGGATGAACCTCCTGTTTCTTTTGTTGCTTGCTCTTTGGGGTCCGCAGACTGTGCTGTCTTTGTTCCTTTTCTCTTTTGAGACCTGGTGATGGGGGGAGACTTGGAAGTCTCACCAGTTGATGTGGTGGCAGCAACATCCTCCGTGGCGCTTGGCTCACTCTTGAGCGCTTCATATGTTAGGACCACTCCTTGTTGCTTTAGTTGCGCCACCTGCCCGTCGACCCACTCCTTAGTACGAGTTATGATTAGCGGGGTGATGGTGTCTAGGTCATCGACCTCTTGTTCATCCTAGTCAATAGACGGTATTGGCAAGTCAGCAACTGCCGGGTACCTTGGGTGCATGATAGTGGACTCGTTCTCTTTGACTTGGTCCGGTACCTAGAATAGTTGCACTCTTCTTAGGAATTGTATGATCATGCACATGTAGTGCCTCATGCGTACCTCTTTGTCGTCTTTGCAATCTACCCAGAAATCTTCAATATGGTATTGGTGGGCATATGCCGGCCCCAGTGCTTTCCTGACATGGCCATGTGGGTCCATCCATGGGCACGCGGTGTACCAATCAAAATGATATTTTTTAAGCTCCTTCTCATAATTGGTGGCACATTGGGAAGTCTGTAGTTGATACAGGCCCTCGCCGAGGGTCATGGGATAGGAGATCCCTGCTACGTGCTTATTGCTGAAGATGGCCTGGATGTGTTGGAGCTGCCAGGAAAGCTCCAGGAGGATGATCCTATCATTTGGGTACCGCGGTAATCTGTTTGGCCGCTCCGTGAATCCCTGGGCCCAGATGTAGGTGAACTTGGGGAACTGGATGAATAGGAAGGCATATTCCTTTAAGAGCGCCCTCGTGCTGTGGGAGACTCTCCTTTCGAAGTCTCTAGCAATTAACCTGATAATATGGCCAATGAAGGCGTCATTGACCCGACAGTACTCCCTTTTGAAGTTATGGTATTGGAGTTGATGGTACTTGTCAAATGACTTGAGCCCTTGCTTAGATGCCCCTGATCTGGTGCCACAAATAGCCCACTGTATTGCCTCTGACCTACCAAAGAGTATACCAGGTAGAAGGTCATGTAGAACTTAGAGCTTTTCTTGATGTTGATGAATTTTTCATGGAAGCAATTGCTGATGATGCCTCCCTATTCGAATGAGACCTTGGGGTTAACATCCCCATTCCCCCGTAGGATCTGCTCAATGTAGTAGGCCATGCACTCTTGGAAGTAGGTGGCTGTTGGGAGACCCATGACCCTACTCAGCATAGTTACCAGGTCGTGGTAGTCTTCATGGAAATCGCTACAGAAGAGTTCGTGGGGAACCTTCGCAGCACTGCCCCATTTCTCCTTGAGCCAAAGGAGGTTGATTGATTTCTTGCACCCCAACAGATTAACATCCCACGCCGCTTGGCACTGTTCCAAAGTGGGGACCTCCATATGTGGGAACGTGGGGATGTGGAATGTTTTGGTAATCCCTTCTAGAGACATGTCCGCGAGGATGTTTCCCTCTTTGTCCACAATTGTTCTGGTGTCCGCTCGGTAGGCTTCTCGAAAAGCCATTACTAGTTTGGGTGCTATGAGAGAGGGAGGAAAACCGGTAGCCTTGGCAATTCCACTCTGCCTTATTAGTCTGGCGTTCTTTATCATAGGGTTGACCTTGACCCTCTGAGTGAACTCATCTATGTCCACCTGGCCAATGTTAGTATCTTAGATTTCTTTCCAGTCGGTCGAGACCTTCGACTGGAGTAGCTCACCCTGGAACTGAAACTTCATCTGATCTTTCTTGATTTCTTGCCCTTATCCTTTTCGGTGGAGGCCCCTGAAATTCCTGTAGCCGATTCCATATATTCTACAGGCAAGGAAAAATTCAATGCAACAAAACATCAAAAGCACTCATGTTAGTCCATATTCCAAAGATAACACCTAAATAATCATTCAACCATATCATAAGTCTTATCTTTAGATGTTATCAATCTTTGTTTCGGGACATTTGGACAATTCGGGCCCGGAGGGCCAGACTTCCCTGGTAGGAATGCTATCCGGAAGGGAAAAGGCAACGGAAAGCTCCCGGAGACCCCTCTTGGCCAAGTTTTAATGCTTTAGGAGGCCCATGTTGAAGAACAACAAATTTTAGGACGTGGGTCGAAGTCAGATTCAGGATTTGAGCTTGTTTGGGCCGATCTAAGGCGCATCAGAGGTCTCAAGCCAGAAAGCAGTTAAGAGGTGGCCGTTGGCAACGGCGGACAGTAGGCAGAAATCTAGCCGAGGAAGTCTGGAGGCAGAAGTCTGAGGGCCGGGGTCCAAGAGGCCAAAGGTCAGTTAGGATGAGGTTATGGTTCAGGCTTGGGGGCTTCCTGCGTGGCGGGGCCCGGCGGCGAGAAGACGTGATGCACAGGTTGCTACGAGATTTTTAGCAATTTTGGACGGCCGCGGCTACGAGACGCCGGGGGCCTGGCAGGTAGGAAGCCGAAAGGGGTTCGCCATTGGGGATGGCGGAACCGCCATGGAGTTCCGGAGACGGAACTCTAGACAGCCGGGCCCGGAGGGTCCCAGGGCAGGGTAGAGGATTGGCAAGATTTAGATTGCAAAGGGAAGCCCAGGATCCGAACACCGAGCAGACGGGTGAAAATTCCACCAGGAGGAGATCAGCGAACTTCCGCGGATGGAAGTCTGGGAGCCAAGACCCGGGGACATGAAAGCTGCCAGACTGGGAGAATGAGCCAACGGCAATGACAAGGCCAGGGCCCGGGGAAGCGGGCGGCAGACGGGACCTCACCGAAAAGGTCCTGCCTAACCCAACGACGGAAAAACGGCCATGGAACCCTCAGGATGGAGCCCTCGAGGTGTCAACGACGCCACATTCACTCATCGCCAAAAGTTCAACAGCGAGAGCCGCAGTGGAGACTGGATTGCGGGAAGTTGGGGGACGAACTCCGCTAGGGAAAGGAAATCGCCCACAGAACCTTGGGGATAGAGCCCCGGGGGCTGGGGCCTGAGCGCAAAAATGAAGGATTGCTTGGCGTCACTTTTTCACGGCTAGGCACGCGGCGAGAACCGTAGACCGGGAGGCCACGTGAGCTTGTGATCCAAGCACAAGATGAGGATGGAACCCCGGACAGGGAAGTCCAAAGGGCCGAACCCAGAGGGACGACTTGCAGCCCGCGGGAGGTCAAAGCTTAAGAGCAGACAGTGAAGGCAGATCGCGGGCTCGGGGGCCTTGATCGCCCTGCGCGAAGAATGGTCGCGACACCGAAAAGCCCCGAGTCAGCGGCGAGAGCGATTCCAATGGTTTTGGTAGATTTCAAGAGATGGGTAATGGGCACAATTCAGTGCTCTTCAATTTTATGCCACTCTAATTAATTTGTTCAATTACTTACATCCCTCAAAATGACAACAAAGGATGGCAGGGCAAATGGGGATGGCCTACCTTGGATACGTTAAGTGGTGAGGCGCGAGATCCACCGGGGGTCGACGGAGTGAAGTTGGTGCTCAGGATCACAACGCAAACGAAGGCGGTGGGCTCCAGTTGATAATTTGTGCAATTCACTCCAATTTGGATAATGAAAATGACATTGGCAGGCTGGGCATTATATACCCCAACCACCATTAATACCTGCATTAATTATTGGTACGGCCGTGCCAAAAGTTGTGAAATTTGAATTGAGTCGGCAGCGGCGACGGAGACTTTGGGACCCAGCAGCCAGAAAGACGCAGAGCAATGGCCGCCGTTTGATTTTCGACAACTTTGCACGACCACAGCGAAGATAGGCCCCAGGCCTGGATGGCGGGAGGCTAAAAGGAATTCGCTGCCGAAGGAATCTCATGTTGCCTAGCGGCGACAGCGAGGATCATCCCGGGGCCCGAGGGGCGCGTGGCTGGAAGGAATTTGCCGCCGAAGACGGTCAGCCCGGGACGGAAGTCTGGAGGTGGACTTCCAGGGCCCAGGGCTTGAAGTGGCTGGCGCCGCCCCAAACACCCATGACGAATTTTGAATAGAGGACGGCAGTGCGGGCCCCGAGGAGCGGACGGACGCCCAGAGAACGCCGCGAAGGATGGCAAATGCAAAGGGGAAGCCCAATAAGGGAACCCCAGATCCCCGGGCCTGAATGGGCCCAGGGCCGCTCCAGAGCCAAAAGCTAGAGGGAACCTGCGAGGCCCCGGAGGGCAGCAAAAGACAAAAAGCGGAGGCATGGTCGATTTATGATGAAACCTTGGAGCAACATCGACCATGCGGAACATCAAAAAAAGAGGGGCACGCAAAATGAGGTAGCCCCAAAAGATCAGACGAGGCAAAAGAAAAGAGTGCCCCCATTCCGAACAGGGTGTGTGTGCTAAGGGCACAACAAATGGTGACTCTATTGGAGAAAGGTCCGGAGTATTCTAGGGATAAAAATGAGAGAAATAGCCAAATGAATGAATGATCGCGTTCTTTGTCCATTCCTGGCCCGCACCCTTGGAGTTCCATCTCCGGAGTTCCCTTGGGGGTCTTCCTTCTCCAAATGGCGAGCGTCGCCCGGTGTCCCGCCCTCCGGGATCCGCCAGTGCTTCCGATTTTTAACCCTTGGCAGGTTGAAATTCGACCCATCATTTTTGCCTCCGGGCCCCAGATGTCAGGCCTCTGCTCCTCATTTTCTGCCATTACTCAAGTCTGAGGTCTTTCGGTGAGCTCTCTGATGCCTTCCGGGCTCCGAGCCCCGCTTTCCTCTCAATCGTTGCCTTGTTCTTTTGAAACCACTGCTTTCACACCCCCGGGCCCCGGCTACTGGACTTCCACCCTCGAAAGTCCGTGAATCGCCTGCCATCGTAATTTTCGCCCTGTCTGCCCACTTGCCGAGCCCCGGTGGCCGGACTTCTGCCCTCAGAAGTCCTCTTGCCCGCCACTATTTTTAATGGAAATTCTCTCCAGCCGCTCTGCCCTTCGAACCCTGGGCCACTCCTCGCCATCGCCGTTTAAATCAACGAAAATCTCATGGCGGACGGCGCGTCACGTCTTCCCAGCCTCCGGGCCCCACCACGCTAAATGCCGCTGGGGCTAAATGGTGAACCTCATCCCAGCCGTCCTTTGGCTTCCCAGACCCCAGCCCTCGGACTTCCACCTCTGGATTTCTGCCTGATGTTGGTGGTAAGTTCATATCAAGCAATTTGGGATGTTTGATGGTATGTTTATGTTTTGGTTGGCATGCATTAGTGTTGAAATTCAAAGATGGTCATTGAATAGCTTTTGTCGTCTTAGAAAAAGAATAGCCCAATCCAGTTTTTGTCTCTTGCATATTAGGTTTAATAGGAACACAAATACCTTGTTCATGTTTTCCACACACTTTTCCATTATATCCTAATTATTTTACAATTTCATAGCCTTTTCTATAGAGTCTTTCCATTTCTTTTGGATTAGGCGGATATTGATAATATATCTCATCAGAATTTGTTGTATACATTGTATTTTCTTACAAGGTAGAGGAGATATATGTTTGAGAAAATTGTTCATAATTTTGAGTTGACATGATGGTCGGTTGTTCTCATTACTCATCTTTCTTTTATGTGATTATGTATTCACCCATAAATGAAAGTGTGAATTCTAAGGTCCCCAATCATCACCAAATAATTTAGATACTAAGTCCTCATCATTGTGTTCAATTTCAAGAGGGTCTATATTGGATGTTGTAATTAATGGTTTCATAAAACTTGTAGCTCCTTTTTCAAGGTGCAAGCAGATTTTAGGCTTGGGGTCAATTTCAACTTGATAAATATGATTGTTATATACATATTTCATTATACGATGAGTGGTCAATGACATTGCATTCATTTCATGAATCCATGGTTTTCCTAAAAGAAGAATATATGAAATATCATAAGGCATGACATGAATAGGAGTTTGCAAAGTAGCCACCCCAACTATAATAGGAAAAATGATTATACTGAGTAGTTGCTTTGTTGTATTGTCAAATCCTCTAATGGATACATAATCAAGTATTATTTGTGAATTGACAACACACAATCTATCAAGAAGATTCACACTACATACAATAAGGGAATAACCATTATCAATAAGGGTTCTTTTAATACCTATTTGATTGAATTGAGCAATGATCATAAAGGCTTCATGTTGTTTCTACATCTCTAAAGGAGGGAGCTCATGTTGATGGAAAGTAACGACTAGATTAATTTGATTCATTGCATGTATTAAAATGGCCATATCATTCAGAGTTGTACTAGGAGGAACTGCAATTTGTTGTAAGGCTATTTGAAGAATAATGTGGTAATTTGGTGAATTCTAAAGTAAATCCGAAAGGGAAATATTTGCAAGAGTATTATTTAATTTTTCAACAATATCATACTCCTTTGTGTGTAAGGGGAAGCATGGGGCACTCAGTGGATTAGGTAAGGGTAAAGAGGGTGGGGTTGGTTGTTGTGGTTGTGGATTGTTTCAGGTATTATATGTATGAGCAACAGTAATATTACTGGATTGCTGCAATACATCAGTTTTAGGTGGGTAAAGAGTGAACTCAAGTTTATTGTAAGGATGAAGTTTATGTGAGGGTGGGTAAAGAATGAGTTGAAGTTGAATCATGTTAACATCCTTAGTTTTAGGTTGCTCACAACAAACCTTAGTGGATGACTTGAGTGAGATGAAATCTTGAAGGAACCCATCTATCAAGTCCAATTCATCACAACTAAAAGGTTTGAGGGGTAAATTATTGTCAATTGGTTTAAGCTATTCATGATAAGCATTAGAGGTGTTAACATTTTTTATTTTGGTTTGGGTACAACAAACCTTAGTGAATGACTTAGGCGAGATGAAGTCCTGAAGGGATTCATCTAACAAGTCAAAGTCATCACAACCAAAAGGTTCGAGGGATACATTATCATTAATTAGTTTAGTTTTCTCATTGAAAGATTTAGAGGATGAAGTGAGTGAGAGAAAGTCATGATGAACTTCATCTAATTTGTCAACATCATCACTACTAAAAGGCCAAGATGAGATGTTTCTAAATTAAATCATTTGTTTGAAAGGTTGGTTTGATGTTTCTGCTTTTGTATTTTTATGTAGAGATGATTTTGATCTAAAAGAACTAGGAATGAATACTAAAAATGAAATTTGAAAAAATCTAAGATTATCCATAAATTCCATGAAAGAAAGAGATGCTTATACAGAAGAAACAAAAAAAATTGAACTATGGTAAAAAAGAAACTACAGGAAATAAAAATGTGCAAAACAATAAATTTAATTTTGGAAATACTAATGGAAAAATTACAGTGGGACTTATTCACCCAAGGTTACCAATGAGTCCCAGGAGAGAATATATTCAGGTTTTTTTCTGATGTTTTTGACTTTTCCTAATGTTTTTAGGTATGTACAGTGCATATAAAGATTGAAAAATGCAAATTTTTGGAATGATGATATGAAATGGAATGCAATAATGAACTTTAAATGATACTTTCACTAATGCAATTTTAAGAAGGCCTACGATGCAAAAATAATGAAATTGAGTCCTATAATATAAATGTAAATGAAAATAAGAATGATATGTTGTTCAATATACAGGCTCACTAAAATGAACCATAGATTTTTGGTAATGAGGTTTATAGGCTACTCTTGCACTCTTAGGATCTTTCACCTAAAAGAAGAGAGATAAACCCCACACAGAATCTATGTGGTTCACTCAATCTAAGATATTTATGATGTGATTATGACTAAATGCAATGATCTAAATGTAGCTAAAAAATGTAATTGGTTGATTATGAATGCAAAACCTAAGAAATATGCAATGTTTGAAACCACAGTGATGTTTGCAAAAAGCTTAAAAGAATGAATGAAAATGCAAATTAAACTAAACATAAAGCTATTTTTTATAATATGTACACCTGTAGATTTGAAGATGACTGAAAAGAAATATGGAAATCTAGCAAATCTAACTTTTGAGCTGACTGGGACTCATTTGTCACCTTGGGCGAATCAATCCTAGCTCAACATTTTTCTTCCCAAAAACTAATTTCTACAAACTGCATGTTGGAATCTGCATTTAACTCAAAAAGTCACTTCAAGAGGGACTCATTTGACATGCATGGAAAATCAATCCACTTTCAAACTTTTGTAACTTCATATCTCTATTTTGCACCTTGAGACCTTTACAACACTTCCTAATGGAAACCTAAATCAGGATCTCAAAAAATTCCTGCAAAATAGCTAAGAATTATTTATCTAATGGGGGGTTTTCCTTGTTCAAGCCCGTGGTTGGGTAATCAAACCGTAAATGGATAAAAATGTGCATAAAACCCTAGCGTTAAGTGTGTTAAATGTTGGAAAAACAAGGACATGCAATTGGGAGGGGGCCTAAATCAGTTGTGATAGAAACTTAAACTTTTCTTGCTTAACTTAATCTCAAATTTGGTGAATAAGAAATTAACCACAAACAATTAAAACATCATAGAGACAAAGAACAAAAATATTTTTGTGTGGAAAAATTGTTAGGGAAAAAAGCATGGTGGATGTTAGTCCACAAGATTATGCCCTATTAAAAGTATAAAGAGAAATAATAAGGAGAATGCACATGCATTCAGGCACACTACCTAGAGCTCACTTCTCAAATACAAAAGGGACTCATTGCCCAACAATATAGAATAGGATTAAAATATAAAGGGTACAAACTAAGAAAATAGTTTATGCACAAGCCTAATTATAGCTCCAATTAAGCTCATAAAACATTCTTCACACTTCGCTCAATCTTCTTCACACTCTGCTCAATCTTATTTACACTTTGCTCTGCTATCGAATGATATTCACATATACACACATAAGACCACTCTGAACATATGAAGAACCTTCTCAACACACTGAGCACACACTTCACTGATGAAAAAATTGGACATATATATCTGCTAGATGAAATTTCATCACAACTTAGCCGAACAAGAGAGTAAAACATATTTTCAATGCTGGCTGAAATTTACAAATAATTTTCTAATGTGAATCCACCGATGTTGGCCACAACATAGTGAAGACCCAAATTAATATCTCCAACAAAAAAAGACTTTAATTAATTTCACCATGAAGATCTGCAACACACTACAACCAACATGTCGGCCAAGAACATGAAAAAACAAAACATGCACAAGAAAATATTTTCAACCATGAGCTCTTTGAATAATGTGGATGTACCAAAAAGATAGAGAATGATAAAGAGACATCAAAGAACACCAAAAAAATTAGAGAAGCATCCAAAACAACTGAGTTTAATAGAATCACACAATCTTCATTCAGAAACACTGACAAAGAGCACAAAAACACTATTAGACCACAACATAATAAAAACTTCACATGGACCTCTGAAAATTCTAGTAGATGATCTAGATGTACTAAAAAAAAAACCCTTTAATCCACACCAACTAAAATTCAATGTACAGAAAAAGAAATCTTCATGACCTACATAGTTCCACTGGGAACCTAGAACACTTCCTTTTACAAATTTCTTAATATCCTTGACATATATAGCCTTTAATACAAAAAATCTTAATAGCATTGACATTAATGACAACCACATATCAACAACCATATCCAAAAAATCCAAAAATCTCCCCCTTTGGCATTGATGGCAACACATGATGTGAAAAATACCATCAACCCAACACACTAACTTCTTCTTCTCAACCACACTTCTCCCCACAAGACTCTTATCCTTATAAATATTTTTCATAATTCACTTCTCCCCCTTTGACATGAATGGAAAAGGTATGCATGACCTTTCCACATACAAGCTCTGAACCACATATCTGCACATTTGACTACTCCCTCTAAGAAGCAGCCATGTAAACATCAATCCAGATCATAATATAGCAATGAAGCTCATGGATTGATGTAAGTAAATGAGTCTTTAGTTATTATCTAGAGGGGTAATCACCCCTAGCATTCCTCTAAGATACTCAAAATTATCCTTCAACAATGGCTTAGTAAATATATCTGGAATTTATTCTTTGGTAGGAACATATTCCAATCTAACTTCTTTCTCATTCACTTTCTCCCTCATAAAATGAAACTTGATTGATATATGTTTAGTCTTGGAATACATAACTAGATTATTTGAAATATTTATTGCACTTGAATTGTCATAGTCTATGGAAATAGGTTCTTCATATACAACCCAGATATCTTTCAACATCTGTTTCATCCATATTACTTGAGTACAGTTATTTGCAATAGCAATGTATTCTACTTTAGTAGTAGATAGAGAAATGGAATTATTCTTTTTGCTCAACTAGGACACCAACTTCTTCCCTAGGAAGAAAGCACCACCACTAGTACTTTTCATGTCATCTACATCTCCAACCCAATCCACATTACTATATGCACTCAAAGTGAGATCATCATCCTTTGGATTCCAAGTCCAAAGTCAACTGTTCCTTTCAGATACCATAAGATTCTCTTCATAGAAGTCACATGTGATTCTTTTGGATTAGCCTAAAATCTAGCAACCATACATAAAACATTCATAATGTTTGGTCTAGTCTGAGTTAAGTAGAGTAATCCACCAATCATTTACCTATATCTAGTTTGATTTTCCTTATCATCATTCTATGTCAACTTACATTCGGTCACCATGGGAGTACCAATAGGTCTTTGATCATCCTTTCCAAACTTCTTCAGTAGTTCTCTCACATATTTGGACCAATATATGAAAATTCCCTTGTCTAACTAAGCAACTTGGAATCCCAAAAAGAAATCCATTTCTCCAATAATTCTCATCATCAAACTTCATACATAGATTGTCATCTCCTCCAAAAATGATGTCATCAACAAAAACTTCTATAATTAACTCATTATCATGATCTAATTTGAATTATACATTTCTATTAGCAGTACCTTTCATGAATCCAAGCTTCAATAGATATTTTTCCAATCTAGCATACCAAGCTTTGGGGGCTTTCTTAAGTCCATATAGAGATTTCTTCAATCGGAAGACCATATCTTCTTTATCAATTAGCTGAAATCCATCTAAGTGTTCAATGTATACTTCTTCTTCTAGTTCTCCATTCATAAATGCTAACTTCATATCCATTTGATAGACTCTATATTTTTTGCATGCATCATAAGTAAGAAATAACCTTACAACTTCAATTCTAGCAAAAGGAGCAAGGTTTCTTCAAAATCAATACCTTCCATTTGAGAATACCCTTTACATACTAGTCTTTCTTTATTTTGGACCACCTCACCTTGTTCATTCAACTTGTTACTAAACACCCGCTTAGTACCTATCACATTTTTTTCTTAGGCTTCAGAACTAGTATCCATGTGTCATTGTTTTCAATCTATGTTAGTTCTTCCTCCATAGCTTCCAACTAGTATTCATCTTGATAGGTGTCAGTGACATTTTTAGTTCAATCTTGGCAATCAAACAATATTCTTCTACAAATTTTCTTCTAGTTTGCACTATTTTATTCTTATCTCCTATGATTTGACTATCAAAATGATTTAGCTTTACATACCTTGGAGTTTTGGGACATTCTTAAACTTTTGATTCTTCTAATTTTTCTTCTACACTTGCACTTGTCTATGTTTCCTAACTAACTTGATTTATCAAAACAAATTGAGGTTGCTTCACTAGAACATATAGAATAATATGAGGTATATTTTGTGTTTGAGAATTATTCCCTTTGCAAGCATTTTCTTCATCCAAGTCATATCCACAATATCTGGATGATTTGAAAGATTCCTCCTCAACTCTAACATAATTTGCACTTTCAACCATCTTTCTTAGTATTTTGTTATAGTATCAATAGGCCTTGCTTTTAGTGGAGTAGCCTAGGAAAATCCCTTCATTGCTTCTTGCATCAAACTTTACTATATCATCATCTCTTTTGATATAACACTTGCTTCCAAAGATCCTTATATATTTAACAATAGGCTTGTAACCATACCATAACTCAAAAGGGGTCTTACCAGAATTACCATTAACATTTAAACCCAGTTCAAAGTATATGGTCGCACCCACAAAAGGATATGAAAATCATAGTAAAACCTATTGATGGTGTTTTTATGCACTTCTCAACACAGGCAGTGCGTAGGTGCACTACCTCTCTTGAAAGACAATCTCCCACAATCGAATTGCAGAACACTATCCTAAGGTCTCTCAGATGTCAGGTCATGACAGTGCTCAGATACCTCAGTAGTTTAATGTGATTTGCTGGAATCACAAGGTGGTCTTACAAAAAATACAAAGTGTGGACATAAAGCATGAAGTTGGACCTTGAAATGGAGTTCTTAGGATAAAGGCAATTATGTGTTGGTTGTAGGTTCAAACAACAATCTTGGACTCCATTTAGTTGTTAGATTTGGCTTTACAATGTGCAATGAACCTTAGCATAGGTTAGTTACTAAAAAAAAGGAAAAGAGTGAAAGGGAAGAAAAGTTCCTAAGTATGAAGCTAGCTATGAATAGTGACAATGGAGCTCCTGTAATGGACAATTCCTCAAAACAATATCCCACTTAACCAGGGATTTCACAGTATCATGGAAATTGTGCTATCTTCTAGGGGCTACAGATATTTCATCCTTCATCCACCACATACATGCATGAATTAAGAATGAATGTTTAGAACAACTTCAAATAATGTCCAGGCTAACTTTGCGCAGCTATCTACCGTCAGCAAACAACAAAAAGTATGGACTAAGGGATCATCAACAAAGCAGGAATTTTCACAATCACCCAACATTCCTAAGATCTATCCAAATGAAATAAACAGCTAACTAAACAGCCATAAAATCCAAGCTAAACATATGAAATTGGAGAATGAATCAAATGACATGAGAGAAATCAAGAAAATACACCAAGTCAATGATATTTCTTATAAATTTCTGCAACATGCCTTTACAACAACTCAACTCTCACTTTTTGCAAATGAGGGGAGTGCTCTATTTATAGTTTTCAAAAAACCAAATGAATGGCTAAGATTCATTACAATTGTGTGGCCAAGATTCATTACAAAATAGGGTTTCACCTACCCCCAAATAGATTTACAATTTAAAAACATTTTTTGTCTCTTCCCTATTTTGTCATCTAGTGGATGGCACTATTGCTCTTTCGTCCTGTAGCTAATTGTTGTTTTCTTGGTTGTAGCTACTCTTTAGGGAGATCTTCCATTTTGGCTGGGCTGTCCTCTTGCTCCTCGGAAGCTGCGTGTTCAATGTATTTGATGATGACGGCCTGGAGCTTGTCTATCTCAAGGATCTCGCATCTTAACACCTGGTAGCTCCATTCCTTAGCGTTCTCTTCCAGCCACTTCCAATCCTCATCATACTTCGAGCCTTGGTCTCTGAATAGCTCTGATCGATCGAAGGCGCGGGCAGCAAAACTCAAGAACTTCGTTGTAATTCCTCCAGCTATCCTATCCTTCATCTTCTCCTTGAAGTATGGCTTGACCTTATCAGCCTCCATTTGCACTGTGGGCATATCATAGCCCATCATCAACTTGAGATACTCGGCGCATTCCACCCGGATTTCTTTGATCCATTTGATATCTGCATCCACTCTGCCTAGGATTTTCTCCATTCTCTCCTTCTGGTTGATGAGGTCTCTGCGCGACACATCCACCAACCAATGACCTTTCTTTAGCTCCAGCTTTTCTTCCCACATGTTCTCTGGCATCTAAAGGATGGCTTCAATTCTCAGGAAGGTGGAGTCGTAGATCACAGGGAAATTGGTGCAAAGTCTCCTCGTGCTTTCTAGGGACTTGATCAGGTCCAAGAACTTGTTGGTTGTCTGCACATCCCTGCTGATTCCCATGTTTTTGACGTATGCGACTTGTCGAAACCAATCCTCAGTGGTCTTCTCCAAGTTCTTCCTTCTTTCCATTTTGTCTATCTGTTCTTTGGAGAGCAACTGCGGTGCGGTGGTGGAGGTGGTGGGCAGGTCGTCCACTGAGGACCATTGCTATATGTAGTCGGTTAGGGCAGCAATCTGTGCTCTAAGCTCATCTTTGGAGACCTTATCCTGCTTGATCAGGTGTACCACTATGGCCACTGACTCCTCTAGGTGCTCAACCTTTTGTTCCCTGGTTGCTGTCCCCAAGTCAATGGTGGAGATGCTGTAACTCACCCCTGCTTGGCCAACTATAGGCATTGCAATTTGAGCTGCTCGAGAGCCAGAAACATCCATGGTTATCTTGGATCGGACCTTAGGCTTCTTCTCCTTCCTTGTTGTGGTTAGGGATTGAGCCAAGATAGCCTCCAATCTCACCCTTGGGTCCTTCAAAATAGGAGTCGTCTTCTCAAGTTGTTTCTCCAACCAATCGAGCATAGCAGATTTATCCCTGGGCGCATCATGGCTGCCCTCACCTTTTTCAGCTAGAGGCAAGACTTCTACCTCTTTTTCCTTTCAGGGCTCCTAATTTTCTTTAGTAGCATCCTCCTCCTCTTCGTCAGAGTCATGATAAAACATGAGGCATTTGACGGGCAGCTTGGTGGACAATTGCCAGGTGGGACTGTCTTCTTTCGCGGCCTCTTCTTCCTTCTTTTCCTCAATAGCCTCAGCCTCAGGGCTCTTTACAGCATGGGTCTCGGCCTCGGTGATATCCTTTATCTGCTGCTCTTCTGGAGGCTACCCCTCTTTATCCTATGGTGACCCTTCTGCTTCTTCCCCCACGTCCTTTGGCTGCTACGCCAACTCTTCCTCAAGGTCATCATCAAATGTTTGGATAATTTCCTTGGCACCCGAGACATCCTCTTCATCTCCACTCTCAGAAGAGCCCATCTCCTCCTCCTCATAGACCACCCTATTGATGGTTTGGTGCTCATACTTAGGGTGCTCGTGATATTCATCGACCTCCTCCTCAATAGGCTTCGAGTCCTCTTGCTCTTGCTCCTCCAACTCTTTCGAAATCTGCATTGTGGCTTCCATGGCTGGTGGCCCCATTGGCGGTTGTGAAGGCTGAGCTCTTGTGAGGACTTGGGTGAGGGCTGCTTGGAGAGCGGGGTCCATTAGGATCTATGAGAGCTCAGGAGGAAGACTCTGCATGTGCCTCGCAAGGGCCTCGGGCATAGTGGAAAGGGGAACAAGCGATGTTATTGTTGCCAGAGGGAGGGATGTAATTGGAGACATGGTGGCAGAGGAAGGAGTGGTAATGCCAGAAGAGAAATCTCTGACGACCACTGACCCGGCCGGGGGTGAATGGGCAAGATGGATAGAGATATCCACTACCAGCAGAGATGAGGCGACCGCAGCCAGGGAGGCGGGCGGTGTGCCAGGAGGGGCAGGGAGAAGCAAGGTAGGCTGTAATTCTATTGTAGTCACCGTCTGCTTGAGCCTTTTGGGGGATGAGCCTCCCGTTTCTTTTGTTGCTTGCTCTTTGGGGTTTGCAGACTATGCTGTCTCTGTTCCTTTTCTCTTTTGAGACCTGGTGATGGGGGGAGACTTGGAAGTCTCACCAGCTGATGTGGTGGCAGCAACATCCTTCATGGCGCTTGGCTCACTCTTGAGTGATTCATATGTTTGGAACACTCCTTGTTGCTTCAGTTGTGCCACCTACCCGTCGACCCACTCCTTAGTACGAGTTATGATCGACGGGGTGATGGTGTCTAGGTCATCGACCTCTTGTTCATCCTAGTCAATAGACGGTATTGGCAAGTCAACAACTGCCAGGTACCTTGGGTGCATGATAGTGGACTCATTCTCTTCGACTTGGTCCGATACCTGGAATAGTTGCACTCTTCTTAGGAATTATACGATCATGCACATGTAGTGCCTCATGCGTACCTCTTTGTCATCTTTGCAATCTACCCAGAAATCTTCAATATGGTATTGGTGGGCGTATGCCTGCCCCAGTGCTTTCCTGACATGGCCATGTGGGTCCATCCATGGGCACGCGGTGTACCAGTCTAAATGATATTCTTTAAGCTCCTTCTCAGAATTGTTGGCACATTGAGAAGTCTGTAGTTGATACAGGCCCTCGCTGAGGGTCATGGGATAGGGGATCCCTGCTACGTGTTTATTGCTGAAGACAGCCTGGATGTGTTGGAGCTACCAGGAAAGCTCCAGGAGGATGATCCTATCATTTGGGACTGCGGCAATCTGTTTGGCCGCTCCGTGAATCTCTGGGTCCGGATGTAGGTGAACTTGGGGAACTGGATGAATAGGAAGGCATATTCCTTTAAGAGCGCCCTCGTGCTGTGGGAGACTCTCCTTTCGAAGTCTCCAACAATTAACTTGATAATATGGCCAATGAAGGCATCATTGACCCGACATTACTCCCTTTTGAAGTTGCGGTATTGGAGTTGATGGTACTTGTCAAACGACTTAAGCCCTCGCCTAGATGCCCCTGATCTGGTGCCACAAATAGCCCGCTATATTGCCTCTGACCTACCAAAGAGTATACCAGGTAGGACGTCATGTAGAACTTAGAGATTTTCTTGATGTTGATGAATTTTTCATGGAAGCAATTGCTGATGATGCCTCCTCAGTCGAATGAGACCTTGGGGTTAACATCCCCATTCTCCCGTAGGATCTGCTCAATGTAGTAGGCCATCCACTCTTGGAAGTAGGCGGCTACTGGGAGACCCATGACCCTGCTCAGCATAGTTACCAGGTCATGGTAGTCTTCGTGGAAATCACTACAGAAGAGTTCATGGGGAACCTTCGCAGCACTGCCCCATTTCTCCTTGAGCCAAAGGAGGTTGATTGATTTCTTGTACCCCAATAGATTGACATCCCACGCCGCTTGGCACTGTTCCAAAGTGGGGACCTCCATATGTGGGAACGTGGGGATGTGGAATGTTTTGGTAATCCCTTCTAGCGACATGTTCGTGAGGATGTTTCCCTCTTTGTCCACAATGGTTCTGGTGTCTGCTTGGTAGGCTTCTTGAAAATCCATTACTAGTTCGGGTGCTATGAGAGAGGGAGGAAAACCGCCAGCCTTGGCAATTCCACTCTGCCTTATTAGTCTGGCGTTCTTTGTCGTAGGGTTGACCTTGACCCTCTGAGTGAACTCATCTATGTCCACCTGGCCAATGTTAGTATCTGAGATTTATTTCTAGTTGGTCGAGACCTTCGACTGGAGCAGCTCACCCTGGAACTGAAACTTCATCTGATCTTTCCTGATTTCTTGCCCTTATCCTTTTCGGTGGAGGCCCCTAAAATTCCTATAGCCGATTCCATATATTCTATAGGCAAGGGAAAATTCAATGCAACAAAACATCAAAAGCACTCATGTTAGTCCATATTCCAAAGATAACACCTAAATAATCATTGAACCATATCATAAGTCTTATCTTTAGATGTTATCAATATTCGTTTTGGGGCAATTGGACAATCCGGGCCCGGAGGGCCAGACTTCCCTAGTAGGAATGTTGTCCAGAAGGGAAAAGGCAACGGAAAGCTCCTGGAGACCCTTCTTGGCCAAGTTTTAATGCTTTAGGAGGCCCATGATGGAGAACAACAAATTTTAGGACGTGGGTCGAAGTCAGATTCGGGATTTGAGCTTGTTTGGGCCCATCTAAGGTGCATCGGAGGTCTCAAGCCAGAAAGCAATTAAGAGGTGGCCGTTGGCAACGGCGGACAGCAGGCAGAAATCTGGCCGACGAAGTCCGAAGGCAGAAGTCTGAGGGCCGGGGTTCAAGAGGCCAAAGGTCAGTCGGGATGAGGTTATGGTTCAGGCTTGGGGGCTTCTGGCATGGCGGGGCCCCGCGGCCGAGAAGACGTGACACACCGGTTGCTACGAGATTTTTAGCAATTTTGGATGGCCGCGGCTATGAGACGCCGGGGGCCTGGCAGGCGGGAAGCCGAAACGGGTCTGCTGTTAGGGATGGCGGAACTGCCATGGAGTTCCAGAGAAGGAACTCTAGATGGCCGGGCCCGGAGGGTCCCAAGGCAGGGCAGAGGATTGGCAAGATTTAGATTGCAAAGGGTAGCCCAGGATCTGGACATCGAGCAGACGGGCGAAAATTCCACCGGGAGGAGATCAGCGGACTTCTGCGGATGGAAGTCTGGGAGCCAGGACCCGGGGACATGAAAGTTGCCAGACTGGGAGAATGAGCCAACGGCGATGACAACGCCAAAGCCCGGGGAAGCGAGCGGCAGACGGGACCTCGCTGAAAAGGTCCTGCCTGACCCAACGATGGAAGAATGGCCACGAAACCCTGGGGATAGAGCCCCTGAGGTGTCAATGACGCCACATTCACTCATCGCCAAAAGTTCAACAGCGAGAGCCGCAGCGAAGCCCGGATTGCGGGAAGCCGAGGGACAAACTCCGCTAGGGAAAGGAAATCGCCCACGGAACCTTGAGGACGAAGCCCCGGGGGTCGGGGCCCGAGCGCACAAACGGAGGACTGCTTGGCGTCACTTTTTCACGGCTAGGTTTGCGGCAGGAACCGTAGACCGGGAGGCCACGTGAGCTTGTGATCCAAGCACGACAAGATGAGGACGGAACCCCGGACAGGGAAGTCCAAAGGGCTGAACCCGGAGGGACGACTTGCAGCCCGCGGGAGGTCAAAGCTTAAGAGCAGATGGCAAAGGTGGATCGCGAGCTCGGGGGCCTCGATCGCCCTGCGCGAAGAACGGCTGCGACGCCGAAAAGCCCCGAGTCGGCGATGAGAGCGATTCCAATGGTTTTGGTAGATTTCAAGAGATGGGTAATGGGCACAATTCAGTGCTCTTCAATTTTATGCCACTCTAATTAATTTGTTCAATTACTTACATCCCTCAAAATGACAACAAAAGATGGGAGGGAAAATGGGGATGGCCTACCTTGGATACATTAACTGGTGAGGCGCGGGATCCACCGGGGGTCGACGGAGTGAAGCTGGTGCTGAGGATCGTGAAGCAAATGAAGGTGGTGGGCTCCAGTTGATCATTTGTGCAATTCACTCTAATTTGGATAATGAAAATGACATTGGCAGGTTGGGCATTATATACCCCAACCGCCATTAATACCTACATTAATTGTTGGTACGGCTGCGCCAAAAGTTGTGAAATTTGAATTGAGTTGGTGGCGGCAGCGGAGACTTTGGGACCCAGCAGCCAGAAAGATGCGGAGCGATGGCCGCCGTTTGATTTTTGACAACTTTGCACGACCACGGCGAAGATAGGCCCCGGGCCCAGATGGCGGGAGGCTGAAAGGAATTTGCTGCCAAACGAATCTCGCGTTGCCTAGCGGCGATAGCGAGGATCATCCCGAGCCCTGAGGGGTGGGCGGCTGGAAGGAATTCACCGCCAAAGACGGCAAGCCCGGGACGGAAGTCCAAAGGCAGACTTCCAGGGCCCAGGGCCCGAAGTGGCCATCGCCGCCCCAAACACCCATGATGAATTTCAAATGGAGGACGGCAGTGCAGGCCCCGAGGAGCGGACAGACGCCCAGAGAATGCCGCGAAGGATGGAAAATGCAAAGGGGAAGCCCAATAAGGGAACCCCAGATGCCCAGGCCTGAATGGGCCCAGGGCCGCTCCAGAGCCAAAAGCCAAAGGGAACCTACGAGGCCCCGGAGGGCAGCAAAAGACCAAAAGCGGAGGCATGGTCGATTTATGATGAAACCTTGGACCAACATCAACCATGCGGAATATAAAAAAAAGAGGGGCATTCAAAAGGAGGTAGCCCCAAAAGATCAGACGAGGCGAAAGAAAAGAGGGCCCCCGTTCCGAACAGGTTGTGTGTGCTAAGGGCACAAAAAATGGCGACCCTATTAGAGAACGGTCCGGAGCATTCTAGGGATAAAAATTCATTCAGGACCCAGAATCTCTGGTTCCGCAGACCAGGAATAGCTTCCAAAGATGAATCTGGGAGAACGAGATCCTTAATTGGGTCAGCTTACATGACATCTCAAAACCGTGTGTGTAGTGAATTCATTCCTTTCCTAGGGATAGTGACCAGGGTTACCAATTCAACCGAGTGAGCTACAAAAGTTTCCTAACACCAAGAGTAACCTAGACATTGCCCCGTTGCCAGTCAGGCGTCTATAGCCCTGACAGAGTTGTCGCTACAATCTCATGGATATTGCTTTACTGCCGACTGGGCGTCCATAGCCCTGGTAGAGTTACCCGAACACCCATACGGTCATTTATTTCCTTTTTTCACAATTCCCTTTTTTTCTTTTTGCTTTGATATTTCACTTGTCTTTTGCCATTTAGTTCGACCGGGTAAGCATTGAAGCCTACAATGGGTTTGAGACTGCAGTGGTCACTAGAGTAGACTTAATATTTTTCACTCACTAGTGTGTCATAACAACCATAGTACGGTCCTTCAGAATTCATTATTATGTAATTTGTGCGAGATCCGAGATGTGGGTAAGAAGATCCAGCTAAGGGTTAGGTTCTGAGCAGAGTTCAAACAAGGAAATCATTCACAAATAGCTTACAAAGACCGATAGTCTAGAGTGAATGTTTAGCCCAAGAACACAAAGAACAGACAACAAAGTGAACCGCTTGTCAGGAAAGCATGACCACCGCAAAGGAGCGGGAAACCTCTTTCGAAGAAAAACCGTCAGGAGGAAGAAAACAAAAAGCAACGCAAACAAAACGCAAACAAGCAAGAAAGCAACTACTCTAACCTATGCACAAATATTTACAACGAAGAGCTCGATGGAGCTCAAGCATAGAAGTAATGCTTTAGGTGCTGCCCATTGACTAGAAATGGGACGTTCTCACCGGTTAAGGTCTTTAAGCGAAAGGCATTGTCTCCCAAAATCTCAGCTATTTGAAAGCGGCCAAGCTAGAGCTTGTCAAATTTGTTGTGTCCCCCTTTCTTCTCATGGGTATTTTCCCAATACAGGGACAGATCTGCAATCCTAAAGGCCTTGATTTTGGCTCAGCGGTTGAACCATCTCTTAACTACGCCCTCATGTTTGGTGAAATTTTTTATTGCATGGTTTCAGACTTCCTCTAAATGCAAGAGCTCAGCTAACCAAGCTTCCCTACGATCTCCTCCTTCATAAAAATTGTTGATGAACTGAAGAGTAGGAATCTTTAGATGGATGGGGAATATAGGCTCAAGGCCATAGACAAGGTGGAATGGAGAATCACCAAGGGCAGCCTTGTGGTGGGTGTGAACAGCCCAAAGGGCAAAATGGAGCTGGGTATGCCAATTCTTGAGATTCCTATCTAGTAGCTTCTTGATCATAGTAATCAAATTCTTATTCATGGATTCGGCAAGGCCATTGCCCTGAGGGTAGTAATTGGATGAGAATTTGAGGGCAATCCCATAGTTAAACACCCAACTAGCAAACTTTAATGAAGCAAATGTAGGTTCATTATCACATACTAAAGCATAGGGACAACCAAAGCAATTTAAAATGAAACTTTCAAAAAAATCAGTAACTACTTCAGTCGTTCATTGCTTGCATAATATTGCTTCCATCCATCTAGTACAATAATTAGTAGTGGTAAGAATATAGCTATGTCTCGCAGATGATGGAGGGCTTACTGGACCGATGAAGTTGAGACCCCATTGTGCAAAAGGTCTTACCTCCAGCCTGGGCTGCAGTGGGACAGCAGCATTCCTTTCCCTGGTGGTAGCGGTCTGACACGTGTGACATAAACAAACATGGCAATGGGTATCCTTAAATACAGTTGGCCAATAGTACCCTGCTCTCAATATTTGATGCACCATGGAGGAACTAGAACCTTGGCCCATGCCAAATTTATTGTGAAATTCTTTCAAGATGCGTTCTGCTTCTTCCTTGCTAAGGCATCTTAGATAAATGTCTTCATGGTTCCTTTTGTAGAGAATGGAACCCTGCAACATGTAACCACTACTTTTCAATCTCAGGGCCTACTTTTGGACTCCTTGCAGGTGCAGCAGACACTTATGATTCAACAGATAATAGACGACATCCTGGTACCATTCTCTCGGGGAGACATCTTCAAGCTAGTACTGTTGCACCGTGAGTTCAGGCTCAACCTCTGCTGTTGTTTCAGCAATTGTACGGGTGAGTTCCTGCCCTCTCACCAATTTCATCGGTTGGATCTCCATATCATGCTCTTAGAGCAGGGTGACCCACTTAGCCCTTCATTTGCCCAATTCATTTTGCATGAGCAGCATCTTTACTGCTGGGTCGGGGACAATGGCGAACACCTTGTTGCGTAGAATGTAGTGTCTAAATTTCTTCACTCCTTTGACGAGAGCGTACGCCTACTTTTCTATGTTGTGGTAATGTAATTCAACATCTTTGAGGGGAGCACTCATAAAGGTGATCAGGTGCTCATTTCCTTCGTCATCCTTCTGGGTCAACATGCTAGCACAAGAATGCTCTGAGGCAAATGAGTAAATGTAAAATGGCTTCAGATAATCTGGGCTAACTAACACAAGTGCCTTAGCAATAGCCCGTTTGATTTCGTTAAAGGATTGTTTAGCGTCAGGTGTCCATTCAACTTTGGCATCTTGTTTCAGCATGGCATTGAGAGGTTTGACAATCTCTGCGAAACCTATGATGAATTTCCAGAAAAAATTGATTTATCTGAAGAAAGATTTTAACTCCTTCTTGCTGCCGAGGGGCTGAATTTTGAGTAAGGACTCAATGCGCTCAGGATCAATGGAGATTCCTTATTCTGAAATGATATGTCTGAGTAGCCTGCCTTCAGTCACTCTGAAAATGCACTTCTTGGGGTTTAAGGAAACCCCGAACTCTCTGCATCTCTAAAATACCTTCCATAAGTTAGAGACGTTGTCGCCCCGCTTCTTATAAAATATGGTTAAATCATCCATGTGGATGATTATGCACTTGCCAATTAGGTCTTTGAAGGTGATATTCATGGCACGTTGGAAGGTGGCGCCAGCATTGATGAGCCTAAAAGGAATTCTTCTGTATGCAAACGTCCCCCACTTAGTGGTGAATGCCATCTTGTGGCGATCCTCGTATTGCACCATTACCTGGTTGTACCCATAGTATCCGTTGAGAAAGGACATCATCTGGGAGCCGTTGACTATTTGTAGCACCTCATCTAGCGAAGGCACTGGATAGTTGTCTTTCTCTGAGGCGCGGTTTAGATTGCAGAAATCCATGCACAACCTAATCTCTCCATTCTTTTTCCTGACCGAGACCAAATTGGCCACCCATGTGGAGTGCCTGACGGGAAAAATGATTATTGCTGAAAGCTATTTTTGTACTTCCTTGTAAACAATAGGTTCCAGTAAGGCATTGATAGGGTGCTACCACTGGTGGAATGGCCTCACTTCTGTCTTCAGAGGGATAGTGTGAGTAATGACAGAAGTGTCATCAGTTTTTAAACATTCGTAACTCCATGCCACCATGTCATGATATCTTTGCAATGCATCCATAATTCCTTTCTTTTCTTCAGGCGTGCACACCTTGCCGATAAAAACATTCTTAGTCTCCTCGGCTGTCCCAAGGTTGTGTGCATTGCACTGGTTGCTTATAGCCTCCTTTTTGGTTTGTTGATCTTGATCTCTGATCTGATCCAAGTCGAATATGCGTTCCAACTGAACCATGCCCCTGGGGATTGTATTTGTTTTGAGGTTGATGACCCCCTCTATGTCCAATTCAGTCTCCTATAGATCAGTTTCATCAATTATTTGAGCAGCGAAGAAGTCATAACTTGTGATAAACTGGAGGATATGCTTGTCATCATTGAAGACTTGTAAATGGGTAACATTATCTAGGACAAATGGAGTGGATGTTAGCTCAATAGTAAATTTTTTGAGCCTAGACAACGAGAGAGGTTGTAGAGTGCTGGCTGCTTGAGCCAAGGCGTCGGCTGTACGATTCTGATCACGAGGGATCAATTGTATGTTGAACGCATCTAGGCCCTCTAAGAGATCCCAAACCCTGTGCCTGTAATTGGTGAGTCTTCGATCATGACAAGAGTACAACCTCCTGACTTGCTTGACTACGAGTGTAGAATCCCCGAAGACTTGCAACGCTTTGACATTTTTCTTCAAGGCCATAAGAAGGCCAAGGACTAAGGCCTCATATTCTGCTACGTTATTGGTGCAATAAAATTACAATCGGTGGGCAGCAAGAAATGTTTTACCTGTTAGACTGATGAGTTCAATCCCCGCTCCAGCTCCTTGCCTTGACTTCGATCCATCAAATCGGAGCATCCAGCACGTGGAGGATTCCTTATTTTCAGGTTTGATTGAACTTTCGTTCCCTTTTGGCTGGATGATGGGCCCTGTGATCTTAGGAGGGATTTCCAGTTCAGGGCAATGATCAACAGGTGGTTCCATTGGTGTCTCCTTTGGCATTTCTGTCTTGGGGGCAACTAATTTTCTAACATTCGCCACTACTGCTTGACACAAGCAACAGTCAAACTCGAAGTGAGCAGCATTGTGAACCCTCCACCAGTTTGGCAATAAGAGATCCTAGAAATCCATTTAGGCTCCTAGACTGAGCTGATCCCTTGCGCACTTTTCCATGAATTCCTGGAAGCCATCAAGCAATCCCCAATTGTCATCCCTATCTGGCTCATCATCAGTTTCTGCCAACACTTCTGTGTCTGGGAGCATTTGAGTGGAATCTGCCGAGGGATTGCACAACACCAACAATACTTCATCTGCATGTTCTTCCTGAAACCTGATCTTATTTTGATAGGCAAAAGGGTGATAGTTCCCTAAATCGGTCTCAGCAAATAACACCTCACTGAGATTATATATTCCATGATCATATACTTCATACGGGGTTCACGGTCGATGCAAATTTAATTTGGAAGCCATTTCCATGGCAGCCACATGTGAGAAAGGTCTATGGCGGTGTATCCATTCAACGCCTTGGTGAACTCCCTTCCCAAAATAATTCCATAAGTATTGGGAATGTCTGCCACTTGCATATCAATGACCTATTGTATCCGTGAGTCTATAGCAATCTGCATTGGGATGCGATTTATTTAACCCACGATGTTGATCTATGTTTTGTCCAACTGGGTCACCTTTCTCTTCGAAGGCATGGGAGTGATGCCGAGAGCCTTGCATACGACCAAGGGCATGACATTGGCGGAGGCTCCTTAATCAAGCAAGTAGTTATGCAAATTCTTCCCAAAGATCCTAATGGTGGTCAGGAAAGGGGGAGTTTCTGGTCTCCCTTAGAGGATGCCCATAGGTGTGTCCATTTGAGCTATTCGACCTTTATTTCTATCACTGCTTGTATCCTTGGCTTGCTTAAATTATTAGTCCTTGGAAAACTGCCTGGTGGCCCTTTCCGGCTCTTTTTCAACTTACTTACCTACTGACTGATTCACGGGAACATCCCTCCTTTTCCAGGCATTATCCTATATTTCTGGTTCTTTCCTAGGCTCCTCAAATATTACCCTTTTAGCTAGGGTCTCTTGTGTCGTATTAGGGGATGAAGTCTCATTCAAAACCCTAAAGAAAGCATGTCTCACGGTAGGAACCTTGAGTAATTCAAAGGTGCACTGACTGATTTTGACCTTCTTAAACTCTTCTGCTACATATTTTCCCATTTACTCAATTTTAGAACTAAAAGCTTGGCCTATAACAGAACTAGGGGTTTGGACCTTGGTTTGCCCAGGTAGATTTTGAGGTTGGCCTTGAGGATGATTTTGCAACTAGTTTTGAGATTGGTTCTTGTTGAGGTATTGGGCGGGTATATGAGGAAGCCCAGGGTTGTTACTAGCATCAGGATCAAGCGGGGTGGCGAGGTTATTTGGTGGGGTAGAAGTTGTGAAGGGTCTGCCCGCTTGTCTATTCCTAAGGAAGTAGGGACTCGATCGTTGATGGAACATGTGGACCTCATCTACAAATGATTCTTCTTCGTCTACCAGACCATTATCTACTGAATTGAAAAGCTGAGTCAAAGTTTGTTCATTACTTGCCTCAGGTGCTCCCTCACCTTCAATAGGAGTAGGCTCAGCTTCGGGTTCATTGCGGTTACATCCCAGAAATAGTACCTGATTGACCACCATACATGAGGAATCGTAAGGCTGAGATGGGATGATGTCCCTATAGTTGGCATTGTCTACTTCATTTTGTACCTCCACCTGGAAGATCTCAACAGCTGTCTAGAACTCGGGACAATCTAGCTTAGAATGCCTGCTGGTTTTGTGAAGTCGACACCATCCAGACAAGGCTGCCTCGGCCAAATGCACACCGCTGGATGTTTTGTCATTGCTTGCCGATTGATCGAAGGGTGTAGAAACTCCTCCATTATTGGGCCTAGTTTTCCATGTACGGTTCTACCTCTGAGAGGGTCTTGTTTCTGCATTCTGATTGGTGTTTTGCCCCCTTTCATAATTCTGCCTGGAGGAAGTGCCTGCTTCACGATTATCTCTATCGTCTCTATTATCTCGGCTGTCTCGATTGAGATTAGCCTGGAACTTATGCTAGGAGGCCTGCAACTAGTTATTCTGGTTCTTCAAATGCGTCATCTTCGTGGAAATTTTCTTGATCATCTCAGTTAGTTCCTCTAACTTGTCCTTCTCAGTCGTGCCTCCAGGCGACAGGGCTCAATTTTAGAGAAAAGCAGCAGGGCCGCTAGCTGATTTTGGTAGGCTGGAGGAAAGTCTGGTCCCGACAGGTACAAGGATGCCTGGGGCTGTTGGGAGTATGCCTGTTGTTGCGGAGCAACCTGAGAGTATTGGTATTGCTGTTGGGGCTGCAAGTAGGGAGGCGCATAGTTCAACGGCTACCCCAGATGTGGCACCATAGGCAATTGGGGAACTTGGTTCATCAGAGGGGTTTGATGAGCAAACACCTGATTAAGCCCTTGAATCTGCATTGAGTGGGCTACCGACCCCAAAGAGGGCAACGGGCCGGAGATATTTTGCCCCAAGTCCGCACTTGCGACAATGACTTCTGTAAAAGGCAGCCAGTAGGGTAGCAGGCGGTGGGCGCATACTTTTCACCAAGGTCGATGTGAGGTTGTCCAGGGCTGCATAGTAGATAGGGAGAGTTGCCACATCATTATGGATGTACGGATCCTGAAGCTTCATGTGAGCCTGATGGAAGCAGTCATTAAAAGAGCCGATAGGTTCATTGAACTCCCTTCTGATAGACATGAACTATTGGTAAAGGTCTGAGGGGTTGATGGAATCTTATATTTCTATAAAAAGGCATTCTTCATCAGGTTCCATGAGGTGATGGATCCCCTCGGCAGGTTAATATACCAATAAAAGGCCTCTTCTCATAAAGAATGCGGAAAGAGGCTGCAAGCGACGTCCTCGTGGTCCACTTGCATTTCGGTGATAACCGTCTCGAATATTTTGATATGCTCTTTAGCTATCCTTTGCATATCGCGTGGATGGAACTTTGAGCAAAAGCCCTCCAGATTCTTGGGCATATCATTATAGACCGCAAAGTGTATCGGCGAAGGGTTATGCGCTAACCAAGCCATGGGGGGAGGTGGAGGTGGCACTTGCTGTTGGAGAACGGGGACTTGGGGTTGTATTGGCAATACAACAACAATACAGGGCTGCCCTTGAGCTATGGCTGCCCAGACAGTGCCTCGAACCGGAAGGGCTGGGAGAGGAGCGAACCCCTGGCTGCCGGAGGTAGACAGTGTAAATTTTGTTTAAGATGGTTGGGTGGAAGGTGAAGGCTAGCCAAATGGAGGTGAGGATGAAATGGGGGAGGATGGAATGGAGGAAGAGGAAGAGGCAGGACTACTTCCTTGTGCTCATTTTTCCCTCGTGGGAGGCTATAATTCTTCAAATTCTCCCTTGTTTGGTGTTGATCATAGAACTCTCTGAAACCTTTCCAGGGAGAATGAACCGATTCGATCCAACTTCGCTTTATCCTTTAACTTTGTATCTTCATCGTGGCCCTCCTTCTAGTGCCAGTTCTGTTGATGGTGTTTTTATGCACTTCTCAACACAGGCAGTGCGTAGGTGCACTACCTCTCTTAAAAGACAATCTCCCACAATTGAATTACAGAACATTATCCCAAGGTCTCTCGAATGTCAGGTCATGATAGTGCTCAGATACCTCAGTAGTTTGATGTGATTTGTTAGAATCACAAGGCGGTCTTACAGAAAATACAAAGTGTAGACATAAAGCATGAAGTTGGACCTTGAAATGGAGTTCTTAGGATAAAGGCAATTATGTGTTGGCTATAGGTTCAAACAGTAATCTTGGACTCCATTTAGTTGTTAGATTTGGCTTTACAATGTGCAATGAACCTTAGCATAGGTCAGTTACTAAAAAAATAGAAAAGAGCGAAAGGGAAGAAAAGTTCATAAGTATGAAGCTAGCTATGAATAGTGACAATGGAGCTCCTGCAATGGACAATTCCTCAAAACAATATCCCACTTAACTAGGGATTTCACAGTATCATAAAAATTGTGCTATCTTCTAGGGGCTGCAGATATTTTATCCTTCATCCACCATATACATGCATGAATTAAGAATGAATGTTTAGAACAGCTTCAAATAATGTCCAGGCTAACTTTGCACAGCTATCTACCTTCAACAAACAACAAAATGTATGGACTAAGGGATCATCAACTAAGCAGGAATTTTCACAATCACCCAACAGCATTCCTAAGATCTATCCAAATGAAATAAACAGCTAACTAAACGCCATAAAATCCAAGTTAAACATATGAAATTGGAGAATGAATCAAATGACATGAGAGAAATCAAGAAAATACACTAAGTCAATGATATTTCTTATAAATTTTTGCAGCATGCCTTTACAATAACTCAACTCTCACTTTTGCAAATGAGGGGAGTGCTCTATTTATAGTTTCCAAAAAACCAAATGAATGGCCAAGATTCATTACAATTGTGTGGCCAAGATTCATTACAAAATAGGGTTTCACCTACCCCCAAATAGATTTACAATTTAAAAATATTTTTTGTCTCTTCCCTATTTCATCATCTAGTGGATGGAACTATTGCTCTTTCGTCCTGTAGCTAATTGATGTTTTCTTGGCTATAGCTACTCTTCAGGGAGATCTTCCTCTTTGGCTGGGCTGTCCTCTTGCTCCTCGGAAGCTACGTGTTCAATGTATTTGAGGATGACGCCCTGGAGCTTGTCTATCTTGAGGATCTTGCATCTTAATGCTTGGTAACTCCATTCCTTAGCGTTCTCTTCTAGCCGCTTCCAATCCTCATCATACTTCGAGCCTTGGTCTCTAAATAGATCTGATCGATCGAAGGCGTGGGTGGAAAAACTTAGGAACTCCATTGTAATTTCTCCAGCTGTCCCGTCCTTCATCTTCTCCTCGAAGTATGGGTTGACCTTCTCAGCCGCCATTTGCACTGTGGGCATATTATATCCCGTCATCAACTTGAGATACTCGGCGCATTCCACCAGAATTTCTTTGATCCATTCAATATCTGGATCCACTCTACCTAGGATTTGCTCCATTCTCTCCTTCTGGTTGATGAGGTCTCTGCGCCACACATCCACCAGCCAATGATCTTCTTTCTTCAGCTCTAGCTTTTCTTCCCACGTGTTCTCTGGCATCTGAAGGATGGCTTCAATTCTCGGGAGGGTGGAGTCATAGATCGCAAGGAAATTGGTGCAAAGTCTCCTCATGTTTTCTAGGGATTGGATCAGGTCCAAGATCTTGTTGGTTGTCCACACAGCCCTGCTAATTCCCATGTTTCTAATGTATGCGACCTGTCGGAACCAATCCTCAGTGGTCTTCTCCAAGTTCTTCCTTCTTTCCATTTTGTCTATCTGTTCTTTGGAGAGCAACTGTGGTGCAGCGGTGGAGGTGGTGGGCAGGTCGTCCACTGAGGACCATTGCTGTATGTAGTCGGTTAGGTCAGCAATCTGTACTTTAAGCTCATCTTTGGAGACCTTGTCCTGCTTGATCAAGTGTACCACTGTGGCCACCGATTCCTCTAGGTGCTCAACCTTTTGTCCCCTGGTTGCTATCCCCAAGTCAATGGTGGAGATGCTGTAACTCACCCCTACTTGGCCAACTATAGGCGTTGCAACTGGAGCTACTCGGGAGCCAGAAACGTCCATGGTTATCTTGGATCGGACCTTAGGCTTCTTCTCCTTCCTTGTTGTGGTCAGGGATCAAGCCAAGATAGCCTCCAATCTCAGCCTTGGGTCCTTCAAAATAGGAGTCATCTTCTCAAGTTGTTTCTCCAACCAATCGGGCATAGCAGATTTATCCCTAGGCGCATCATGGCTACCCTCACCTTTTTCAGTTAGAGGCAAGACTTCTGCCTCTTTTTCCTTTTAGGGCTCCTATTTTTCTTTAGTAGCATCCTCCTCTTTGTCGGAGTCATGATAAAACACGAGGTGTTTGATGGGCAGCTTGGTGGACAATTGCCGGGTGGGACTGTCTTCTATCGCAGCCTCTTCTTCCTTCTTTTCCTTAGTAGCCTCAGCCTCAGAACTCTTTACAGCATGGGTGTCGGCCTCCGTGATATCTTTTATCTGCTGCTCTTCCGGCGGCTTCCCCTCTTTATCCTGTGGTGACCCTTCTGCTTCTTCCCCCACATCCTTTGGCTGCTGCGCCAACTCTTCCTCAAGGTCATCATCAAATGTTTGCATAATTTCCTTCGCACCCGAGCCATCCTCTTTTTCTCCACTCTCAAAAGAGCCTGTCTCCTCCTCCTCATAGACCACCCTGTCGATGGTTCGGTGCTCGTACTCAGGGTGCTCGTGATATTCATCGGCCTCCTCTTTAATAGGCTTCGAGGCCTCCTACTCTTGCTCCTCCAACTCTTTTGAAATCTACATTGTGGCTTCCATGGCTAGCGGCCCCGTTGGCCGTTGTGAAGGATGAGCTATTGCGAGGGCTTGGGCAAGGGCTGCTTGGAGAGCGGGGTCCATTAGGATCTGTGAGAGCTCAGGAGAAGACTCTGCATGTGCCTCGTAAGGGCCTCGGGCATAGTGGAAAGGGGAACAGGCAATGTTATTGTTGCCAGAGGGAGAGATGTAATTGGAGACATGGTGGCAGAGGAAGGAGTGGTCATGCCAGAAGAGGAATCTATGACGACCACTGACCTGGCCGGGGGTGAAGGGGCAAGATGGACATAGATATCCACTGCCGGCAGAGATGAGGCAACCGCAGACAGGGAGCCAGGCGGTGCGCCAAGAGGGGCAGGGAGAAGCAAGGTAGGTTGCAATTCTGTTGTAGTCACTGTTTGCTTGAGCCTTTTGGGGGTTGAGCCTCTCGTTTCTTTCGTTGCTTGCTCTTTGTGGTCCACAGACTGTGATGTCTCTGTTCCTTTTCTCTTTTGAGATCTGGCGACGGGGGGGACTTGGAAGTCTCACCAGCTGATGTGGTAGCGGCAACGTCCTCCATGGTGCTTGGCTCACTCTTGAGTGCCTCATATGTTAGGACCACTCCTTGTTGCTTCAGTTGCGCCACCTGCCTGTCGACCCATTCCTTAGTATGAGTTATGATCGGTTGGGTGATGGTGTCTAGGTCATCAACCTCCTGTTCGTCCCAGTCAATAGACGGTATTGGCAAGTCAGCAACTGTCGAGTACCTTGGGTGCATGATAGTGGACTTGTCCTCCTCGACTTGGTCTGGTACCTGGAACAGTTGCACTCTTCTTAGGAATTGTACAGTCATGTGCATGTAGTGCCTCATGCATACCTCTTTTTCATCTTTGCAATCTGCCCAGAAATCTTCAATATGGTATTGGTGGGCGTATATCGGCCCCAGTGCTTTCCTAACATGGCCATGTGGGTCCATCCGTGGGCGTGCGGTGTACCAGTCAAAATGATATTCTTTAAGCTCCTTCTCAGAATTGCTGGCACATTGGGAAGTCTGTAGTTGATACAGGCCCTAGCTGAGGGTCATGGGATAGGGGATCTCTGCTACGTGCTTATTGTTGAAGATAGTCTGGATGTGTTGGAGCTACTGGGAAAGCTCCAAGAGGATGATCCTATCATTTGGGTACCGCAGCAATCAGTTTGGCCCCTCCATGAATCCCTGGGCCCGGATGTAGGTGAACTTGGGGAACTAGATGAATAGGAAGGCATATTCCTTTAAGAGTGCCCTGGTGTTGTGGGAGACTCTCCTTTTGAAGTCTCCAATGATTAACCTGATAATATGGCCAATGAAGGCGTCATTGACCTGACAGTACTCCCTTTTGAAGTTGCGGTATTAGAGTTGAGGGTACTTGTCAAATGACTTGAGCCCTCACCTATGCCCCTGATCTGGTGCCACAAATAGCCCACTGTATTGTCTCTGACCTACCAAGGAGTATACCAGGTAGGGGGTCATGTAGAACTTAGAGCTTTTCTTGATGTTGAGGAATTGTTCATTGAAGCAATTGCTGATGATGCCTCCCCAGTCGAATGAGACCTTGGTGTTAACATCCTCATTCCCCCGTAGGATCTACTCAAAGTAGTAGGCCATCCACTCCTGGAAGTAGGTGGCTGCTAGGAGATCCATGAACCTACTCAGCATAGTTACCAGGTCATGGTAGTCTTCATAGAAATCGCTACGGAAGAGTTCGTGGGGAACCTTCACAGCGCTGCCCCGTTTCTCCTTGAGCCAAAGGAGGTTGATTGATTTCTTGCACTCCAACGGATTGGCATCCCACGCTGCTTAGCACTATTCCAAAGTGGGGACCTCCATATGTGGAAACGTGGGGATGTGGAATGTTTCGGTAATCCCTTCTAGCAACATGTCTGTGACGATGTTTCCCTCTTTGTCCATGATTGTTCTGGTGTCCACTTGCTAGGCTTCTCGGCAGGCCATTACTAGTTCGGGTGCTATGAGAGAGGGAGGAAAATCGGAAGCCTTAGCAATTCCACTCTGCCTTATTAGTCTGGCATTCTTTGTCGTAGTGTTGACCTTGACCCTCTGAGTGAACTCATCTATGTCCACCTGGCCAATGTTAGTATCTGAGATTTCTTTCCAGTCGGTCAAGACCTTTGACTGGAGTGGCTCACCCTTGAACTGAAACTTCATCTGATCTTTATCTTCTTTTCCCTGGGGGGTCTTTCCTAATTTTTTTCCCTTATCCTTTTCAGTGGAGGCCCCTGAAGTTCCTGTAGCCGATTCCATATATTCTGCAGGCAAGGGCAAAGTCAGTGCAACAAAACATCAAAAGCATTCATGTTAGTCCATATTCCAAAGATAACACCTAAATAATCATTCAACCATATCATAAGTCTTATCTTTAGATGTTATCGATCTTCGTTTAGAGGCATTTGGACAATCCGGGCCGGAAGGGCCGGACTTCCAAGGCAGGAATGTTGTCTAGAAGGTAAAAGGCAATGGAAAGCTCCAGGAGACCCTTCTTGGCCAAGTTTTAATTCTTTAGGAGGCCCATGATCGAGAATAGCAAATTTTAGTACGTGGGTCGAAGTCAAATTCCAGATTTGAGCTTGTTTGGGCCGATCTAAGGTGCATCGGAGGTCTCAAGCCAGAAAGCAGTTAAGAGGCGGTCGTTGGCAACAACGGACAGTAGTAAAAAAATCTAGCCGAGGAAGTATGGAGGCGGAAGTCCGAGGGCCAGGGTTCGGGAGGCCAAAGGACAGCCGGGATGAGGTTATGGTTCAGGCTTGGGGGCTTCTGGCGTGGCGGAGCCTGGCGGTCGAGAAGACGCAATGCACCAGCCGCTGCGAGATTTTCAGCAATTTTGGACGGTGGTGGCGATGAGACGCCTGGGGCCCGGCGGACGGGAAGCCGAAAGGGGTCCGCCGTGGGGGACGGCGGAACTGCCACAGAGTTCCAGAGACAGAACTCCGGACGGGCGGGCCCGGAGTGTCCCAGGGCAGGGCAGAGGATTGGCAAAATTTAGATTGCAAAGGGAAGCCCGAGATCCGGACACTGGGAGGACGGGCAAAAATTCCGCTGGGAGGAGATCAGCGGACTTTCGTGGACAAAATTTCAGGAGCTGGGACTCGGGGACATGAAAGCTACCGGACCAGGAGAATGAGCCAATGGCGATGACAAGGCCAGGGCCTGGGGAAGCAGGCGGTAGACGGGACCTCACTGAAAAGGTCTCGCTTGACCCAATGGCAGAAAAATAGCCACGGAACCCCGGGGACGGAGCCCCGGAGGCATCAATGATCCCACATTCACTCATCGCCAAAAGTTCAATAGCAAGAGCCGTAGCGGAGCCTAGTTCGCAGGAAGCCGTTGGACAAACTCCGCTAGGGAAAGGAAATCGCCCACGGAACCCCGGGGACAGAGCCCCGAGGGCTGGGGCCCGAGCGCACAAACGGAGGACTGCTTGGCTTCACTTTTTCATGGCTAGGCACGCGGCAGGAACCGGAGACCGGGAAGCCACGTGAGCTTGTGATCCAAGCACGGTAAGATGAGGACAGAACCCCGGACAGGGAAGTCCGAAGGGCCGAACTCGGAGGGACAACTTGCAGCCCGCGGGAGGTCAAAGCTTAAGAGCGGATGGCGAAGGCAGATCGCGGGCCAAGGGGCCTCGATTGCCCTATGCAAAGAACGGCCGCGATGCCAAAAATCCCCAAGTTGGCGGCAAGAGCGATTCCGATGGTTTTGGCAAATTTCAAGAGATGGGTAATGGGCGTAATTCAGTGCTATTCAATTTTATGCCACTCTAATTAATTTGTTCAATTACTTACATCCCTCAAAATGACAACGAAGGATGGGAGGGAAAACAGGGATGGCCTACCTCAGATACGTGAAGTGGTGAGGCACGAGAGTGAAGTTGGTGCTGAGGATCACAACACAAACAAAGGTGGTGGGCTCCAGTTGATCATTTGTGCAATTCACTCCAATTCAGATAATGAAAATGGCATTGGCGGGCCGGGCATTATATACCCCAACCACCATTAATACCTGCATTAATTACTGGTACGACCGCACCAAAAGTTAGTGAAATTTGAGTTGAGTCGGTGGCCGTGGCGGAGACTTCGGGACCCGGCGGCCAGAAAGACACGGAGCGATGGCGGCCGTTTGATTTTTGACAACTTTGCACGGCCACGACAAAGATAGGCCCAGGGCCCAGATGGCGGGAGGCTGGAAGGAATTCACCATCGAAGGAATCTCGTGTTGCCTAGTGCCGACGGCGAGGATCATGTCGGGGCCCGAGGGGCGGGCGGCTGGAAGGAACTCACCGTCGAAGACGGCGAGCCTGGGACAGAAGTCCAGAGGCGGACTTCCGGGGCCCAGGGCGCGAAGGGGCCGGCGCCGCCCCAAATACCTACGACAAATTTCAAACGGAGGACTGTAGGGCGGGCCCCAAGGAGTGGACGGACGCCCAGAGAATGCTGCAAAGGATGGCAAATGCAAAGGGGAAGCCCGATAAGGGAACCCTGGATGCCCGGGCCCGGAGGGGCCCAGGGCCGCTCCAGAGCCAAAAGCTAGAGGGAACCTGCGAGGCCCCGGAGGGCAGCAAAAGACCAAAAGCAGAGGCATGGTTAATTTATGATGAAACCTTGGAGCAACATCGACCATGCAAAACATCAAAAAAAGAGGGGCACACAAAACGAGGAAGCCCCAAAAGACCTGATGAGGTGAAAGAAAAGAGGGCCCCCTTTCCGAACGGGGCATGTGTGCTAAGGGCACAACAAAACCTATCCTAGGAATTGGACATTCCAACAGGTGACTAATATCTCTTTATGGACGTTCATTTACTTGTCAAACCAAGGAATGTATACTTTGAATGGAGCAACATAATATATGCACTAAGAACTAGTTTCGGTCACAACTTAACATAAATAAATACGTGGAAAGAATTCTATCTACGCTACAGGAAGGTAATACAAAGTTCTCTTAACTCAATCATGATTTAACTAAAGCAGAAAGCATAACATCTATGACTGAGACACAAACTATGAACTGGCCTTATGCTGCAGGAACAATATAAGACTGAGTTTGTATGAAAACTTTAAAGATGAAATCTAACTGAGGATCAACAAAAAAAGAATAGCTAACTAACTAGCTATAGATACTTACTTAGTGGCCCCCCTTAGCAAGCATCTACTAATTACTCAAGTGCTAAACTCAGAACTTCATCAAACTTTATTCATAAACTTAGAATGGTATACATTGCTTTGTTGATATGAAAACTAACAACAAACTCTGTCTCTTGTCATACAGATTCTACTTTTTATTATCATACTGACTCTTACATGATATCTTCTATTTCCCTATCACTATGCTTCTATCTTACTTCTAACCATCTTTTTTGCTCACTCGTGTAGGAGGAGCACTTATTTAAACTTAGGAGAACAACTAACTAACTAACCCTAACAAAGAAAGTCGTGGAAGTAAAATGTATCCAAAAATCGAGGAATAGACTTCATAAAAAAATTTATCTATTCAACCCAATCCAGAGAGAATCTAGTGCTCCACTCTTTTCAGATTGACTGTCATTAAAAATCCTTCCCAACAATTTTGGTCAAAGAGTCTTCCTTAGGATGAAGACTCTTTTGGCATAACATATCGATCTCGCCAGGACGTTGTGCCGACGATCTTCACATGTATTGCTGTCACCCAAACTCATAGATTTTGGTGTGACATTATATAGATGAGATTAAGTCATAATGAGCTTCGAAGTCTAGTTACAAGACAAGAGCTTATTGCCGAGATGTTTCCCCGAGATCATTAAGTTACACTGAAGATTCTTTAACATCAACAAGACATATCAAAGTAGCTACGACTTCTTACCAAAAACACAATGTTCCACTGATGATCACCATTCGACAAGAGCTACACCAAAGATTATATCTTAAGTATTATTCACTAAGACATATCCACTTTGGTAGGACATCTTACCGAAGACACTTTCTTCGGCCAAGTCTCTCTGATGAAACACAGTTAGTGTAACATTTGCTTTCGTGGTGACTTCTCACCGAGCCATAATGAGTTACCCCAAGGACCTCAAAGTAACTGTGATCGGCAAGACATTAACACTTCGTTGAGACATCTTAGAGAGAACCTTTAGCTTCAGTGAAGACCATAGATTCCAAGAGTCTCCCCAATGCACGATTGAATGGCCTTTCAGCCAAAGGTCTCTTGAACACTATAAGGTCATAACGAATACATCATGCTACAATGATAGACTCCATAGTGTAACCTTTCGGCAAGACAAAGGAAAGGTCACAGTGACCTATTCAGAACTAAATAAATCATACTTGCTAGTTAGCCAGACAATGAGGATGTCACACCAACCTTACTTTAATGGAGCTTTCAGCTTGTATAGTTTGAGGCACATATTTCCAACAATCTCCCACTTGACGAAGATCATATAGGAACCTCCAAAGCACATCATAAGTTACTGAGAATCATGGTCACTAAGGCCCATTGAACTAGCACACCACCTAAACTTATCTGTGCTCACCGGTTTTGTCAATGCATCTGTAACATTCTCTAGAGTATCAATTTTTTCCAAACTAACCTTTCCATCTTCAACCATATTTCGTACAAAGTGATACATCAATATATTTTGTTCTAGCATGGAAAGTTGGGTTCTTTGCTAGAAAAATGGCACTCTGACTATCACATGAGATTGTTATTTCCCCTGCATCAAAATCAATATTAGAACACAAATGTTTCAACCATACAACTTCTTTACAAGCATGAGTAGTTGCCATGTATTCAGCCTCTATAGTGGACAAAGCAACTATAGCTTGCCGCTTGCTCATTCAACTCACTATGCCACCATTCAACATGAAAATGTATCCACTGGTGGATCTCCTGTTGTCAATGTCCCCTACCCAATTAGAATCTACATAACCCTGAATGCTAAGAGTCCTCTGTGATTCATCCAAATTTCCATGATAACACAAAGAAAAATCTGAAGTTCCCTTCAAATATCTAAACACCCTCTTCATAGCATCCCAATGTATTCTTGTTGGATTAGCCATAAATTGACTATGTACTCCCACTGCTTGGGCAATGTTTGGCCTTGTACAGACCATTGCATACATAAGACTTCCTACAGCACTAGCATAGGGAACATTGGTCATGTCCTCCATCTCAGTAGGATATTTTGGATAGTCCTCAATAGATAGCTTCGTTCCCTGCATGACTAGAACAACTAACTGCTTGCAACCATTCATACAAAATCTCTCTAGAACAATCCTTATATACTTACTCTGATTGAGCTAAAGCTTTCTATTCTTCCTATCCCTGGTTATCTCCATCCCCAGAATATACCTTGCTGCACCAAGATCCTTCATTTCAAACTTAGCAGACAACTGAGACTTAAGATCAGCAGTCATTAGCTTGCTATTTCCTATGAGCATCATATCATCAACATAAAGAGTAATAACAAGCACTTGATCACTTTCAACTTTATAGTATACACATTGATCATATTTTGATCTCACAAAGCCTAAAGATAATATATAAGTATCAAATTTCTGGCACCACATTCTAGGTGACTGCTTTAACCCATATAGAGACTTCTTTAATTTGCATACCAGTTATTCTTTACCTTTCTAAACAAAGTGCTCAAGTTGGGACATATAGATTTCTTCTTCAAGATCACCATGAAGAAATGTTATCTTCACATCCATCTATTCAACCTATAAGTCATACGCTGCTACAAGTGACAATAGAAATGTAATGGACATCAGCTTTGCTATAGGATAAAATATTTCCCCATAGTCAACTCCCTCTACCTAGGAATAACCCTTTGCAACTAGTCTTGCCTTGCACTTTTCTACACTGCCATCCAGACCAATCTTTTTCTTAAATACCCATTTGTAGCCAACAACCTTTCTACCTTTAGACAAGGGCACCAGACTCTAGGTTTCATTCTTATCTAAAGATGCCATCTCTTCATCCATGGCTTCCAACCAAGAATCTGAATCAGACATTTTAATTGCCTCTTTTACAGTCCTAGGCTCATCAGTGCCAGAAATCAAAGCATAGGCACAAGTAGAATCAATAAATGAGAACCCCTACCTATTTGGTTGTTTTCTTTCTCGGGTTGACCTCCTCACTGGCTGAGGCCAAGGTTCATCTTCTTCAGAACTTTCAGAACTGCTTGAGCTCTCCTTAGTTTTAGGTATATTTTGAATCTCCAATTCCTCTTTCTTTGGTGTAGGAGGAATTGCTGCTACATCCTTACTATCTTCTGACTTTGTCTCTAACTACAGATTCAAGGTGGAAGGTTTCAGCTCACGAAAGATTACACTTTTGTTGTCTACAACCTTCTCTGTAACATGATTCCAAGCTTGTATCCTTTAATGTTAGCACTATAGCCAATAAAAATACACTTGATAGCCTTTTTCTCCAACTTAGATCTTTTTACATCTAGCACATGTGCATATGCCTCACAGCTAAAGACTCGAATATGTCTAAGAGAGGGCTTCTTACCAGACCATACTTCCAAAGGTGTCTTATCAATGAGAGCAGAGTTTGGAGACTAATTAACTAACATGTAGTAGTAGTAGCTTCAGCCTAGAACTTCTCCTCCAAAATAGCACTACTAAGCATACTTCGTGCTCTCTCCATCACTGTCCTATTGAACCTTTCTGCAACTCCATTCTACCATGGAGTATAAGGTGTAGTCTTGTCTCATTTGATTCCATGGTCTTTATAGTATCTTTCAAATTCATCATAACAGAATTCACCTCCATTATCAATCCTTAAGCATTTTATTATTTTACTAGTCTGATTTTCAACAATATTTTTAAACTCCTTAAATCAATTGAACACTTCTAATTTACTTTTGAAAAAATATATAAGTTCTCTTCTTGAATAATCATCAATGAATGACACATAGTATCCTAATTTAGACAAAGAAGGAACATCTACTGGACCAAACACATCTAAATGAATATAGTCTAACAAACCAGAAGATTTATGAGGACTATCATAAAATGAAACATGATGCTGCTTTCCATATATACAGTGTTCACAAAATTCAAATTCTAGATTACAATCTTCAAGCCCCTCGACCATATTTTTGTTCTTCAAGGTTTTTAAACATTTTTCTCCTATGTGGCCTAACCTATGATGCCAAAGCATAGTCTTCTCTACAGGAAGTTTTACTTCCATAGAGTTTACATAATTAGGGATATTTCCCTCTTTACCTCCATGAGCAGCTTTCAATGACTTCAAAGAGACACTGCTACATTGAACAGCTTGTGCATCTAGCTTGTACAAGGTACCAATTTGAGCACCTCTAGCCAACACCATTGAACTTCTAGTAATCTTGCAGCCACTTCCCGAGAACAAGACTTGTACTCTGACATCACTTAGCATACTTACAGATAATAGATTTCTAGCTAGACCTGGTATGTGCATAACATTATTGATCCGGTTGGGGCCATATGAAATTGAGAATGTATTTGCTAATGGTATAGTTCAACTTGTTACAGTTGATCCTGTTAGATTCAAGCTATTAGTTAATGGACACCGCCTCTGGTTCTACCATAAACCAATCTCAAATAGTTCATTTTGGATCTTGCCACTACTCTTCCTATAGCCAAAGGCTTTGTCCTTTCTCCTGCAGCTTCACCGTAATTTTGAAAATCATGCTCATAATAAAGGTTTTCTTTTTAAGGAAACCCCTTTTTCTTCATTTTCACTCGCTGCCACATCTCACTTCTTTATCTTCCATCTATCCCTCCCATCCATCCATTCCACCCATTCGTCCCATCTGTCCACACCACCCATCCACCTCATTCATCCACATTGCCTTTAATTATGATATCATTCCCAACTGTCAACTCATGAAGAAGCCGCCATCTTTCTTAACACGTACATGCATTTATCAAAGGTATGCCATATCTTTTGTTATTGCATATTTGATTTATTTTATTCTATTCAATTACTGTTATGTCTGTACCAGTCATTATTACCCGATCTCTGCCTATTCTTTAGTACATGTGAGGACACATATCATACTCTAAGTAGGGGGTGTGGTAATCCACTTTTAAAACCTATTTTTACGCCACTGCCACGATTGCTTAGATAACCTCTCTTTATTATCTTTTTGGTACTTTCCAAATGTGATCGCATGTCTTTTTCATTGCATGTTTTTCTTGTAAATTGCAACCAAAATTGCTTGCCCAAAAAGTTCATTTTTGGAAAAGAGAGAAATGTGATAGCACGACAGAAAGGAAACAAAGAGAAAAATTTATGAATTTTCAACAAGGAGTTGAGTTCAGCTAAGGGAAAACTATGAACATGGGTGGTCAGCTGGTGCGACATGAGCCTATAGCTCATGAGTTATTATTGCAAAATCCTCAGACAGTCCAGCATTCAACCTTTGTGGATGGTTAAACTACTTCTTAAGTTAAAATTCTTTTGATGAGGACGCTACTGGAAAATTTTTGAGACCCCTTTCTGAAGGGGAGACTACTATATGGGGTCTAACAGTTGTTGCAATTGAAGAAAGAATTGCTTAAGCAACCGAGCTTCCAGCCATTGGAGAAAATTTTTCTTCAGATGCTGCCTCTGCAAGGGAAAAATTTTCAATACCCACTGATGGACCTTTAGAAGTCTCCAAGCAGGGATGCAAGTGAGTATCATTGCCACCTCCTTATTTAGAATACACTACTTACATAATCAGGTATTTAACCTATGAAGGTCATTTCTCTTACCTGCATTTTTACCATTTCAAATTATTAAGTCATATGAGGCATGGGCTAGCTGTAAATGTTCCAAACTTCTTGTTAAAATTTTTGGAACAAAGTGCCCATGGAACCCAATAGGGGAAAGATAATTCTATTGCTCACCGTGGCCTTATCAAATTATTGATTGAACGCTCTTTGATAGATGTTTCACCTCTTTCCTAGCAATAATTTGTTGCCTAAAAGAGCTTGCAAATTCCAAAACCCCCTAGGGTACTTACCCCACAACCTCAGAAAAAGAAAGAATAAATTGTATCTACTAGTAGAAGAATAGGGCAAGAGTCATTTTCTCCTGTAGCACTTGGTCTTGTAGCTCCCACACTAGAATCCTCTGCCCGGGTACAAACTAGGTCTGCCACTAGGAGAGAGAAGGAAAAAAAAAGGCAGGAGAGTCATTTGGGGCAGAACAAACCCTAGGGTCTAATCCTCATTCTTAGAAAAGGCAATGCCCATCTCCTACAACATCTTCCCCTGTAGTCGTCTCTCCTACAGCAACACCTATTGCTATCACCAGTTCACCATCATCCTCTAGTAGGGCAGAACCCTCTAGAGAGACTATAAAGAGGAAGGCTACTAGAACACCTCCTGCAACCGCACTAATGCCAAGAAGAGTTTCCATAAGGAATCAATGTAAGACCTCCCCTGTTTCACCTCAACTAGAGGTTATTGTAATTTTAGAAGAGTTTATGGAGTCTGAATTTGATGTTTCTCAGAATGTGTCTGAGAGTGCTACACACAGTTCATTCATTCCTGAAGAGGAAAAAATTGAGACAAAGGAAATTGAGCATAATGAAAAAGGGGTACCAAGTCTTGATGACTTGGCTACCACTGCTATGCAGATTTCGAAGGAAGTGTAGTCTTCTCCATTGTAGTAGCAAGAATTCATCCTGCAACAAGAGCAGGAATAGACTGAATAAGTGGATGTAACCAGTGAAGCTACATTTTCCCCTGCAACTTGTCAAGCCATTGTTGTTTATAAAAAGACATTTTTGATTGAGTTTCTGGAATATGTCAAAGCTAACTAGAAACCAGTTACATTGCAACCCCTGACTTTCTGGCACCTAGCCTAGACCAACATGCAATAAAGTCTATGGGAGGTAGAAAGGAAGAAACTGAAAAAGAAAATTGAAAGTCAGAAATAGGAAATTTTTGAGTTACAAGGAAAAATGGATGAAATGTTAAAAGTAACTGGTCAGATTATGGAATGTAGACCACCACCCAAAGTTTATGGTCTATGCCTTAACGAACAATTCTTATGGTTCCAACTAATGAGAATTTCTAGAAATCAAGATCCTATACTTCACACTCCTAAAGAATTTTACGACGCATACCAGGTAGCCCCTAATTGGTTAAAAAATTCTCTATGTGAATTTTATTTACATGGATTTTTAATTTCATCTGAAACAGAATGGAATCCTCTTCTGTATATTGGCAACATCCATTTGAGATCATTTATGTTATGGGCAAAAAATGAAGCAAATTATGGCAGGCAATGGGAAACATATGAGGAAACCGAAAGGAATGAGCCTGTTCCATTGCACCCTCAAAGTTTAGAGCCCCATGCAATGCTGAAAACCTGGTTTACTTTGACATATCGCATTCATAATAATACTACCTTAATGAAAATATTTGATCTCAGGAAACATGTATATGATGAATTTCAGGAACAACCATATTCATTTTGGAGACTTTCATACACTAGAATTGAGAAAAGGTTGTTCGTATAGCAAAGGAGTTGTTTGATTTAGCCATAGCAAAGGAGTTGTTTGATTTATTTGACATATCTATTTTGAAGTCCCAATTTGACATATCTGCTTCACAACTGGACATATATGATGAATTTCAGGAACAACCATATTCATTTTGGAGACTGTCATACACAAGGCTTCACAACTCCTTTGCTATGGCTAAATCAAACATTCACTCCTAGTCTTAAAACTAGTCTTTACAAGACTTTGGTCTAACTCTTGCATTTGAAATTAGTACACTTGTGGGTACCCTTGACACTAATCCCCCACGTCCAACAACCACTTGGACACCTACCTTTGGTGCTCCTCTAATTCCCGAAGCTTTGAAACAACCATACACATCTCTTGAACTTCATAATTCCACAACCACTTAAACAAATTGGTGAAATCCCTCATCATTGATACCCATGAGTACCACAAGTATCCCCACCATCACACAAAGCAACATAGACTAGGTATCTCAAAACAAAACACAAAGGAATGTCAATAACATACCAAAGAGTCAACCATAATATAGGTAAATCTTTATTTAACCCTCTTGTGGGTTCAGCCATACCATCAGAGTCACAAAGCATATCTACCTCATCCACAATCAATCCACCTCAAAGTAATCCCTTGGTTACAAGTTCTGTTAACTCACGAAGTACCTTGATCATGAATCCCTTATTTACATATTTATCGTAAGGCGATCCTCAAGACATGAGTAAGGAAATATTTTTAATCAATGGACTCAAGGTCCTAGTGTATCATTTCCATCTCAAAATTTAATGACATCATCTTCATCATTCCCCACTATCCCCTTTATCATGCCAAATAAATTTGGACCTCAAACTTACATTCCTCCATCTCAATCAGCCATTACACAAGGGATATTAAACCAATTGAACCCTCCACCTCTCATTTGTAATCCACTACCCATTTGAAACATCAACATCCCCAAACCATCTTAGATGTCCCAACCAATTGATCCTACATTACAAGCACATGCCCTAGCATTACAACAATCCCATCTAGCTTATCAACAAGCCATCTAACAATAGAAACAATAGCAAGAAACACAACAACAAGAACAAAAACAAGTATCCTTAGCAGCCCAACAAGCAACCTTGACACAAGAGAACAACATCAAGCTCAACAAGTAGCCTTAGCATAGCAACAACATCAATCTCACCAAGAAGACTTAGCAATAAAACAATAATAATGAGACCCATAGCAAGTCCTTGTGGCACAACAACAAGCAGCCTTAAGAGCTCAACAATATTCCCAACAACAACAACAATAATCAGGTTACTTCTATAGTCCTTAATAGAATATCATCACTATGAACACGTTTGGAACATATACATCAATACCATAATCACCATCAGAAAATGTCACACCCCCATACACCCCATACAACACTATATCATATCAAAATCCCAAACTCAAGTAATTGATCATCCCACCATATGTTCCTCCATAAAACCTACAAGATGATTTACCATCACAATTTAAGGTGTTATCACAAGAAATATAGGACCTTCGTCTAGGAAAGACCAAGAAACCCCATACACATAATTTATGTCCCTATCCATTTTATCAAAACATTTCAATGGTACCATTTCCTCCCAGATTTGAAAAATGCAAAGGGACAAGAAGTCCTTTTGATCATATCAAAGAGTTTAACGTAATGTGTATGGAGTTAGCCTACAATAATTCTTATCTAATGTCCCTCTTCCCTCAAATTTTAATAGGTCCTATAATGGATTACTTTTATCATCTACCCCCTGGCATCAAAACTTTCCAAGAAATCACTGATAAATTCATCAATCATTTTTCCTTCAATCTTGACATGGATGTCAATCTAGAGGAACTGTAAACTCTTAGACAAAACAATGGATAATCTTTTTCCATTTTCTTGAAATGGTCAAGACAGAGAGCTAGTAAAAGGAAGTGGCCTCTTCCCAATGAAAAAAAAGTGGGAATCATCATAGCCAATCTAGACCCCAATATATCTTTCCACTTGAAAATGTAGTGCATCACATCATATGACAATCTTATCCCTAGAGCCCTTAATATTGAGAGAGCTCTAATATCACAAGGAAATACCTAAGATTATAAAGATAACCCCCCATCAACTAGTTCAAATGAGAAACATCATGTTTTGGTAAAGAAAAAAACGTAACAAATGATGATATGGTAGATGCTAAGGTGATTCTAAGTGCTCCTATAGACAACAAAAATTAGGCCACCAATGTTCAACTGCTAGTACAACAAACAACACCTTCTCAAAAAAATCATATCAATAACACCAACATGCAACAAAGGTGAACCACTAATAGGAACAACTATCCCAAATACAACTACATAGTTATCAAAACCTATCAAAATGATGATGAAGAAGTTAGTAGAGTCAAATCTGATAACATTTCCCAATTTTGGAAACTGCCAAGAACCACAAAATAACTATCTTGGTATAATGAGTGTGATCTTTGTAACTTTCACAAAATCAAAGGACACAAAATAAAAAGCTACATGAAACTTAAGTATATCATTCAAGATCTCATAGAGAATGATACCATAGCTATTGAGGTACCAAATAGGAATCAAGATATTAAGATATACAAGAACCCTATGTTGGATCATAACAAATCAAATAAAATTGGAAAAGCTAAGGATTACACAAATGTACAACATACCTAGTCTAATGTACTGTATTCCTACAATAGCATCATTGTTGTCATCAACATCAAGAAGCTAGTGAGGAATATGGAGTCACCACCCAACATGGTAAAATAACCATTCAAGGAGACCCATCTCAATCTAGGACACAACCTACTTTTCTCACATCTAATTCGAGCAAGTACTATCTTCTAGATCAACTTATGTAGACCCTCACATATATATCGATCCTATAACTTTAAAGGTTATCTCCCACACATATGGAAATATTGGAGAAGTCCCTGTCTAAGTAATATGTTCCCAAGAATATATCCATTGATCAATTTCAAGCTATGGTAGGCCATATCACCAACCATCTTTTCACCTTCTTTGAACAAGAACTACCAATGCAGCCATCCCATAATCATGCTTTACACCTTGAGTTTTTCATTCATAAAAACAAGGTCAAAAGAGTCTTGGTAGATGGAGGTGTTGGTTTGAACATTTGTACCCTTCAGTTAATCAAGCATTTGGGCTATTCTAAAGATACTATTGATAAAGCAAAGATTTCCACCATCAAAGCATATGACAACCAAGAACAGGTATCAAAAGGAATCATTGCACTTCTCATTCAAGTGGGACCTCTCATTGTAGAAACTACAAGCCAAGTGCTTTATCTTGATCTTCCCTATAACATCTTACTTGGCCAACCCTAGATCCATGCTCTAAAAATTGTGGCCTCGACCTATCATCAATGTGTGAAATTTCCTTTCAAAGGCAGATAAATTGCTACCTATGGAGATCCTGAGCCTTTTTACTACTACAGGAATCTCGAGGCTAAATTTTCTAAGATACCCCAAATACCCAAGAATGATGAAGGGCCTACACCATCAAGCTCATTTGTTGAACTAGCATCCTTGAACTCTACCTCAACAACAAAAATACCCATTGTGCAATGTATACTCGACATCAAAGCAGTGATCCAAGATGTGTTGTAAGTATGAGTAAGTTTGGTTATGTTGTCATTGATGTTTTCATTGATATCAACATAGTATAAGATGTTGCAAGTTATGCATGTATAGTTGAGAAGTTGTTGAGATCAACTTATGTAGACCCTCACATATATATCAATCCTATAAATTTAAAGGTTATCTCCCACACATATGGAAATATTGGAGAAGTCCTTGTCTAAGTAATATGTTCCCAAGAATATTGGCATTGATCAATTTCAATTTATGGTAGGCCATATCACCAACCATCTTTTCACCTTCTTCGAACAAGAACTACCAACGCAGCCATCCCATAATCATGCTTTACACCTTGAGTTTTTCATTCATAAAAACAAGGTCAAAAGAGTCTTGGTAGATGGAGGTGTTGGTTTGAACATTTGTACCCTTCAGTTAATCAAGCATTTGGGCTATTCTAAAGATACTATTGATAAAGCAAAGATTTCCACCATCAAAGCATATGACAACCAAGAACAAGTATCAAAAGGAATCATTGCACTTCTCATTCAAGTGGGACCTCTCATTGTAGAAACTACAAGCCAAGTGCTTTATCTTGATCTTCCCTATAACATCTTACTTGGCCAACCCTAGATCCATGCTCTAAAAATTGTGGCCTCGACCTATCATCAATGTGTGAAATTTCCTTTCAAAGGCAGATAAATTGCTACCTATGGAGATCCTGAGCCTTTTTACTACTACAGGAATCTCGAGGCTAAATTTTATAAGATACCCCAAATACCCAAGAATGATGAAGGGCCTACACCATCAAGCTCATTTGTTGAACTAGCATCCTTGAACTCTACCTCAACAACAAAAATACCCATTGTGCAATGTATACTCGACATCAAAGCAGTGATCCAAGATGTGTTGTAAGTATGAGTAAGTTTGGTTATGTTGTCATTGATGTTTTCATTGATATCAACATAGTATAAGATGTTGCAAGTTATGCATGTATAGTTGAGAAGTTGTTGAGATCAACTTATGTAGACCCTCACATATATATCAATCCTATAAATTTAAAGGTTATCTCCCACACATATGGAAATATTGGAGAAGTCCTTGTCTAAGTAATATGTTCCCAAGAATATTGGCATTGATCAATTTCAATTTATGGTAGGCCATATCACCAACCATCTTTTCACCTTCTTCGAACAAGAACTACCAACGCAGCCATCCCATAATCATGCTTTACACCTTGAGTTTTTCATTCATAAAAACAAGGTCAAAAGAGTCTTGGTAGATGGAGGTGTTGGTTTGAACATTTGTACCCTTCAGTTAATCAAGCATTTGGGCTATTCTAAAGATACTATTGATAAAGCAAAGATTTCCACCATCAAAGCATATGACAACCAAGAACAGGTATCAAAAGGAATCATTGCACTTCTCATTCAAGTGGGACCTCTCATTGTAGAAACTACAAGCCAAGTGCTTTATCTTGATCTTCCCTATAACATCTTACTTGGCCAACCCTAGATCCATGCTCTAAAATTGTGGCCTCGACCTATCATCAATGTGTGAAATTTCCTTTCAAAGGCAGATAAATTGCTACCTATGGAGATCCTGAGCCTTTTTACTACTACATGAATCTCGAGGCTAAATTTTATAAGATACCCCAAATACCCAAGAATGATGAAGGGCCTACACCATCAAGCTCATTTGTTGAACTAGCATCCTTGAACTCTACCTCAACAACAAAAAAACCCATTGTGCAATGTATACTCGACATCAAAGCAGTGATCCAAGATGTGTTGTAAGTATGAGTAAGTTTGGTTATGTTGTCATTGATGTTTTCATTGATATCAACATAGTATAAGATGTTGCAAGTTATGCATGTATAGTTGAGAAGTTGTTGAGATGTTGTGAGTACATAGAGCTTTCTCGATGGTGTTGCAGGTGTGGTTGTATGATGACTTGTCAGAAAAATAGTGGAGAAAGAGTTGTATGTGTTCAAAATATACTCTGGTATGTGCTCCACATTTCTACTATGTTGACCATTGATTATGCAAATCTGAAATGAAAATTATGGGAATGTATTGATCTTATATCTTCTATATTGTTGCTTTTGGTTAGATGTAGAGTGAAAATTCTGTTTTTCGATATGTGAACAAATTTGGTAGAGTTGTTTGTCTGGTGACTGGGAGAAATGGTTTTTCTCTGCAGTCCACTATTGGTTTGTTTCAAGCCTTTTGGATCTAGTAGAAGGCTTGTAATGATGTTGTCTATGTTTTGGAAAAGGTGTTCATGGTTTGGTGCTCTGAAAGATGAGTTTTAGAATTTCTATGTGTGTCTATGTAGTTTGGATGGACTGATGAAGAATTTTCTATGTATGAAGGCTATTTTCTTTGTTATAGATGAATCTAAAGGTATTTGTGATATGCTCCAGTTTATGGTGAAGCATGTTGTGTCATATGCATGTTATTTTCTTGTTGGGGAAGCATGCACTTAAAAGTTCATTTGTATTTTCATTAGGTTTGACTGACCTAGTTTTTACATTTCATATGAAGTATTAATTTTTAATTAAGGAAGTGTGTGATTATCTAAGACAATGTTTTGGGTCTTGGTTAAGTGTTGGTTTTGTTCACTCTAATTCCTTTCCACCACAACAATGCTGAGTTTCTGACCTAATTTGAATTTGTAATAAGAAGCTTGTGTAGCTAACCTTGGAGAAAGTTTCTAAGGGTAAAGATGGTATAAATACAAGTCAAGATGTTACAAATGAATCAATCAAGTAGGTCACAAGTTTGATAAGTAGAGTAGTGCAAAAGTGAATTGAGGTAGTAGTACTTTAATGTGTTAGATTCCTAAAAGCACTGAGATAACAATTTCTACAATTCTTTTGATCAAGTTGTGGATGTGTGTAATATTTTGTGGTAGATTCTTTTCTATAATCTTTTGTATTTATAGGTAGTGAGCCTTGTATCTGGGCAGTGATCCCTTGGCAGTAAGCCTCTTTGTATTCAATTTTGGAATTACTTTGTATTGTGAGTTAATCCTCACCATGGTTCTTCCCTTATTGGGTTTCCCACATAAATCTAGTGTTTTTTGTGATGATATTGCTTCTTGTTATTTGAATTTCATGTTCATAATTAATAACATAATTAAGTGGTTGTGAAGTTGATAAGTGTTTGAGAATTTTGATTGAATTTGGTGACAATTGATTCAACCCCTCCCTCTCAGTTCTCTTGCACCTTTATACAATTTCCATAATAGCTTTGGTTCCTTGGTGAAGAGCTTAGCCGTTTGAGGAATATCCTAAAGATTAAACAAATGGATGATAAAGAAGAATTCAGGCTGCTCTTGAAGACTTTGACAAGGCTAAAAGTGAAAACAAAGATTTGAAAGAAAATCTTGATGAGGAAAATGAATGTGTCCAAAAATTGAAAGAGCAATTGAAGAAATTCAAAGAAAGACATAGAGAAGTGAGTGAGCAATTGAAACAAGAAAATGAAGAAATTACCAGATTGAAGGTGCTACTGGAGGAAAAGAAAATAATTAAAGAATGCTTGAATAAAGTGGTAGAAAGAAAGAATGATCAATGCACTAGGTTTGAATGAGAAGTGAATCTGAAAGTGGATTTGGAGAAAGAAAAACTCTGTGAAGATAATTTCAAGAGAAGCTCCACCAAGAGTGATGAATTGATTGTAGTGTAGAGACCTTCTAAAGACAAAGGTGGTTTGGGAAATGAAGCTGGTGAAAGTTATAAGGCTATGTAGAATCTAGTGGACAATGAGAAGACTCAAGATAAAGGGAAGAAAAAAAGGAATTCAATTAACTTTCCTAGAAGACCACCTATCAGACAACCAAATGCACAAAGGTATCCATCTTTCAATGGTGTTTGGTTTTTATGTAATAAATTTGGTCACAACGAAATCGAGTGTAAAAGTAAGATCAACCAGTATGCTAGTTCTTTCTTTGGACAATGCTTTGCATGCAAGAAATATGGACAAAGAGCTACTTAATGTGGATCTCAGGTGAAGATGACTAGTTAGGTGATGATGAATAGGTTTAATGGAGGTAGAATGAATCAACTCTTTAATGGATATTGATATACATGTAACTAGTTTGGACACAATGCAAATAAATGTAGATCAAGTGTTAATGGAGGTCAAAAAAATTAGAGAAAATTTTTCCTTCTATAGCTGCAGCAAACCTGGACATATTTAAAGAGTTTGTAGAAGTGAAAATGGAAAGCAATCTGCTCTAGTAAAGAAGAATGAACCAGTGCAAAAGATTGATAAGAATAAAGTTAAGCAAAAAATGAACAAGATATGGAGGAAGAAATAAGTTCCAGAGATGACAAATGAGTTTATTCCCTCATTTGGTGTAGGCAATTCATTTGTAAATTAGACATAGCATGGTCTTAGGGGGAGCATTAATAGAAAATTGTTCGAACCCCCTAGATAGATGGCATGTCAAATTTTGGAATGAGGATATGTTGTAGAGAATAAGTAGAGAGAGGAGATGCAAAAGGAATTAGAAATTTCCATTATTTGTGAGTTAAATTTCTTCCTTGTACTGCAAGTGAATCAAATTGATAAGGGTATATTCATTTCACAATCGAAGTATGCCAAAGAGTTGCTGAAGAATTTTGGAATGGATGATTCCAAACCTATTATTACTCATATCATGACTAGATGCAAGTTGAGCAAGAATGATGAATCTACTAAAATTTTGGAAAAAAAGATTTTGGCACCCAATTCCTTTCTATCACTTCTAGGGATTTTCACCTAAAAAAAGAAAGATGGGCTGAAATGGGAAAATGTCTAATCTCAATATTAATGTAATATAGATGTAATGTACCTAGGTTAGATGATATAAATAAATAAAACTAGATAAAAATATTTATTATTAAGTGAAAACTAAGAAAATGCAAGTTGTTGGAAAACACATTGTGATATGCAAAAACACCTAGAAATGAATGCAAACTATAATAGAAATGAATGAGACAAAATGTGTACACCTAAGAAACTATTGGAGACCAAAAATGACATCTGAAATGTTGTTGTTGCTAAAAAATTTTCCTACTGGGACTCATTCACCATTCTTAGCGAATCAATCCTAGATCTAGGAAACTATTCCAAAGCTCATTCCAGACAAATGGGTATCCAAAACTATAGCAAACCTTTTTCATTCCTGGAAGTGGGACTCATTTGTAATCAATGGTGACTCAACCCAATATTGAATTTCTAAGAATTCAAAAGTGAAAGCAAAGGTCCTTTGTCTACTCTTTGCTTCTTGATAGGTGTCTACTTCCAAAAGTTTAATTTCTGGACCTAAAAGTGACTTTTTGATGATATTTTTCCTTGCAAGGAAGAAGATGAATCCAATAAGTCTTCAACCTATTCTTCAATAATTTCCAAGTCTTCAAGATGTCTAAATCTACAAACGCACAAGAAGAGAATGAGAAATGTTTAATGTTAGGGCATGGGGGTTTGCCTTCGTCAAACCCCTTTGTAGGTAATTAAACAAAAATATATAAAAAGATGTAATGAGGAATGAAACAATGGATCTAATACCTTTCCATGGTGTTTTATCTTGATTTTTTGAAAAAAAATATGAAGAATGTGCCCTTGAATGGCTGAAAAAATGATCTTGAATGACTTGGAATGATAAAACCCTAGTTTTCTTGACTTGAAGTGGAAGAAAAATGATGAATGAGTTAAGAGATGTGAATTATGGTTTAGAGACTTGCATTTATAGGAAATTCACCTTATTTTCCTATTAATTGGATCCCTAAGGCTGAAATGGAGAAAAATAAAACTTAATATCCAACTTTTCCCTCTCAAACCCTAAAAAATGACTCAAATGAGACTCATTCACCATCAAGGGTGAATGGGTCCCACCTAGATGTTACCAATTCACCCCTAATGGTTAAAGGTCTCAAATGGGCCATTTTTCCAGTTGGAATGCTAAGAAGTAAGGAAATTAGGCTTATACAATTACTTTATCAATTACTTCATCAAATTATGCCTTGGGATGCATAATATGGGGTCATAGGGACCTATAAATGATGATGTAAAGGAGAATTAGGGTCAAGGACACAAAGTTCAATGTGAAAGTTGTGATGAAATACACTTTACATCATTAAAATAAGGTCCACATAGCCTATAAAGGCACAACATCCAATGTGAATGTATAAAACACATTACAACACTAGATTAGAGTTAAGTTTAATTCACAAGCCTTCTAGATTAATGCGAGGATAAATTTAAATATTATTTATAATATTGAATTAATGGAAAATGGGTCCATTAAGTCTAGAGAGGTGTGAAAGTCTTTTACAACAATTTACAACACCTTTACAAGATATCATTAGATGCACTTTATTTAGTTTGCAAGGGTTTAAGATCTAGTGTGGATGTATAAAACTCCTCACAAAACAAAATCAAGGCCTCATTTAGTCAAATTTGTCATCAATTATTCTCAAAACAAGCAAGGGAAAAGGGATACTTTTCTCCATGTCCACAGTTAGCCTCCACTTTAGTGAGAGGATGAACTTGCTTCAAATTCATGCTAAAGTATACATTCAAGAGGGGTCCCATTCTACCAATGTGGATGGTCTAGGATGACAAAGATCAAAGGAGGTTATGCAAGCCCCCAGGATCCAAGATCCAACATAAGTGAAAAAGGACACACATAAGGTGAATGATTTGCAACCAAAAAAAAAATGATCATGTAATGACAAGAAATAGGAAGAAGAGAAAGATGAAAATGAAAAGGTAGATCAAGCTTCAACCATTTTTCCAACACGTTGTGGATCAGATCTAGGCTATTTGTTTGGAAATAAAAATGCATACTCACTTTGAGGTGATGGAATTCTTGCTAGCTCGCCAAGTGAGAAGTCCTAAGTATACTCAATCTGGGGCCATGAAACTTCTGGCTGTCCGTGGGGTGAGAAATCCACAAGGTGGGTATGGGGAAATGTCATGCCTCAGAATGGGCTTCCCAGTCAACCATACTAAAGTTATACCTCCTGATAACTTTAATAAGGTGCCACTATGAAAACAAACTTTGAGCTCCATGAGGTAAGAAAAACTTTGTATGGTTGACACTCATAGATATATAGGATGGAACCACAGGTATGCAAGTTGTATTATGCAAGGTGACCATATAACAATTGTTGTAAATAGTGCAAGGAATGTTCAAAGGGATTTTTCTTAGTTCATGCAAGGTCTCATCATAGGGAAAATCATGCTTAGTATCTCCAAGATAGAATAAGTGAAAATGGTCTCATCTTGTTTCCAAGAGATGGCAAGTGCAATGTCTCATCTTGGGCAATATTGTACCTAATGTTTCCAAGAGAGGAAATTACAAAAAAAATAAAAATTGCATAGTGAAATGTGAGTGGTGATGTATGCCCCCACTTCAAAGCAGTTGCGAACACCATTACTATGAGCAATTCTTGTAAACTAGAAGAAGCAAACATGGTAGCTTACTCGGAATGCCTTATGCCAAGTCATATGTTTTTGAGAAGCTACATCATGAAAAAGGTAGTATGTCACATGTGAGCCAACTTAAGGCATGTTGTCTATATCCCAAGATTTCTCTTATATGTTCATGAAAAGTTAACTATCCAAAGGAGAAAACAAGTGATATATGAGGAAAAGGATACATAACCCCTTACCCCCACTGACTGCAAGACAAGGGTGAGCCGAAAAGAGTAATGAAATACATAATGGAGTGATAATTAGTATTGATTAGAGGAATGAGGTGCCCCCGCATAAGGAAGAACACAAAATTCCTTATGATGTTGGATTTTACTACTCAAAGCTTTACATTCAATAGTAGAATGTCCATGAATTCTATGTTAGACACAAAATGAAGTTTTATGATAGAATTTCTTTTGAGTTCTTGGAGTAAGGGTTATCAAGTGATCTTGGAGGAGTCTCGACAAGATACCTTCTTGATCAATTGGAGAAATTGGTCCTATAGTTTGTGAAGAAGGAACATCTTACTTAATACAAGATATCATACCTACACAAGACTATTTGGATTGTGAGATTTTTTTCTCTCTTTGATTGGAGGGTGTAAAATCTAACAAATTCAATTAATTAGTGTTTTTTGAGATGACATTGACATTAAGCAAGGATGTATTGATGTTGAGTGAAGGCTTGGAAATTTGTATCAAAGGAAAATAACCAAGAGAATAAGTTGTTTGTTGTGTGATAGGATCTATATGGTTGTAGATACCTTTTTCATGAGGACCACATTCTTTTCCACTATATCCAAGTTGTTTCATAAGTTCATAACCTTTTCTAGAAATCCTTTTCATTGCTTTTGGATTGGGTTGTTGGTCATTGTGTAATTGGTTATGTGTTGGTATAAAGTGGTTGATGTGAATGCTTTCAAAGGGTCATTTTCTTTTTCATTTCCCCTATTGGAAATATTATTTATGATCTTTTACTCACCCATGAATGTTGGTGTGAAATCTAAGGAACCCCGATCATTGTCTAATGGCTTTGTGCTTTGTTCAATATTTTTTTATGCATATTTTTGTTGGATGGGTTCCACTTGTATAGTTAGTTTCGATGTGTTTAAATGATTGGCTATGTTTTTCTCAATGTGCAAACAACTATTTGGATCAGGGTTGGCTTCAAGTGTGTACACTTTTTTGTTGTGATGTATTTCATTCTGCGATGAAGAGTGAAAGGTATTGCATATATTTCATGAATCCATGGTCTACCTAAAAGGAGATTATATGAAATTTCATGAGTCATAACATAAATTTTTGTATCTAATGTGGCCTCTCCAACTATAATATGCAAGGTGATCACATCAATCGATTATTTTGCTACATTATCAAGCCCTTAATAGATAAAGAATCAAGTTGAATTTTTGATCTATCCACACAAAGTCTATCAATTAGGTTTACGCTACACACATTTAGAGCTAAGCCATTGTAAACAAGGGGTTGCTTTATCCCTATCATATTTTATTGATACATTATTTGGAAAGCTTCATTCTTTGTTTACATGTCCAAAGGGGGGATTTCACTTTGGTGGAAAAAAATGTTAGCATTCAATCCTTGAATTATGGTTGAGCTTTGGTTGTGCATTAGAAGGGATAGGAACTATTTGTAAGGTTATTTGAAGTAGACTATGCTAGGTAGGTGAAGTTTGAAAAAGGTTTCAAAGAGATATCTTGGTGGGAGTGCTCTTAAGTTGTTCAACAAGATCATACTCCCTTAATCGAGGCAATATATAATTGGGAAAAGGTAAGGAATTTGGGGTTGGTTGTGGTGGTGATAGATTGTTTCAAGTGTTGTATGTATGAGAAATGGTATTATGACTTGGTTGTTATGATGAATTATTCTGAGGTGAGTAGAGGGTGAATTAAGGTTGGTGTTGAGTTGAAGGTTTGTGTGATGGCAGGTAAAGAATGAGTTCAAGTTGGTTTTTATTTTGTTGTTTGTGTGAAGGTTGGTAGAGAATTAGAGGGTTCTTAGGATGTCCCATAGGGTATGTATGAGTTCCATTAGTTAAGGATTCTTTCATATTCATAACCATAGTGGTTCTGGTTTGATGTATCTCTAATAAAGGGAAATCTATAATTTCCTTTTTATTATGAGCTAAGACACATGACCATTGTTGCAATTTTCTAACACCATGATATTCTCCTTCTAGGACGAGATTTTTTAGGGGAAATATGAATCAAATGTTCTTGACATTCATGTATTGGTTACTCTAAAATGACTTCATTGCAAGTAGGAGAATGATCAATGGTTGAATTATCTTGCTCAGTAATAGATTGACTAGGTGAAGGGGGATAAGTAAGATTCTCATGACCATCAACGATTGTGTTGTCTAACATCAAGATATATTCTTCACAACTACGAGAGATACTAGGAGAAAGACAAATGTTATTTTCATGATTACTCATGGTTGGGTTGTGTTGGTTATGAATATATTTTCCACTAAGAGGTGAAAGGAGAGAAACAACTAGGATTCTCAAAACTCTATTTAATTGATTCTTCGACCAAAATATCTTTGTCGCCAATAGGAGAATATGAGGAGAAGGATAAATCTAATCATTGGAAATGTCGAAGGTTGTAGTTTCTTGCATAGAAACACTCTCATAGAGATGAGATAGGAAATATTTCTTAACAAGTCTAAAGATGTAAAACAATAACATTGTGTGAAAAAATATGAAAAGCATTTGCAACAATGTCATGCATTGTTTCAGCAATATAAACAATGTATATGCAAGGATGCAAAACATTTTTATCCAATATATACAAATATTTAAGAATGCAAACAACGAATATGCAATAATGAAAAGAACTTTTACCAAAATTATGAAAAATTATATGAATATAAATACTGTGTAAGCAAAAGTGAAAAGTACTTTTAGGCATGTGATGCAAAATCTCAAAAATGTAAGCATTTTCAAATCTAGTGATATTTGTAATTTAAGTGATTGAAAGAATGAATAGTTTAAAATGATGTTTTTGAGTTAAATGCATAAAAAAAAATCTTCCCAAAACTTTCTATACTTATAGTATATGATACTAGGAGGCTTTAGAAGCACATAAATGAGGTTTATGATATTGTTACAGATAGTGAAAAATTTGGATTGGGACTGATTCACGTAGAGTGGCGAATGAGTCCCAGTAAGGGTTTTCTTCAAAATTTTCAAAAATTTTCAATTGTTTTTGATATTTTTAATTTTTTATGATGCAAACCTAAGATGTAGATTCAAAATTGTAGAAATTTTTAGGGAAAATATATGCAAAAATGCAAGCCAAATGAGCTTTTTACTAATGCATGTTTTTGAAGCCCTAGAATGCAAAACAATGCAAAATATAATGAATGCAAGATAATTCTAGGATGATGATGGAATAAAAATAAGAAAATTAAGTATTCTAAAAAGAAGGTTCACCAAAATGGAAACAAATAATTTTGCACCCACTGGCTTTCTATCACTTCTAGGGTTTTTCACCTAAAAGGAGAAAGATGGGCCAAAATGGGAAACATCTACACTCAAGATTAATGTAATATAGATAAAATGTACCTAGTGAGATTATATAAATGTAGAAAAATATAAAAAAGATATTGATTATTAAGTGAAAACTAAGAAAATGTAAGTTGTTGGAAAACACATTGTGATATGTGAAAACACCTAGAAATGAACGCACACTATAATAGAAATGAATTAAACAAAAAGTGTGCACTTGAGAACTTGCTAGAGATTTGAAATGACATCTGAAATGTTGTTGATGTTGAAAATTGAGCTTATTGGGACTCATTTGCTATTTTGGGTGAATTTGTCCCATATCTAGGAAACTATTTTTGAGCCCATTTCAGACAAATGGGTATCCAAAACTATAGAAATCCATTTTTAGGCCTACTAGTGGGACTCATTCACCATCAATGGTGAATCATTCCACTTTTGAATTTTTGAGAATTCAAAAGTAGAAATAGAAGTCCTTTGTCTGCTCTTCGGTTCCTTACAAGTGTCGGCCTCTAAAAGTCTGATTTCTAGATCTAAAAGTTAATTTTTGCTGATATTTTATCTTGAAAGGAAGAAGATGACTCCAATAATTCTTAAACATATTCTTGAATGATTTCCAAGTCTTCAAGATGTCTAAATCTACAAACACACAAGAATAGAAGGAGAAATGATGAATGTTAGGGCATGGGGGTTTGCCGTGGTCAAACCCCTTTATAGGTAATTAAACCAAAATAGAGAAAGAAATTAATGAAACATTAAAAAATAGATTTAATACCTTTCCATGGTATTTGATCTTAATTTTATGCAACAAAATATGAACAATCTACCCTTGAATGTCTGAAAAATGGTCTTGAATAACTTGGAATGATAAAACCCTAGTTTGCTTGACTTGAAGTGGAAGACAAATGATGAATGAGTTGTGAATGCGTTAAGAGATGTAATTAGGGTTTAGAGACTTGTATTTATGTGAAATTCACCTTATTTTTCTATTAATTAGATTCCTAAGGGTGACATGGAGAAAAATAAAACTTAGAATCCAACTTTTTTTGCTCAAACCCCAAAAAAGACTCAAATGGCACTCATTCACCATCAAGGGAAAATGGGTCCCACCTGGATGGGATTGATTCATCCCTAATGGTGAATGGGTACCACAAGGGCCATTTTTCCAGTTGGAATGATAGGAAGTGAGGAAATTAGGCTTACATGGAGACTTTATCAGTTATTTTATCAAATTATGCCTTGTGATGCATAATATAGGGTCATAGGGGCCTATTAATGAGGATGCAAAGGGTAATTAGGGCCAAGGACAAAAATTTCAATGTGAAAGTGTGATTAAATACATTTTAGATCATTAAAATGAGCTCCACATAGCCTAGAAAGGCACAACATCCAATGTGAATGTGTAAAATGCATTACAACACTAGATGAGAATTAAGTTTAATTCACAAGCCTTCTAGATAAATGTGGGAATGCATTCAAATATATTTTATAATGTTGAATTAAGGGAAAATGGTTCCATTAAGTCTAGAGAAGTGTGGCGTATGTGCAAGATCATGATGGGCCAAAAAGTGCAAACTTGATGGGTATGTGGCGGACAACTATTTTTTTACCCAAAATTGATGAAAGGAAAAGGGTTTTTAAAGGAGATTATCATATTTCCACCAATATAAATTATTCTTTACTTTAAATTTAATAAATAATTATTATTCATTTTCTATTCAAATTATGACTAATGTTCTAATTAATAGGCTAATTGAAAAACATATATAGCTTTCAAATGGTATCACATTTTTTGAATCCAAAATATGCGTCACATTCTATGCTTTGCATACTATAGGATTAAAAAAATAAAAATTGAATTTCATGAATTTTTACCAAGTTAAGGTGGTCAACTGTATGAATTTTTTATTTTTTTTAAATTTGTATTAAAAAAATCATAATTAACTATTTACTTGGAAAAAATTATAAAAAAATATGCATCACATCGGACATGAGTCCTTTACTTATATCTAAAATCTTATAATTTTTTTTTATAATTTTATTGTGGTTAGGGTGGTTAGATAGACACCTACTTCTTATTTTTTCCATGGAATTTAAGTACCACTACATTGAAATTTCAAATTTTCACCAAATAGATTTTTAAAAAAAAAAACCTAGTAGTTTAGAAACTACATTCAATTTTCTACAAATTCTATTGTTACGTATTTTTCAAATAATATAGATAACTTATTCAAATTTTTACATCAAGTTGCCTAACTCTAATTTTTCTGAATTTTTTTCCATTTAAAAGGGCTTGTTTTTTCTGTGATAATCCTTCACATACCCCATGAAATTCTTTTAAAACACTTTACAACACCTTTACAGGAGATCGTTAGATGTGTTTTAGTTAGTTTGCAAGGGTCCAAGAGCTAGTGTGGATGTATAAAACACCTCACAAAACCAAATCAAGGCGTCATTAAGTCTAATTTTTCATCAATTATTCCCAAATCATGCAAGGAAAAAGAGATAATTTTTCCATGCCCACAAGTTGATTAGAGCATGTATAGATCTATAATTGGTGGACTATTGTATCTTACTACTACTAGGCTAGATATCATGCATGCAGTATATTTGGTTGCTATATTTCAAGAAGAACTAAAAGAAGCACATGTTACAACTATGAAGAGGATATTTAGATATCTTAAGGGAATTCCTGATTATGGATGATGGTATCCTAAGGATATTGATTTCATCTTGAGTTCTTACATTGATATAGATTGGGATGATTGTGTAGATGACCAGAAGAGTACAAGTGGTGGTGCACACATGTATTATGCATGAAGAAAAAATTGAAGGATATAAGAGTGATATGTGATGAGCCTATTCCTCTCTTCTATGATAATACAAGTGCTATAAATATTTCAAAGAATCCAATAATGCATTCAATAAAAAAGTATATATCTGTTAGATATCATTTCTTGAGAGAAAAAGTATTGGAGAAAGAAGTCAGATTGGAGTATGTGAATACAAAGGATAAGATTGCAGTATGAGTTGTGTGGGTACACTCCTTAGGGGGAGTGATCAGAGATTTTGATCTTTTCCATCGATGTCAAAGAGGGAGAGATATCCATGTGAAAAATAGTAAAAGAGAAAATTTAGAGAGTATTGAGATATTTTCTTTGATGGTTTTTCACATCATGTGTTGCCATCAATGACAATGGGGGAGATTGTTGCAAGTATGAGTTATTTTGGTTGTGTTGTCATTGATGTTGTCATTGATTTCAACACATTACATGACGTTGCAGGTTTTGCATGTATAGTTGAGATGCTAGGAGTATATGTAGCTATATTTATGGTGTTGTAGGTATGTCGGTATGATAAGTTACCAGAGAAATAGTGAAGACAAATTTCTATGTGTTTAGAATGTGCTTCGGTATGTACTCTATATTTCTTTTGTGTGCATCCTAGACTTGTGCAGATCTGAAGTGAAATTTATGGGAATCTATTGATGATATCTCCTAGATTGTAGCTTTTGGTTTAATGCAGAGTGAAAATTTTGTTCACTGGTGTGTGAACTGGTTTGGTAGAGTTCTTTCTCTAGTGATTGGGAGAAATGTTTTTTCTCTATAGTCCTCTTCTTGTTTATTTTAGGTCTTAAATATCTGGTAGAAAGCTTTTAATGATGTTTTCTATGTTTTGGCAAAGGCATTCATGGTTTGGTGCTATGGAACATGAGTTTCAAAATTTTTGTGTGTGTTTGTGCAATCTGGATGGACTGATGAAAAGTGGTTTTTTTATGAAGGATATTTCATTTGTTGTGGATAAATTAGAAGATATCTAAGATATGCTCTAGTGTATGGTGAAGTACTTTGTGTCGTCAACATGTTATTTTCTTGTTGGGGAAGCATGTACTTAAAAAATCATTTATGTTTTCATTAGGTTTGGCTGACCTAGTGTTTACACTTCATACAAAGGATTAAGTTTTAATTAAGGAAGCATATGATTGATCTGAGACATTGTTTTGGGTCCTCATTTAGTGTTGGTTTTGTCCTCTCTCATTCCTTTCCACTATGAGAATGTTGAGTTGCTGACCAAATTTCAATTTCTAATAGGAAGCATGTGTAGCCAACCTTGGAGAAAGTTTCTAAGCTTGAAATGGTATAAATACAACTCAAGATGTTACAAAAGAATCAATCAAGTATGACACAAGTTTGAGAAGTAGAGTTGTAGGAAATTGAATTGAGGCAATAATACTTTAATGTGTTAGATTCTTGAAAGAAATGAGCTGATGGTGTCTACAATTCTTCTAATTAGGCTACAAATGTGTGTAATATTTTGTATCTATAGGTAGTGATCCTTGTATCTAGATAGTGAGTCTATTTATAATTGGTTTTGTAATTACTTTCTACTATGAGTTAATCCTCACTGTGGTTTTTCCCTTACTAGGTTTTCTAGGTAAATCTAGTGTTTTCTATGTTCATATTTCTTTTTGTTATTTTCATTTCATTTTCATACTTAATAATAAAATTAAAGTGGTTGTGAAGTTGATAAGTGTTTGAGAATTGTGATTGAATTTGGTGACAATTGATTCACCCCCCCTCTCAATTTTCTTGCACCTTTAGACAAGCAGTTGGTTGTGGGAACTACAAACTATTGAAAGAAACTTTTTTCTTAGTAGAATTACCTATTTCAACTCAGTCTCATGGGAAACCCACATCTATCATAAAAAGAGCCTAAAACAATCAAGATGGTAGCTGCTACCTTCACCAAGTGGGGGGATTTGAACTAGTAATATATCAATGAAGAAGATATATATAAATTTCTCTATCAAGATGAATGAAATATCCCTATTCTTCCCATGGAAGATAACAACAAAGGCCTATAGATAATGAAGGAATGGGTATACAACAAGAATGAGAAGCTAGGAAAAAACTATAATGGTTTGCTATAACCCATCATTCCAGTGAAATGACTAAAAAATATTGGTCTATGTTGTACTACTAGCATGGTCACACTTATTGGAAAAGGTACTTCTACTAAATGGGCTAAGGCTTCTTCTTGTTACCTACATCACACGATACAACCTTAGATGACTTTCCTCTTGATGTTCCATACCTATTTGAGAACAAAACACTCTTTATCATGTCCATAACATCCTTTGTTCCAATAATCTAACCAACTAAAATACCCCTAGTATACCCTCAACTTATTGGCATGACTAATAACAACCACTAATTCTTGATTTATTCAAAAATGATGAAGTGATCAAAATTCATGGGACTTCATGCCGACTTACCATGGGTAGATCACAAAGTAGGATTTGACATAGAGCTTGACATGAGAGCATAATATGGGGAGACTATTGAATCCTTCAGTCAAAAAATTAATGAAATGAAACTAACATGTAGATCCTTGAGTGAAAACAACTTGGTGGCACTCTCTGATCCTGAAATAGTAAAAATAAAGGATGCATCCAATGGTGAAAACCTCTTTGAGGTGCCCAAGGATGAGAGATTTGATCTCCCCCTTAGTGCAATGAATCTAGAAAAGTCATTAGTTCTATTAGAAAATGCCACTCCAGTCAATGTGGGAACAAAAGATGCCCCTAAGATCACCTTCTATGTTGAATCCCTATTAGATGAAAAAAGGAACCTAGCAAAATTTTTGAAAGAGCAAAGATCTAACTTTGCATGGTCATACATAGATATGCTAGTCCTTGATCCTAAAGTAGTTTTGCATCATTTAGTAATCTACCCTAAAATCAAGCTTATAAATGAAAAATTAAGGAAGATACATCCTCAGGTAGCACTATTGGTGAGACTAGAGTTACAAAAGCATCTTGGTGTTGGATTCATTCGACCAATAGATTATCTTGAGTGGGTTTCAAACCTGGTACCAATCTTAAAACACAATAGGGGCATCAAAATCTACACTAATTTCAGAGACTTATACAAAGCATGCCCAAAGGATGATTTCCCTTTTCCTAACAATGATCTCATTGTAGACTTGATAGTTGGGCATGAAATTCTATCATTCATAGATGGTTTTTTAGGCTATAATCAGATCATAAATCAACATAAAACTACATTAACTTTTCCATGGGGAACTTATTACTGGAATGTGATGTCATTTGGGTTAAAGAATGCATGAACAACCTATCACAGAGAAATGTCCCTCAACTTTCATGAAATAATCAAAAAAAAAGTTGAAAATTATGTGGATTATATTTTTGAAAAATCAAGGAAAATAAGTGAGCACATACATGTATTAGTACCCAACTTTGACAAGATTGAAGAATACAAGGTACAACTAAATATAAAAAAGTGTCTTTGGGGTAACACTAAGGGAACTCCTTGGCTTCGTTGTCTCACAAAGAGTGATAGAAATTGACCCAGCAAAGGTAAAATCCATTATTGAAATGGAACCACCACAAAGACTAAAGCAGATGAGATGATTACAGGGTAGATTGGAGTCCATTAGAAGGTTCATAGCAGAACTATCAGACAAAATCCATTGCTTTTTTGCATCTTCTCCATAAAGGGATAACCTACAAGTGGGATGACAAATGCGATAAATCTTTCTAGTAGATCCAAGATTATTTATTGACACCTCTAGTGCCCATGTCACCAATACCAAACAAACCCTCGATCCTATATACCTTAGCAACATGAACAACACTAGGAGCTCTTCTGGCAAAACATGATGAAAAAAAAAGGAAAGGGCTATCTACTAGATTGATAGAACCTTAGTGGACTAAGAGATGAACTATTCACCCATTGAAAAATAATGCCTAGCAATTATCCTTGATTCACAAAAGTTTAGAAATTACATGTTGTCACGTCAAATCAAGCTCATTGCAAAGATTGATCCACTCAAATACCTGTTATCCAAGGTAACTCTCATAGAACAAATGGAAAAATGGGTGATGATCTTAACATAATTTGACATAGAGTATGTTGAGTGCAAGGAAATAAAAACAAGTGATCACAAAACAACTAAAAAGGAACCTATCTATTTTGAGAACTCACTGGTATATGAATTCCCTGATTAATCAATGATCCTTATGAACCTCACAGCTCAGTGGAAGATTTACTTTGATGGATCATTCATCAAACATGGATCTAAAGCATGTAGTATTTTCATCACCCCTCAAGGTGATTGTATCCCAAATTCATACATTTTTTCATTTCCCTCTACTAACAACCTTTTTGAGTATGAAGCCCTAATCATAGGTATAAGGATAGCGGTTCAATCATAGATTCAAGAGATGAAAGTCTATGGAGACTCACAACTAGTTATCAACCAAGTCAATGATGACTATCCAACTAAAGATGACAAGCCTACTCAAAAGAAGATAGTAGAGAATCTCAAGTACCTTTTCATAGACAAAACTTTTGAGTAGATTCCTCACATGAACAACTGAGTAGAAAATGCCATGAAATAATTGAATCACTGCTAGACATTTTGAACAATGTCCTACAATGTGAATTCTTGATAGAATAACTTCTCATACCAACTTTAAAAATCATTGAATCTAAATTCACATGTGTCATTTTTGGTCTTGGATCCCCTTGGTAGGATAAAATATTCACCTACCTAATTAGAGGAACCCTCCCTTCTAATATCACCTCAAAAGTCTTAAAAGGACCTTTGTTAAAAAGGCATCTTGATTTATGATCCTAGGTCATACCCTTTTTTGTCGAAGCATCAATGGGACATTACTATGATGTCTTAATGGAGAGGAAGCCTTAGCTACTTTAACAAAAGCACATGATGGAATATGTGGGTCCCATTCTAGTGGTATGCCATTAGCTAAGAAACTATTGAGGATGGGATACTATTGGCCAACCATGGAAAAATATTCTCATTCGTACATGGAGAAGTGTGTCCAATGTCAACAAAATGGGGATTTGATCCATGCTCTAGCTCAGCAATTGCAACAAATGATTACACCTTGGCCTTTTTCATAGTGGGGGCTTAACCTCATAGGAAAATTCACTCCATATTCATCCAATAGCCACAAGTTTATCATAACTGCCACTATGTAACTCACTAAGTGAGTAGAAGCCATTCCTATGACTTACATAAAAAGGAAAAAAATTGTGAAGTTTATCCTAAACTACCTCATCTTCCATTACCGTGTCCCACAAACTCTCATCTCAAACAATAGAACACCATTTAAGAATCAAGATGTGAAAGAGTTGTGCCAAAGAATCAATATCCAACATCGATTCTCTACACCATATTATCCCCAAGGAAATGGATAGGCTAAGGCTACAAACAATACTATCCTAAAAATCCTAAAGAAAATAGTTAATGAATTTGGTCAGGTATTTATAAGATCATCATGGAAAAAATGGGTCCTTAAGTGGCAAAAAATTCAAAAAAATCAAAGCTAGGCAACTTGACATAAAAATATGAATAACTTATCTATATTATTTCAAAAATATGTAAGAATAGAATCTATAGAAAATTGAATGTAGTCTCCAAACTACTAGGTTTTTTTTATTTATTTTTAAATCTATTTGGTAAAAATTTGAAATTCGATGTAGTAGTACATAAATTTCAGGGAAAAATAATTAGTTATTTTTCTAACCACCCTAACCACAATAAAATGATAATATTATTTTATAAGATTTTAGATATAAGTACAAAACTCATGTCTCGATGTGATGCATATTTTTTTGTAATATTTTTCCAAGTAAATAATTAATTATGATTTTTTTATTACAACTTTTCAAAAATATAAAAACTTGTATGCCTAACCACCTTAAATTGGTCAAAACTTCATGAAATTTATTTTCTTTTTTAATCCTATTGTATGCAAAGCATAGAATGTGATGCATGTTTTAGATTTAAAAAATTTGATACCATTTGAAAGCTATAGATGTTTTTCAATCAGCCTATCAATTAGGACTTTAGTTGTAATTCAAATAGAAAATGAATAATAATTATTTATTAAATTCAAAGTAAATCATAATTATATAGGTGGAAAGCTAAGAATGTCCTTTAAAAACCCTTTTTGTTTCATCAATTTTGGGTAAAAAAAAGTCATCAGCCACATGGGCCATCATATCACTTACATATCACCACTTTTTGGCCCATCATGATCCAACACATGCTCGATCATGACTGGTGTCTGCAACTAAATCCTACTCTTGGGGCTTATTGAACTAGTATCTACACACTCATAGGTGCAACCCCTTTCTCCCTAGTTTATGGATCATAAGCTATCCTACCTATTAAGGTTGAGCTCACATCCTTACAAGTGTCTTTATAGAACCTGATCACTGATAAAGACTATAGTGTATCTCAGATGGATGAGATAGAATTCCTAGATGAGTGTCATCTCGATGCCCTCAATCACTTTCAAGTATATCAAAACCAACTAGAATGGAGCTATAGCAAGAGGATCAAATTTTGGTCTTTCCAAGTAGGGGATCTTGTCCTAAAGCTGAATCAAAAGAACCTTCCAAATTAGGATAGTAAAGGAAATTTTAAGCCTCACTGATTGGGCCCCCTTGTCATCACAACAAGTTATGGATTAGGAGCATACCAATTATCAACGTCTAAAGGAGAACCTTTGAAAGAGCCTACCAATAGCTTGCATCTCAAAAAAAATAATGCCTAGTCTTGAATGGTATAAATCTAAAAATACAAAAAATGATCAAAATACAAAAAAATGAGAAAAATAATTGAAAAAAGTAAAGTGAAATTTTTTTCCTCTAGTGAAAACCACTTCGGTGGAACTTTGGGAAAATACCTTGTTGAAAACCTGGCAAACAGACACCTTGCATAAGTAAAACACCTCCATCTATTATTTTTCTCTTTGGTCCTATCATTCTTTGCACCACCATTCATCCATCTCCTATTTGCATCCTTATCATAGCTTGAAATTATGAAGTATTGCAAACCTTTAGCACTACTCGCAATATTCCAAAGGTCAGTTTGTCCTACCCTTATCAAAGTAGTCTAACTTGTCATGCTAGGGGCACTTTGTTATAGATCATCCTGGGTTCTTATATATATTAAGGTCATCATAAATATTATAAAAAAATCCCAAAAGAAATCATCGAATCTTATGAAAAAATATAAAAACATTTGCAGAATCCTGTACAACTAAAATCCAAAAATATGTATAAATTGTAAAGGAAAAATCCAAAACATCTAAATAAGATGAAAAACCCTAAAATGGTCAAACATTAGTAAATCATAAAAATAATACCCTTTTTCAAACTACATTGTCTCTAAGCTTGAATGTAGGCAATGCCATCATTTATGTACCCCCAAGACACTTGAGGTTAAATCTTTAGGAGTTTTTCATAATAAATTGACATCATTTTCAACTATTCTTATCTCATCTTGTTAATAAGTCAAATCTATCAAACTGCATGGTCTTTGGATGTATAAGATAGGAAAGGCTTATCTTAGATCAGCCCTTGAGACCCCTAGGATACGTCCATAGGTTAGGTTCTTGGTTGAAACTCAAAAAATCCCTAAGCATTTGGAGAACTCACAAAATCCCAAAACACGTAGATAATTGAAAATCTCAAAACATCCAAATATTTAGAAAATACAAAAACATTTGAAAAATGAAAGAAAAAAAACATTGGAAAACATTCAAAAGACCTAAATTATGGACTCAAATATCCTAAAAAAACCCTAAATAGCCTCAAATAACTAAAAACCAAAATATTCACATAAGCTTTCAAAAACACCAAAAAATAGTCTCATAATATTTTCAAAATACCAAAAACATTTGAAAAATGAAAACACAAAAAAAATGGGAAACATTCAAAAGACCTAAATAGACTCAAATATCCTCAACAAACCTTAAATAGCCTCAAATAACTAAAAACCAAAACATTCACATAAGCTTTCAAAAACACCAAAAAATAGCCTCATAACATTTTCAAAATACCAAAAACATTGAAATATTTCAAAAAATCCAAAACCACCCATCCCATCTTGCTTTTAGCTGCAATAAAATTTCACCCATAATAAATCGATCGTCACCTTCACCCTTTGGAAAAATAAATAGAAAGCAAGTAAAACAACTTGTAAAGTGAAAACCTAATTGTCAAAATCTAAAGCCTAAATCATAGGTAAATGCATCAGTGAAGTCTATATCAATAGCTTATCATAAAGCTCATCATCATCCTAACATCAAACAACCATTTGATCAAAATGTCCTAGGATGTATCCTTCCTGCGATGGACATCAGTATCAAGTATCAATTTAGCTAAATTAAAAGAGGAAATAGACAGATAACACTAACTATTTGTCTTTGATATTTTTTTTATTTATCTTAATGACCCATTCTGAGGACCTCTATGATGTCTCTCAAAATGGTTTAGAGAGAAAGCAATGGGGCATCAATCATTATATTTATTTTTCTTTTCTTTTGTATACTCTTGTAAAATAATCCTAGTGCATACTTAGTTGTGTGTAGGAAGGTCGTTTAGGGTATGTTGTTGACTATTGCATATGCTTTGGTCCAATATATTCTAAGCTTATAACTTACATTGCAATGAGGTTTCTATATGCCAAGGTGCGAACAAGAACTATCCTATATATTTCTAGATCCAAAGTCCATTACACTAGATACAATGTTGTCTTGGTTCTCAATACCTTGATGCATCATGTCTATGTGTTATATCAAACAATAAGGAATGACAAAAAATACCAATCTCGAAATGTGAGCAACTCATCATCTTGCATTCGTCCTCACTTCACATGCCTCATCACCATTTTTAATAAATTCTTCATGGATCACAGACTTGTTGGATTTTGAAGAAATCATCAAAATCAATGGTCATTCATTCTTTATTCTTCTATCTTCTCTCTACACTAACTCGGTATCTTGATAGTAAAAAAAACATCACTGCATCCATCCTACATCCAAAAACCATTAGCATACATGCATCTCATAATCATAGCATAATCATAAAACATCCAATATCATAATCATATATTTGTTATTTTAAGCATCTTGAATTGCTGCATTAGATATCATACACATGTGTTGCATTATCATATGATATCATAAGCATTTGCACTATCCATCCATACAACCATATACATACACCATCATCATAAAATTACATGGAAAATACACAAAAAATACATGCATCCACATCATTGGCATCCATAACATTTGCATTAAATATCATTCATTCCATAGCATATGATGAAAAGATACTGAAAAAGAACATAGCATTACATCCATCCATCGCATATCGCATAAGCATAATCAAAGTACATCCATACATGATCAAATATAAGCATATCACATCATATGGATCCATACATCATAAGCATGAAATAAAGTTAACACATCTCATCATATATAATCTCTCTATATCATATATATATAAAATGAATGTCATGGTACAAAATATCGATTAGTGTATGTATGAAGATCATAAATATAATATCCATGAGGCTATCAAAAAGGAGCCCATCAATGTATATTTGTATCAAAGAAAAATGAATGTCATGGTACAAAATATCGATTAGTGTATGTATGAAGATCATAAATATAATATCCATGAGGCTATCAAAAAGGAGCCCATCAATGTATATTTGTATCAAAGAATGGGGCAACAAAATCAAAAAGTATCTATGCATAAGAGCTAGCCCTGATGGTTTTTACCCTCTCTAACCTTCCTCTCTAGTTGCTCCTTATATTTGGTCCACACATCACTATGCTATGAAAAATTAGGTTGTCTATGTTCCTACAGTACATCCCGGTGGTAATGCATCCTAAAGATGTTCTCTTTATCATGACCTCTTTGGATAATCTTGCAAAGATTGTCCTGCCCTATGATGCTACTATCATGGCCTCTATCTAGTGTTACTGCTCAATCTCCTGGTCCCTTTTTGTGGTAACATCCTATAACTATGACTAGGCATGGTCCCTCTCCGCCATAATGGAAACCACCTATTGTCTTTCCTAGTCCCACTCAGCAGTAATAGCCAAAATCTGCTAACAAGCTTGATCTCACTACCAATCAAAATTTGCACCTATTGCTACAATTGTATCTACACATCTCTACCATCTAGTGGTGGTGGTAGCATTGCTTGATGTTATACAACCTATGGCTAAACCTGAAGAGGTTGTTTCCCTATTAGTGGAGCCCTAGGAACTTGGCCATCCTAGCCATCCTGGCCACCCTATCGTTATCCTTTGCCTCTAGCCCCCTACCTCTGGGCCTCCCTCACTATAGACCACCTGCTAGATCTATTAATCTCTTAGGAGGCATGAACCAGGAATCATACATAGCCATAGTTTGTACTATTGCCTAACCCTAATCATAGGCGCATGACTTAGCCACCAGTTGTCTAAAGCTCTCAACTATCTTTGGATTTGGAATAATTGGTTTCAATATGGGAACCTCTTGTAAAAATTTCCTTGTGCACATCATTTTCCTTTCATGTTGTTCACCAAACTGATGTGGCACTCTATCTGCCAAATATCATTCAATGATCATATGCTTGTGACCTTGCATATATTGGGTCTTCCACACAAATAATATCTATTCAGCAACATCATACCATGGTAGCATCTATAACGATAGGTACCATTGGAAAACTATCACATCCATCCAGAACCCACCTCCACTACAGGAGCCTAATCTATTTAGTGTGTCTCAAGGTGATTGCACCTCTATACCTCCAAATAACAAGATCATTTGGCTCCACATCTACCATATGTTCTATTAGTTAGAGGATGGCGATGTGCTCCCACACCCAAATGTGTAGCAGAGTCACAGTTGCACCAATGGCTCTCCCATCACAATAGACAAACTCATGCATGTCATAATAAGGTGAGGCTAGCATCTCGGGGCCCCATAAGTGTCCTCCTATGGAGCATCTGTTTCCATGCCAAGCCCCATCTTGGGTTGAACCCTTAGATGCATTTGTTAGGAGAAAACAAAACTAAAATGATGGTTGCAATGATTACTTAGAAATTCAACATGTGACCTTTATACATCTTGAAGTCGATCTATGATGTAACAAGAGCAATGTTCTCCAAATCCATCACCTCATGGCAAGCATCGAACCAAGCATCAACATCATAAATTACATGATTTCCATGTATCAAAAAATGAAGAATATGCCATACATCCTCTAAGGTCAATGTCTCCTCGCCTGTCGGAAGGTGGAAAGATGAAGTCTCACTGTGCCCTCTCCCACATAGAGCAATCATCATGGTGAGATGTGTCTGGATGACTAGACCAAAGCCTAATATCTCCCAGGTGCTCCTAGTGCAACTCTAACAAATCGCCTAGTCTCTCCAAAACTATGGAAATGTGCTTGCATGGCATGAGTGGATAGATGACTTCCTAAACCCACAAGCACATGACATCAAAAAATGAAAAAAATTCACTTAATTTCCAGCTCAAAAATCACAATAGCATCACAATATTTAAATTTCAAACTGCGATGCTCAAAGGTATTTTAAATTACAAATCACCAAGTGTGTCACCAAATACACTAGCATTGTGATTTAAACTTTGGAAATCCTAACCCTAATTTCTAAATCAGCAAATGTGTCAGTATGTAAGCATGTGTCACAATTTAAAGTTAGAAAACCTAATTTTAAATAACAAATAGAATTTCCATATTCATAAAATGGGCATTGCTATATAGTGACACCACTAAATTTTAAAATTCAAAGTGCAATAAATGCATCAAAAAGTTAAATTTCAAATGAAGCTTTGAGTTACATATTGGTGATCCTGAGCTTGGAATCCACTAGTACTCTCAAACCCAATTGGAAATATGTTGTGGGAGTTTTCATGGCACCATTTCATCAGAGGGTCAGAGCTAAAATCACAAGAATTCATTAAGGTGTGAATGCTCAAATGAATTGAAAGTGACCCTTCTTGGTTTATTTATGCTCAAAAATTAGGGTTTTTTGCCTTAATTTCACCTTCAAGCTAGTGTTTATCATCATTTTAACCAAAATTTCTAATTGGAACCTAATTTTCCATTTTTTTGTGTTTTGGCATAATTCTTGCATCTTGAAGCCTTTCTAGATCCCTGGGGTAGCTTTTAATATTTATCAAGAAATTAACCCAAAATACAAACTTTACACCTGATTTTTTAACAAGGTGTCATGTCCCTGAAATAGAACACTAAAACATTGAAATACAAATAAATGTGTAATTGCAATTTAATCATTGTAATTATAATTATCCTAGAAAACATTATAATTATAACACATATATCATAAAATGGAGAAAAATAATAAATATCATCATAGTAAAAAATAATATTTACAAGAAAAACAACATACATTGATAACTTATTCATATTATATAAGTTTTAGAATACAAGATCATAATATATATATATATATATATCTGAATTATCATAATTAATAGTAATAATATTAAAATTATAAAATAAACATTATGGTATGAGCCTATTATTAAATAATAAACATTACAATGTTGAGTGAAACAATGAAGTCTTGTGAGATTATTATTAATAAATATGATATAAAATATGATATTGTCTTACTTAATGAAAGGAATTCCATGTTATTTTAAAGTACCAATCATTATATGTGGAGAGGTGCAATTTATACTAGAAGGTATAGATTATAATATTAATGGAAATAAATAGATATGAGGAGGTGTGATTAAATATACAAGACAAAGATTTAAAGTAAATAAAGATAGTTGAGTCAATGATTAGTCAAAGGCTACAATCACCCTCAAGAGATAATATCAAGGAATATTAATTGGACATGTCTCTTGGAAATGAAAAGCTTTACAAGGGGTAGACATGAATCTCAGCCTTTGGGGAGGTATAAAGTGAGAATTATCCAATACCAAGAGGAGGGATGTGGGGAATTGAAGTAAGCAATCTGCTGGCAATAATGGATTCAGTTTGTGTTAATATTTACATAGGACTACTATATATTGTTAAGTATATGATTTATGCATATTACCATGATTAGGCTAGAAAGGAAGACAAGCCTATAGACATAACAAGAAATAAAGAGGAGCAGGATATAGGAGGAGAATAGATAGGGAAAATTAATAATTTTCATCTAAGAAAAATCTGATCACAAACAAATAGTAGCAGATAGGGATAATACAAATAGATTGAATTTGTAAGCAACACTGATAGGTAGATTATCATTCAAGAGACAAAATGATATAAGAAGAGGAAGCATGGGAGTTCCAACCTATGATACTTAGTATTCATATCATCATCGATGGAGCCAAAGAGAATATATAAGCTAGAAGAGAGGCTTGCAGATTGAAATTCAGATAAGTACTTAATAAATTCATATAATAAGCTTGGTAAATATAAGGATAAAAATAAGTAATTTGGTATTTAAATACTCACTTATGAATTAAGGATTTAAACATGATTAAATTTGTATTCTAAGTATATATATACATAGATCTATTGATACATATAAGAAACTAGTATAGATTGACAAATAGAATCAATGATGAATATATATATATATTCATATAAGATGTAGATGGATGTTATTGATGATTTCTTATGCACATTTGTATGCATTATTTCTGACTATGCAATAATGATGTGTACAGTAGTTGTTGAGCCTTATAGGTAATAATGACTCTTTAATATAATCATCATGTGGAAGAAGGGAATCATAGTGGGTTACTGTGAATACATTTGAAGGAAGTCCAATATAGTGTGATTACGAGAGGTAAGTATCCCCAACTAACTAATAACATTGAAGATTATGTAATTAATCCAAGTTACTATGGATATCAGGTTACAATATAATAACTAATCCATACCTTATCAAGTTAAATAGCAGTGTATACTTATAACACTTTAATCTAAGATGAATTATGAATTTGATTAAATATACTAGGTGAATGCATAGAGAAATTAAATGGATATTTATATGGAAATATATTAATTTCATTTATCCAGCATAAGTGATTGACAAACACCCTAAATAGATATAAAGGGATATTATTCAGAAGAGTCCAATAATGATGCTTGTAGCAATGATTTTTTATCATAAGCTATTATGACTTTACTTTGAAGAATAGACCTTGGGCCCAAACTCCCTTTTGCTAGCACTCAATAAGGGTTGTGTGTTTGTGGAGGAAAAAGATGGAAAATTTCCCATTGATAGACAGTCCCAAGATGAGTAGAACACGTTGAGGAAGTCTACTTTGAGATGTGTTCACGTGCCCTTTAACACAATAAATCACCATCCCATGAGGCTATGAAAGAGGAGACAAGGAAAATTTCTATTCTCAAGAGTAATAAGTCATATCAGTGCATGATGTGTAGGTCCTCAAGGAAAATTGTATGTGTAAATTAGGTGTCGGTAAATAAATCTCTTTATTTTAACTTGTGCATTTTATGTCTCTAATAAGGGGACATTACAAGTGGTATCAGAGCATGTTCCTTCCATCCTCTGTATACTACATGTGCCTTACATGTATTCTAGTGTGTACTTTGAAATTAATGTATGTGTATTCAAGTGTATTGAATGGTTTACTTTGTGACTTATATGTATGCTTTGTAACATATGTTCATGTGAATAATTTGTGCATTATGTGTATTCATGTGTATGCTTCATACTCATGTGTATACTTGATGACCTTGGGATGGTGGACAGGTCCACAATGTAGTATGGGATGCACTGAATCCTCTTCCCAATTGTCTGACAATATACCTCATTTCATTGTATTCGTATTTGAGTGTATACTCTATGACTTGTGATTGTATTCAAGTGTGTACTCTATGACCTTGCAATTGTATTCAAGTGTATACTATATGATTTTATTTGTATTTAAGTGTATACTCTATGACTTGTGAATGTATTTTAGTGTATACTCTATGACCTTGCAATTGTATTCAAGTGTATAATCTATGATTGTATTTGTATTCGAGTGTATACTCTATGACTTGTATATGTATTCAAGTGTATACTCCATTGCGCATTTGTATACCTTGTGAGCTTAAATTCAAGTGTGCACTTCATGACGATGTATTCAAGTATGTACTCTATGATCTTGTATTGGATGTGACTTGTATTCAAGTGTATACTTTATGACTTACATGTAGTCATACATATGCTTTGTAACTTCATGCACTTGTGCATATTCTTCATGATCTTATGATGTTTTTGTTTCATAGTAAATTTTTAGCATCTTACTTGTCTACTTCATGATAGATGTGCTCTAATGAATGACTAAATGTATACTCTATGTTGTGTAATTCATGCCTTATATGTATTTGTTGAGTGTATCTATGAGCATTCTCATACCTATGCTATACATGTATGATCATTTTGTACTTTATATATATTCAAATGAATGCTTCATATTATGTATTGAATGCACAATATGCTTCTATTCCATGCATAAAAGTAAAATTGAGGGGATGTGAATGCTCTGCATATTCATGTCTTATGTAATGACTAAATGCTTCTCCCTCTATGTGAAAATTCTTATATGTAAATACTTCATGCATTATGTATTTGAGTCAGTGTATGCTCCATTTATTTCTCATGGCATGTACATCTTACATGTGTTCAAAGGTATGATTCATATCTTATGAGTGTGCCACATGTCTTACATACTTGCTTTATGCCTGACATAATTTAACATGTTTACTGCATGTGTATATTTCTATAATGTATGTTCTATTTCTTGAGTGTATACTTTCAATTGAACATGTATACCTCTCTGAGTGTATTTTAACACCTCGAGTGTATTAACGTGCCTTGTAAATTCCTAAGTGTATGTATCATATCTTGAGAATGATTAAATTTGATGTTGAGCATGATCGTTTCATGAAAGCTTTATGTGTGATTAATTCGTGTTGGATGCATGGGTGCTTTCTTAATACCTTGAATAGGTTGTAATGTGACTTGTGTATCTTTCAAATTTCTCTTATGCTTTGTATGTTACTAGCTTCATTCTTGATGTGATCATGGCTTACAATATCTTATGTGCCTACCTTATGACTATTTCCTATATGACCAATTGCTGCATGTGGGGTATGTATTCAACATGAGTGATTCTATGTGTACCTATTGTACTTCGTTTAAATATTTTCTTGATATCTAATGTGTATTCAACATATTTAATCCATGAAAATGCTTGCACATGTATGATTCTTACCTTGTATGAGTGTATGGTTGTATATGTATTCATGTGTGCTAATACGAATACTTCATGCTTCATGTGTCATCATGTTTGAATGCTGGTATGTACTTCATGTTATGATCTACTTATCTCATGTGTATTGAGGTATGATCTTTCCAATGCATATTACAATGTCTTGCGTGTATTTCTATGACTTATGAGTCATCTTCTATTCTCATGTGAGTGGTTCATGCTTATATGTATAACTACATGACTCCGTGAAGTTACTACTTACATCAAATGTATTACAATACTCCATGTATATGTTTCATGAGTTTATGATATGTTTCACTTCTTCTGTGTATTCAGATCTCTACTTATGTCTTAAATATTCTCAGCATACCTAATCCATGAATACTCTTCTCATTTATGTTGGTGTTTGATTCTCACCTCTTGTGTAATCAAATGCATTCAAGTGTATACCATGTGAACTATGCATATCCAAATACATTCAAATGACTGCTATTACTTTTGTGCATATTTTGCAGCTGATTTTATGATTTACGTATGATCATGTATATACCTAGTGACTGGTATTCATGTATATTTCTGGCAACTTGCATGTGTTCACACTTTGCAACTTATGTGTGTTTATGGGTATACTTTGTAACCCACATGTGTTCCGACACATTTTATGTGTCTTTATTTGTATGCTTCATTAAGTATTTCCGTGTGATGTGTCTTCAAACAAGGTTCCTCTATGGAGTCTTATGCTTAGAAGATAAGTTAAATTTTGCTATCAAAATGCTTATTGAGTTGAGGAGGTGTTACTATTGAAATGAAAAGATGTTCAGAGTTTTGATTGCTTGAGGACAAGCAATCTTAGGTGGGGTGGACTATTATGTCCCCAAAATAGAAAACTAAAACATTCAAATATAAAATATTGAAATACGAGTAACACCAAATATATTGAAATACAAATAAATGTGTAATTGCAATTTAAATATTATAATTATAATTATCCTAGATAACATTATAATTATATCATAGATATCATAACATGGAATAGAATAATAAATATCATCATAGTAAAAAATAATATTTACAAGAAAAACAACCTACATTGATAACTTAGTCATATTATATAAGTTTTAGAATACAAGATCAAAATAAAATAATAAAATAAATATAAATCTGAATTATCATAATTAACAGTAATAATTTTAAAATTATCAAATAAAAATTATCGTATGAGCCTATTCTTAAATAATAAATATTATAATGCTAAGTGAAACATCGAAGTCTTGTGAGATTATCATTAATAAATATGATATAAAATATTTGAATGTCTTATTTAATGAAACATATTCCATGCTATTTTAAAGGACCGATCATTATATGTGAAGAGGTGTGATTTATATCAGAAGGGATAGATTATAATATTAACGAAAGCAAATAGATATGAGGAGGCGTGATTAAATATACAAGACAAACATTTAAAGTAAACAAAGGCAGTTGAGTCAATGATTAGTCAAAGGCTACAATCACCCTCAAGAGATAATATTAAGGAATATTAATTGGACATGTCTCTTGGAGCCGAAAAGCTTTACAAGGGATAGACATGACTCTCAACCTTTGGGGAGGTGTAAAGTGAGAAATATCCAATACCAAGAGGAGGGATCTAAGGAAATGAAGTAAGCGATCTCCTGGCAATAATGGATCTAGTTTGTGTTGATATTTACATAGGGCTACTATATATTGTTAAGTATATGATTTATGCCTATTACCATCACTAGGCTAGAAAGGAAGATAGGCATGTAGATGGAATAGGAAATAAAGAGGAATAGAATATAGGAGGAGAATAGATGGGGAAGATTAATAGTTTTCATCTAAGAAAAATCTGATAAAAAATAGATAGCAATAGATAGGGATAGTACAAACAAATTGAATTTGTAAGCAAGACTAATAGGAAAATTATCGTTCAAGAGAAAAAATGATATAAGAAGGGGAATCATGAGAGGCCCAACCTATGGTTCTCAATATTCATATCATCATCAATGGAGCCAAAGAGAATATATAAGCTGGAAGAGAGGCTTGCAGATCGGAATTTAGATAAGTACTAAATAAATTCATTTAATAAGCTTGGTAAATATAAGGAGACAAATAAGCAATTTGGTATTTAAATACTCACTTATGAATTAAGGATTTAAACATGATAAAATTCATATTATATATATATATATATATATATATATATATTTATATATATATAGATGGATGTTAATTATGATTGGTTATGCACATCTATATGCATTATTTTTTATTCTACAATAATGATACATATAGTAATTATTAAGCCTTATAGGTAATAATGACTCTTTAATATAATCATCAAAAGGAAGAATGGAATCATATGGGTTACCATGAATATGTCTAAAGAAATTCCAATATAGTGTGACTACCAAAGGTAAGTATCCCCAACTGGGTATGTGCAGGATCATGGTGCGCCAAAAAGTGGCAATATTATGGGTATTTGTAGGGTATGTGGCTGACGACTTTTTTTTACCCAAAATTAATGAAACGAAAAGGGTTTTTAGAGGAGATTCTCAGCTTTCAAAAAATATAAATTATGATTTAATTTGAATTTAATAAATAATTATTATTTATTTTCTATTAGAATTATGACTAAAGTCCTGATCAATAGGCTGATTGAAAAACATCTATAACTTTCAAGCGGTATCATATTTTGAATCCAAAACATGCGTCACATTCTATGCTTCACATACTATAGGATTATAAAATAAATTAAATTTCATGAAGTGTTGACAAGTTAAGGTGGTCAGACAAGTTTTTATATTTTCTAAAAGTTGTAATCAAAAATTCATAATTAATTATTTACTTGGAAAAAATTACAAAAACATGCATCACATCCAAACATGAGTCCTCTACTTATATATAAAATCTTACAAAAAAATATTATCATTTTATTATGGTTAGGGTGGTTAGGAGGACACCTACTTCTTATTTTTTCCCTAAAATTTAAGTACTGCATTGAAATTTCAAATTTTCACCAAATAGATTTTATTTATTTTTAAATAAACCTAGTATTTTAGAAAATACATTCAATTTTCTACAAATTCTATTCTTACATATTTTTGAAATAATATAGATAACTTATTCAAATATTTATGTCAAGTTGCCTAACACTGATTTTTCTGAATTTTTTACCACTTAAGGGCCTTTTTTTTGCATGATGATCCTGCACATACCCAACTAACTAATAACATTGAATGTTATGTAATTAATCCAAGTTACTATGGATAGCAGGTTACAATATAATAACTAATCCATACCTTATCAAGCTAAATAGTAGTGCATGCTTATAACACATTATTCTAAGATGAATTGTGAATTTGATTAAATATACTAGGTGAATGCATAGAGAAATTAAATGGATATTTATATGTAAATATATTGAGTTCATTTATACAGCACAAGTGATTGAAAAACACCCTAAATAGATATAAATGGATATTATTCACAGAGTCTAATAATGATGCTTGCAAAAATGATTCCATATCATAAGCTATTATGACATTACCTTGAAGAATAGACCTCGGGCCAAAACTCCTTTTTGCTAGCACTTAATAAGGGTTGTGCATTTGTGGAGGGAAACACTGATAGATTGCCCATTGATTGATAGTCCCAAGACGGGTGGAACATCTTGAGGGAGTCCACTTTGAGATGTATTTATGCACACTTTAATAGAGTAAATCACCATCCCATGAGACTAGCTAAGAGGAGACAAGGAAAAGTTCTATTTTCAAGAGTAATAAGTCATATCAGTGCATGATGTGTAGGTCCTCAATGAAAATTGCATGTGCAAATTAGGTGTTGGTAAATAAATCTCTTGATTTTAACTTGTGCATTTTATGTCTCTTCTAAGGGGAAATTATAAGGGATAGGGAATCAACTTTATCCTTCTACGAGGGCATCTGAAAAAGGTCAAATAATTTTTATTTTTTTATTTAAGCAGTAGGTTTATTCCGAAAAAGCATTATTCATTGAACCAAAGTAGCAGGTACCTCACTTCAAAGAGGGGAAGAATATAGACACTAAAAAATTTATTGAATGATATCATACACTCGAAATAGGTTTACTAACATCATTTCATGTTTAAACCCATCCTCTTTTCACTTAATTAATTGAATTAGCCTAACTATTTAATTAATTACATCATTTTCAACTATTAACATAATTAATCAAATTGAGTTAATTTAGCCCCTTCACGATAACATTTCATTTGGTTGAATTAAATAAATTAAAACATTTAATTTAATTTGCATAATTCTTCTAATTTAATTAAATAATCTTAACTTATGCAATAAAATGTCATTTCACCCTCCCCCATTCATTAAATTATTTAATTTAATGAATATCACTTTAAATTCTTTTAATTTGTCTAAATTGCATGATTAAACCTTGTTTAATTAGCAATTAAACTAATTTTCCTCTAAAATGGGGAATATTCCCATTGAGTATTCCTTTTCCCTTTTGCACAATTTAAACTGACTTTTAATTTGCAAAATATCTTTTATCCTCACCCACAAGAATATTCCAAAGAATAGTCTCTCTCCTCCAATCAACTCACTTGGCTTCTTGAGAAAGCTAAACTTTTAACCTTTTGAACAAGTCACCTTTAACTTGTGTGAGTAGGTCAAAAGTTTTTTTGATGAGAATCCATGATCCATGCCTCTTCTTTTCCTCCCTCCTTCATTGTTAATTGATCTTTTCAATCTCAACCCTCCATTTCAAATTTTCTCTCCTATAAATAGGTCACTATTTGGAGACAAATGGATACATCTTTCAATTGCAAACTTATACTATTGAATTCACTTGCATCCACTCTCACAATGTACTCAATTTTAGCTTGTTGTAGTTCATTTTTAGTTACATAATAGCTTAAGACATTCATTAATGGCTTCCATGCATCCATCTTAGTTTGTTTATAATTTAGGGTTCCCATATTTTAGCTTAGAATCAGCTTAGATTAGATTAGCAATTACATAGTTCATTTTTAGAATAAAATCATGTTAAAATAGCTTGCATCATGTTTAATTTAGCATAAATCAGGTTTTCATGCATTAATCACAATGGTTTCATCGATTCTTTTCTATAGAATTGATTGAAACAGGCTCACTAATCATGAGATTAGGAAAGGGTCATCCTTTCACATCAACATGACACCAATTCCAAAACAAGATAAGTTTCAAATGGGTTAGAGTAGGAATTTAACTATTTTTAGTAGTTGCAATTTTCAAGTTTTAATAAATGCTTAGTTTAACTTTTCAATTTGAATTATCTTGTTTGGTAGATTGAGGTTTGGTGGAAAAATTATGCTTTGATTCATCATGGATCAAGTGTAATCAAACCATGTTCACAATACTTTTCTGAGCCACCAATCAAAGGCTTGGAAATAAGAATATGCAAATGATATGCAAATCTAACTATGCAACCTAAGATATGAAACCAAAAATTAGAATAATGAATTAAGAAATATCAGAGTACCTAGAAAATTGAAGATGCTTCAAAAAAGGTCTTCACTGTCAAAATTATCACTTTTATTGCACATTGGGACTCATAATCCAATAGGGGCACTAATTTAGTCCTAGTTTAGGGTTTTAGGCTAAATCCAAAATTAGAAACTAGTAAACTAGGATCTACAAAAAATGCTTGAAATCTAGTATATTGGGACTCATACACCATAAGTGGTGATTAAGTTCCAATATCAAGGTTGACCTAAAATTCTATAATCCTATAGTGGTTTTATGTAGCTCTTCTCTCCTCTCTAATCTCTGAATTTGAAACTTTGAATTTTGACATATAGGTGACTTTTCGTGATCTTCCATGGAAGGTGACAAATTTGAAAACTTTCTCCAATATTTCTCTTCAATGGATCTTCAACCTATATGCACAAATCACAAATAAAAGAGGGAAAACTATTGTTTAGTTAGTGGGTAGGGGTTTTCCTTGGTCAAACCTAGTTTTGGTAATCAAACCTTGAAATGAAATGAAATGGAATGGAGAAATTATTAATGAACAAATATGTTATGTTGCAACTTGCCAAACCCTTGGAACAAAGGATGAAATCTTGTATGAAATGGCTAGAATTAATGTAGATTCTTTACTCATGATTTTTGGTTTTAGATCTTTACTTGAATGCTTCCTTGAATAATAAGAACCTACATCACAAATGTTACCTCAAAAACAAACATGATGCATGATGACTTTGACATGATGCTTGAATCTTGAATAATGCTCCAAAATGCTTGATAATCACATTTTGGATGCTCTTGAATGCTCTTGTAATCATGAAATTTCTATAGGAATGATCTCTTGGAAATCTTAGGAGAAATTATTTGAATTAACCTTGCATTTATACTTTTTTATGCCAAATGTCTTGAATTTACAATACTACAAGCCGACATCAAATCTAGGATATTAAAATCCTGCTAAGAATTGAATTCAAAATTAGGTCCAAGATAAGTGAGAATCATACACTAGTTGGGGAATATGAGTCTTAGTAGGCTAAGATTGGGACACAAATTTCAAGAATTGTTAAGTTCTATGCAAAATTTAGGACCAGACGTTGAAACTTAGGTGGGACCCATATGCGCACGGTGATGTATGAGTCCTAGATAACTTAATCTTGGCCATACAGTCCAAAATCATTAAATTATGATTGGTTATTATATATGTTTCATGAGCACGCTTAGAAAAATGCATTAAATAAGGCTTGTGGATGCGAAGTAGGACCAAATAAGGCATAAAGAAGCCTTATTTTAGAAGGGAGGCCCCAAAAAAGTGTGAAAATGAAAAGGGATTGTTTTTTATACACTATAGATATTATCTTTGGAGGAAATGAAGTCATGTGGGAGAACTTTGTAGATGATATGTAGAAAGAGTTTGAGATGTCAATGTGTGGGAAATGAATTTCTTCCTTAGGCTATAGATTATTCAAGTAGAGAAAGGTATTTTCATTTCATAGTCAATCTATGTCAACAAAATTTAGAAGAATTTTTGAATGATGGATTCTAAACTAGTGTGTACTCCTATGGTTATTCGTTATAAGTTGAGAAAAAAAGATGAATCTCCTAAGGCTGATAACAAAATGTATAGATCAATGATTAGTGGACTATTATACCTAACTATTGTTAGACTAGTTATCATGCATGTAGTTTGTCTTCTAGAAAGATTTCAAGAAGATCCTAGAGAATCACATGTTGTATAAATAAAGAGGATTTTTAGATACTTTAATGACACTCTAGACTTTAGTTTATGGTATACAAAGGTGTACCATAGAAAAATGGATCTTAGAAATTTTCATGGTCATTTAGGTCTTTTCCCTATGATGCTTAACCTATTTTTCCTTTGTTTAATGTTGTAGTGTAACTTGAACATTCACATTAGGTCTATAATATTGAAATTATGATGTCTTGTGAAGGTTTTGTGAAGTGTTATAACACATTTTTAAAAATTTCTAGACTCTTCTTATAATAATTCATCTAAATATTCCCTTTTTTCCCTTATCAAGTCCTATTCTATAGTGTTGTAAAGTATTGTAACAAGCTCTCACGCTTTTCTAGGCTTGTTATCACCAATTACACCTTTCTTACACTTTATTTGGCCCCTTTAAGCACTTATAGGCCTTAACTAAGTGTGTTTTTTAATTCAAACTTGACAAACAACATTAAATGCAACTTAATTCCTGACACCCACTTCCAAGCCTAGAGTGGGACCCATTCGCCATGGGTGATGAATGTGTCCCTCTTGGCTCAAAAATTAAAATAATTAAAATTATTTTTTATTTTTTATTCATTAAGAACTTATTTCAGCTAGTGATGTATTATTAGTTAATTAGGGCATAAGTCTGTATAAATAAGTGTTTTTCCATCCATTTAAACCCCCATTCATCTCATTTTCTCATACACCATCAATTAGCATTCTTGCATTCAATTCATCATAACTACATTTGATCAAGAAAATATCAAGCATCTTGGAGTAGCCATTCACATATCTTCACACCTCAACAATAAGGTTTTGGCGAGTTTAGGACACTTGCATGTTGTTTATTCATCATTCCTTTCATGTTTTCATTTCATTTCTTTATCAAGAGTTTGATTACCAAAGTGGGATTTTACCAAGGAAAATCCCTATACTCTAACCCTTAACCATTTCCCCACTCTTTGCATGTGTGTTTGGAGGTCTTGTAGGTAGATTTGGAAAAAAATACTAGGTGTTGAAAAGTGGCCAAAAAGTTATCAAAGTGTTTCAAGTCAACCAAACCCTAATTCAAGCTTGGAGACAAGATACATTCTATTTTCTATAGATTTGACTTTATCAATCTAACAAGAAGACAAGTACAGATCTTGACCTACAGAATTAACCGTAGAATTTGAAGATTTTGGAGGACTAATCTGTAGTAGTGGGGAATGAGTCCCACCTATAGGCTAGAAAATTTTATTTTGTTAGAATTTAGTCCCTAATAGTCATAAACCAATTTCAGATCATTTTACCAGTAGGAGGACTGATTTTCCATCAGTGGTGAATGAGTCCCACTAGTCATAAAAAATGATTTATTCCAATTTCCAAAACCTTCCAAGATCAGTATTCAATTTCTAGGTGCACTCTATTCAATTTCATTTAGTTTTGTTTGCATTTGTTTATGTTTTTAGTTCATTTCTACATGTCACACTATGTTTTCAAACATTGCACATATTTCACTAGTTTTGCATTCATAATCAATCAATTTTATCAATTATATGCATTTAAATCATTGCATTTAGTCATAATTACATCATACTTACCTTAATTTGAGTGAACCACCACAAGTTTTGGGGTCTATTACTCTCCTTTTAGGTGAAAAACTCTAAGAGTGCAAGAGAAGCACATAGGAACAACCCAAAATTGTTCGTTCATTTTGGTGAACTTGCATATTGAACACATTATCTTTCTAATTAGAATATGCATTCATATCCTAGGACTGATAGCATTATATTTTGCATTAGCCTTTGCATTTTTTTTGCATCCTAGGGTTTATAAAATTGTATTAGTGAATATATCATATGGATTTCATACTTGCACTTCAACACATTACAAAAACTAAAATTCTACATCTCCATCTTCATTCTACATTTGAAACACATAAAATCACTTTAAATTTCTTGAAAAACACAAAAAAATATCATCCTTAGACTCATTCACCACCCTATGTGAATCAATTCAGCTGCACATTTTCAACTACATTTTAAGGAATTTTCTAAGCATTTACTACACTTTAGATTTTTGTTGTTACTTTTATGTTTTAGTTTACAGAATTTATGTTATTTACATTTTACTTTTGGATTGGATTGCATTGCATTCACCCCACCTCTTTTGGTATTTTTATGAGTGTTTAATGCCCTATTGATAATACTTTAGTGAGAAGAAGTTCTAGACTCATGGCATCCCACAATAACACACTCATTGCGGACCTTGGGTTTTCTCGAGCTCCTACTCCTGGTATGGAAAATGGTGCATTAGCAATGCATACTACCACTAGTACACCTTTACTTTCACATACAATTCATGTTGACACACAAACCAATCTATTGGCATATGGCTTCTAGTATTGTCATTGATGGCAACCTAAGTCATTATTTTGGTTCAAAGTTCAAAATGTGCTCATACTAGCAAGCAAAGTATATAATAGTGTACTACCAATAGAAAGCATGAAGAACGAGGTATTTAGTCAGTTAGTCGATCTATATGCTTCACCAGATTATGAGTTTGATTTGTGGATCCCCACGATAGATTGTTCAACATATATGATATCTTATTGTTAAGTTTTGTAATGTTGCATTAATCGGTGTACGAGTTAGAAAATATTGCCAAATGCCTTTTTGTTTATTTGCTCATGGTGGCTGGCCTAGTGAATATCACATGTCACAGATGTATAAGAAGTAATTATTTGATTGTTTCTTGTGTTGATTATTTTTTTTGGGTCCTAGCTATGGTTTTTCCAACTTATATGGATGCTCATTAAAGGTTTCTCATGATTTGAGCTGACTTGTGGAGAATATTTTTGAATTTATTTAAGCTGACATATAGCGATTGAATTCTTGCTAGCAGATATATAAGCACGTTCATTCAATTCATTTTGTACAGTGTATAGTGTGTGCATAGAGTATAGAAGATCAATTGAGTGAATTTTTCTTTTCCAAAAGAGGATTTTGTGAAGTGAAGTAAGGAAAAGTAGAGCTAAGTGCATAATTTGTCAGAAGGTCCATAATTTGGTTCATGAGCATCACCGGAATTGAAACTAGGCATTTATAGATGCTACTTTTTCAATTCAATTTTTTTTGTAATCACAAACATTTTGTAAGGAAGTGAGCCTTTCTTATTATGAGCGGTGAGCTCTAGGCAATGTGCCTGAATGCATGTGCATTCCCTTTTTCTTCATACTTTTAATAGAGTATAAATTGTTGATTAATCTCCACCATGGGTTTTCCCCTAACAGGGTTTCCACATAAAAATCTTGGTGCTATGGTGTTCTGATTATTTCTTTAATATGATTGCATGTTTATTTTAGTATTAATTTTGTGAATGGTTTATGATTTGAATTGAAGTTTAAACTTTGTTGAACACTGATTCACCCCCCTCTCAGTGTTCCTTGAGTCCAACAATTGGTATTAGAGTAGGTTCCTCTATGAAATTTTAATAGCTTGAGGTGAATATTGGAATACAATGGACTCTGGTGGTCTTCAATAGTAGTTTATTGTGGCACTTGATGATCTTGATTAGTCTAAATTAGAAGCAATGGAATTAAAATTAAATCTTGTTTATGCCAAAAAATTCATTCAATCATTGAAGGATAAAATCAATGAGTCAAGAGAAAAGAGAAGGAACCATGTGACCAGCTGAGGCAGAAAGAAAATAAAAGCCTTGAAGATTTTCACCTAAATCAGACTCTAAAAGAAATAACTGGAGAATGTGAAAAACATGCTAAGAACAATGCCACTCTAAAGCTTGAGATGGAATCTGTGGCGATGAAGCTAAGGAGATTGAAGAAAGGAAGAACAATGGTGAAAATTTGGCCCAGTCCTTAAAAGAAAAATTTGAAGAATGTAGTAGAATTAATAGTGGATTATTCAGGTGGAGATTGAACTACAACAATCTAGAATTAATGAATAAGAACTTGAAAGGAAAATAGTTATTCTCAGAGATGAACTCACCATTGTAAATGAATACAAGGAGAATTTTAGGATCAGTTCTACTAAGCTTGATGAGCTGACTAAAGGACAAAAGGATGAAAATGATAAGCGAGGCCTTGGCTATGAGAAAGGAGAAAGCTCTAGATCTAAACATAAGGATTCTAGATAGAAAACTCAAATGAAAAAAGGTAGAAAATATCCAATAAGACAACCCAATGATCATAAGTTTAATGGTTATTTCTTTGCTTGTAATAAATTGGGTCATATGGCTTCTCATTGTAGAAGTAAAATAAATTCAAGAAGTCCATCATTTCCCAGTCAGTGTTTTAGTTGCAATAAGTTTGGTCATAATTCAATTGAATGCAAAAGCATGTCTGTCAGTATAAGGAATGTTAAATGTTATACCTATGGAAAATTTTGGCATATTGCTAATCAGTGCAGATCAATAAGAAATCAATGGAATGATTGGTTTAGACAAAGAAATCTAGTGTGTTACAATTGCAATAGATTTGTTCATAGTTCAAGATTCTATAAGAACAAAAACATGGAGAGAAGAGTTCATGTATATGAAGGAAGAATTTCACAGAAATTTGATAAGGGAAAGGGAAAAGTGATAGTGGAAGAAATAAGAGTGAACCTAATGAAGGAAATAAGCACATATTGGAAGCATCCTCCAAAAATTCCTATGGAAATCGATCTCAGGCCATTGGCCTAAGGGGAGTTTTCAAGAAAAATCCTTTATTACCCTATCCGTACTTGGCATCGAAATGCAAGAAATTTTTAGTAGTTGTGCTATCAGTCTCTAAATGAATCTATGACCTCTTCTGTAGAAAATTGAGATCTAGAAGGTCAAGTAGATGAATTCTTTTCCTGCTATCTAAGAAAATAGAGTAACTGGAACTCCTAGGGAAAAAAATTTAATGGGGAAGAAAGGGTTAGGTGTGTAAAGTTATAAGAGGGTATTTGGAAACCTCATTTGTCACATTGCATTGAAGAAGATTAGAAGGAGAGCCTCTGTAGTAGAATTTTGAAGGGTTCAATTTAATTTGGTGACAAATTTATCAGATATTTGAATCACTTGTTGAATTCCTAATTTTGTACTCGGTAGAAAATCGTGTTTAGTAGGAAAAAGAAAATGAAGAAAATCAAATGAATTGTGAATTTGGACAAATATAGTAGTAAAAGGATTAGGGATGTGAGAAATATGTTGTCAACCAATGTATTGAAGTAGTTTAAAAGTGTAAAACATAGAAGTTTGGACATTTGGAATGAGTTTCCTTATTTTGACGATGTGAAAGTTATTAGGTTTATCCTGAATAGATTGAATGATGACATACTAATTTTTGATAAGCCTTATCTCATTTCAAAGGATGCGATCAGGAATTTAACCAGACTATCCAATGTTGGAGATATTCTAAAAAAGAAGTCAATTCAGAACAAGGAAGTCAAAACCCTAACTGAAGTATCAAGAGATTAAAGGGTGCTAATAATTTTGACAATGGAAGTTATGATAACAAGGTATATTGCACACACAATCTCATATAAAATTTTCTTCAGAAATAGGAAAGTCACAACCTCGATAGGCGTAGTTTACATACCTCATAAAATGATAATGGAGGACCAAGTCTTTGACTTGTACACTTTACTAAAGGATCAACTGATGGAAATGTGCAACTGACAATGGAAGTAGATTATCCCTTTAGGTTTGGTACTTTGGCCATATGTATCATGATGTATTTTCTGAATTGCTTTCCTCGGAATGATAATGTGGTGTGGAAGGAAAATGAACTAGTTTGTAAGAAAATTTTTGAACATTCTAATACTCTAGAAAATTGTGAGCAAGAATATACAAATTTCTTTGAAAAGTTGCTATGTAATTTTGGAGAAACTAGCATTTCCATCTAAATAAAAATAGTTGAAGTTGGATCCTCTTCTAGTGAGATGGAAAGGAAGTAGAAAAGAGATCTAGTGTTTGCTAATGATACTCCTTTGGCACACAAGTCTCCAAAATTTGAAGGAAAAGTAAAAGAACAAGTAATTATGGATATACCAGATGAAGATTCTAATGAATACACTCCAAGGGATGAATCAAAATCAGTTAAACTAGATGTAATAATGGAAAAAGGAAGTGAAGAAGAAGGTTCTTTATTCAAAACAAAGATATTACAGCTTGTTCAAGAGAATGATGGGATGCAAAATATTGTTGACATTTGGTTAGATAGACCCTCATATGGATAGGACCTAATTGAGAGTACTCTAGACAATTACATTGTGCATAATGACATTAAACTGGAAATTTTGTAGAATTTGTTACTTGAAGAGTTAATTGAATGTATTAGGGAAACTATAGCCTGTAAGTCTTAGGATAAGAATGAGGAAGAAATAATTTTACATTTGAAGGAGTAGTTTAGGCTATCCCTTACCAAATTAAAAAGGAAAATGAATGTGTTGAGAGAATGCATTAACTAATCCAATAAAATCTATAATTATCATTTATGTTGGCCTCATGTAGTTGGGAAGTACAAAGATAAGTTGAAATAGATTGAGTCTAAGTTGAACAAAATTGGTTAAGATTATAACATGTTTCAAGACTAGGATGGTGCATTCAAGAAAAGAATTCATGAGTTGTAGACTAAGCATGCTAAAGTTCACTATCCTAGAAACACTCTTGTGGACACCTTTTGGAAACTGAAGGAATTAACTAAATGCAGATTGGAGTAGCTAATTGAGGTTTTGAGGAAAGGAAAGAAACTAGGAAAATAAATTACAATTCTAGAATCCCTCATCCATGTCATCCACCGAACACTAGAAAAACACTATCCGATTTTAATCATTGGGATTACAATAGATGCTTGGAAGAAATTTCTTCCATAAATGAAAGATAATTATAAAATAATTTTCTGACTTATGCAGTAGTTGTAGTTCTTACAATTTTGATCCAATTTCTAATCAACAGAGGGGGAGAGAGAGATTAGTAAAATAATTTTATTGATGTCAAAGGGGGAGAGAGAGTACAGTGAAAAATGCCTTGAAATTTGTAGGGGCAACAATTTTTTGAAAGAAAGTTGTGTTTTGAAATTAGCCAGCATATCTTTGGTTTTGACACTTGGTCATTTTTCACTAAGTGTTGCCATCAATGTCAAATGGGGAGATTGTTAGAATAAGACTTCTAGTGATGTCATTGATGGAAACCTCAGTTATTATTTTGATCTGCAAATCAGAATGCACTCATACTAGTAGACAAAGTAGAAAATGGTGTACAACTAGTAGAAAGCATGAAGAACAGAGTATCTAATCACTTAGTTGATTTGTATGCTTCACTGGATCATCAATTTGAGTTGTGGATTCCCAGGATACATTGTTGAGCATATATGATATCTTATTGTTAAGTTTTGTAAGTTTGCATTAATCGGTGTATGAGTTAGAAAATCTAGCTTGATGTTTTTATGTTTATTTGCTCATGGTGGCTGACCTAGTGAATGTCACATGTCACAGATGTATAAGGAGTAATTATTTAATTGTTTCATGTGTTGTTTATTTTGTTTTGGGTCCTAGCTATTGTTTTGCTAACTTATATGGATGCACATTAAAGTTTTCTCATGATTTTAGCCGACCTGTGGAGAATATTTTGTATTTTATTTAAGCTGACATATAGCGATTAAATTCATGCTAGTGGATATATACATGCATTTGGGAAATTCATTTTGTGCAGTGTATGGTGTGTGCATAGAGTAGAGAAGATGTGAGGGTGAATATCAAAAGATAAATTGAGTGAATTTTTATTGTGCAAAAGAGGATTTTGTTAAGCGAAGTAAGGCAGAGCAGAGCTAAGTGTAGAATCTATCAGAACGTCCAGAATTTGATTCATGAGCATCACCAAAACTGAAACTAGGCATTTGTAGATGCTAATTTCTCAAATTATTTTTTTGTTGTAATCACAAAATTTTTTTAAGGAAATGAGCTCTAGGTAGTGTGCCTAAATGCATGTGCATTCCCATTTTCTTCATACTTTTAATAGAGTATAAATTGTGGATTAATCTCCACCATGGTTTTTCCCATAATAGGGTTTCCACATAAAAATCTGGGTGTTATGGTGTTCTGATTGTTTCTTTAATATGCTTTCATGTTTATTTTGGTATTAATGTTGTAAATGGTTTATGATTTGAGTTGAAGTTTAAACTTTGTTGGACATTCATTCACCCCCTCTCTTAGCATTCCTTGAGTCCAACATGATCAAATTCTGCAAGATAAAGTCATTAGTATTCATGAGGATTTTGCAAATTTGCAACAAGACTTATTTCTTGAAAACATTTCCATCACTATCATACCTACTATAGAGAACCTTAATCACTTGATTGAAAGTGAAAATGGTTTAAAATTTATGAAAAGAATTGTTGAGATAAACAACAAACATATTCCTTCAACTTCCCAGCTAGAAAACACTATTGTGAGCCAAGGAGGATCTCACATTCCTCCTCCTTCAACCATATCATCCATACCCACCTATACCACTCCTCAAGTTGCAACAACCATGCAAAAAGTTAGTCATATGACTTCATCTTTTGCTATTCCAACTAGCATTCCCAGTTCTTTTGTGGCATCCAATGTTCCATCCTCCACCACCTTCACCCCTCTTAGTGTCCCCTTGACTTCTCCTAACATTACCTACACTCCATCACCATTATCTCTTCCACCGTATACCACTTACACAGACCCTCTCAATACACAACTCTTTAACACTATTTCCTCCATGCAACAAAAAATATCCACCATAAACCAAAACCAAGCTACACCACGCACATACTATGTCCATAATAGCCCATTATCTTCAGAAATCTTAAGAAAATAAATGCTACAAGGAATTGAGATGCCTAAGTTTGAGAAGTATAGAGGTAAAGGAGACCCTAGTAATCATGTCAATGCTTATACAACCTTGTGCAGTGATTCTGTCCTTAATGATAAACTATTAGCCAAACAGTTTACTAGGACCTTAAAGGACACTTCCTTGGAGTGGTTTTCAAACTTACCCAATCATTCCATCTAATCATTTAATGAACTTTTTGATTCCTTTATAACTGATTTCCATGTTCATATGACTCATGATGGCTGATTTAATGAGGTGTAAGCAAAATGTAGATGAAAAAGTAACTAATTTCATTTCACGCTATGAGTCATTGTATGCTCAAGTAGATGTCAAGGATCATGATTCACATCTTTAAAATATGTTTATTGAAAAATTGAAAACTCACATTCATCCTAGTTTTACCATGATGAAATTTCCTTCCTTCATGCATTTATGTGCAACTCTTTTTTATTATCACAACTCAATTACTAGTCATGATTAAAAGTCCACTTCTAGCTGCACTAAGAAATCTAAGAAAAGCACCCAAAACAACCCACAAAACTTCAGAAAATCAAACAAAGGCTTCTTAGAGTTCAATCCCCCTCCTCCACAACCAACTCAACCCATTCCTAATTAGGTAGTAGTCACTAAAGCAGTTGTGTGTTTTACCTATGGGGACCCAAAGAGATAATTTACCCCCTTGCATGATACTCTCAATAACAAAATGACTCAATTGCTACAACAGTAGATGATCACATTGGCTATAGTCAAACCCCTTGACCCTATAAAGTCTTTACCCCCACCTTTAAAGAAAATGCTTATTGTCAAGTTCATCGTCAAAATGGACATGACACAGAACAATGCAAGTATCTCAAACACCTAGTGCAAGACATCATTCACTTTGGCTATCTATCCATTGTAGGTATTAATGATCAACACAGTAAGTTCGTTGCACCTCACAATCAAAATTTATAAATATTTACCAATCCCATGCCTAATCACAATGTTTTATTTCTCAAAGCTAGTGAACCTTCAAACACTTATGTGTTGAATATTGATACCAATACTAAACAACATGATCTTACTCCAAATGTTACCCAAGTTAATCCTATGGATGAAATCGTGGGTAGGATAGACATTATTCCTCATAAGAGCCCAACAAAAAAAAATCTTGATATTACTTTTTCTTCTCATTATATACTTAGAAACCTTCCCGATGGTCCTCTTTACATAGCTAGCCACATCTATGATAAGCCAACTAATGGAATATTAATAGATCCTGTCGGTGGTTAGAATGTCATCACAAAAGAACTTTTAGTATTATATGATCTCTATCAAGATGATTATGGCAAACCAACAACATGGATTAAAACACATACTGGTCTTGTGTGCCATGTGATTAGATCAATCATACTCCCATTACAAATAGGACCTGAGACATTGGACATAACCTTTTCTATCATTCCATAATTGGATTAGTTTCATCTATAGCTAGGTCATCCTTGAATTCACTCAATGAATTTTTTCCATTCAGTTGTTCACAAATGTTTGAAGTTTTTGCTTGACAATGAGATATTCACCATACACCATTGTGGCTTTAATCCATTTTCTTCTAAAGGTAAATTTTTCTTTGAAGCCTTTTGGCCTAAACCTATGGAACCCATCACCCCTCACAAAAACTTCTTTTTCATTGACTATCAAAAGTTCAAAGCCAAACAATAGCTAAATTGTCTCTTCGCCACATGTCCCCATCCACTTTTGCTCCTATTATATATGATACCATGCTTCAACCTAAATCCAAACCTGAACAAACAATGCAACCAACAATAAACACTTCACCTTCATCATCTAAATGTCCATGATATAATGACACCAACCCCATCGTGCCTCCTCACATTAAACAAGTTTATAAAGCCAAAAAGAAAGTGATTGACCCATCTCCTTTAGTTCCTTTTGTTCCTCCTACTCAAGAAGACAAGGATCCTATGGTGGATCAACCCGCTTTTACACCTCAACAACTTCAAAATTGAATTAAATGAAACTGTGGTGCTGGGGAATGTAGGTGTCATCATCATCTCCTTTCTTGTTAGCTGCAAATGAAAGAAAACAAGGAAGATCAACCTCCTCCTTTGATAGAAGCAATACCTGATCAACCTCCTCCTCTTGCCTGCCACAAGATAGTATGATACAACAGTCACAAAAAAATGATCTGATACAACAACCACAACTCCTTATACATCTTTCATTGGAAATTATCCTCTGTCCTCTCATCGTGATTAATCTAGATGATGACGATGATGAGATCTCTAAAATATATGAAGAGGTACATAACAATATAAATTCTTTATTTTCATCTTCCATGAGATTAAATGATAAATTTCCTACACCAAGTGAAGAACTTGGCACTTCCCCTAGTTTGGCACTTGTAATTCTCCCTTTGGATAGTCAACCACCCTTGCAATACACTAAACATGATTGGGAGGTGGATGACTTGTTCGATGGTTGAATTGCATTTTCCTTAACTAGCCTTTATACATTTTCCATTTTCATTTTATTTTTCTTTGATGTTATTGTATGTGCTTATCATGTTCCCTCATAATGTGTGTTTGATGTTCTCTCTCTCTTTGAGCACTTCTATTTGTACATCCATTCTTCTACATGTCATATAGTTTACCCTTCCTTTTTCACTCTTGCTTGTGCTAAATTCCCTTTTGGGGATGATGCAAAGCATTGAGACTCCCTATGTATCTTCCATGTTGACCCAAATGGTCCCTTTTCCTTTTTAATTTTTCTTTTTCTTGTGTTTTTCCTTATGGGAATGATGCAAGGTATTGAGACTGAAATGTCACCTTCATGTTGACCCAAAAGCTTTTTCTTTTCATTTGCATTTTTATTCTCTTTTCGCTTGTGCTTTCCTTTTGGGGATGATGCAAAGAATTGAGACCAAAATGTCTCTTCCATGTTGACCCAAAAAAAACTATATTTTTCTTCTTTTTTTTCGCTCTCTTTGTGTCATTCTTCTAGTTCTATGTATTTAGGGAATGATGACAGTTTTGAGCTCTTTCATAAAAATATTGCAGCAATGAACATACTAACCCAAAATCCATCGATTCCTTATGTGTTTGGTGTGTTCCTTTCTAGGGGGAAACCACCCTTTTTTTTTCTTGTCTATTTACATGATGCATCCTTACTGGAAAACATATGACTTGGCATAGGGACTTTCTGAGTTAACTCTCATGTCTTGTTTATTCTCTACATTTTTCCTTCGCTACTTTAAAATAATTGCTCATAGAATGGTGTGTAGCAATTCCTTTGAAGTGGGGGGCATACATTGGCATTACTCATTTTCATTCTTGGTTTTTAGTGTAGCATTATTACTTCATATGATGCGTTTGTCACTTTGTGGATGACATTGGGTATGATGTCCTTCATAAGCATGATCTATCTTAGCATATCACATTACTCTTAGTGGAATGATGTGACACATTGAAACCCCTGAGTTGTTAATATTCAATTCTTTGATTGGTCCTCTCTTGGAGACATTAGACACAATTTTCCCTAAGTGATAGACCTCGTATGATCTTAACAAGACTCATTTGAACATTCCTTTTACATTTTATATTTTTGCATTCACATGGCCACCTTGCATAATGCAACTTGCATGCCTATGGTACCATCGTGTTTGTTCATGAGTTCTAAGCATATGAAGCTTTGCTTGTCACATGAAGCACAAACCAACAATGTCTTTTGTGGCACCTTATGAAAGTTATTAGCTGGTATAACTTTGGTATGGTTGAGCGGGAAGCCCATTCTATGACATGACTTTCCCCATAGCCACCTATGCATTTGTGAGTATATACTAGTCGAGCATATGTTTCTCACCTTTTGGGATTTCTCACCAAGTGGACCACCATGATTTTTCTTGACCTATTTTCCATTGATTTAATGTTGTAATGTAACTTAAACATTCACATTAAGTCTGTAATATTCAAATTATGATGTCTTGTGAAGGTGTTGTGAAGTGTTGTAACACATTTCCACACTTTTCTATACTCTTCTTATTATAATTCATCTAAGTATTCCATTTCCCCCCTTATCAAGTCCTATTCTAGAGTGTTGTAAAGTCTTGTAACAAGCTTTCATGCTTTTCTAGGCTTGTTATCACCAATTACACCTTTCTTATGCTTTATTTGGCCCCTTTCTGCACTTATAGGCCTTAATTAAGTGTGTTTTTGAATTCAAACCCGAAAAACAACTTTAAATGTAAATTAATTCCCGACACCCACTTACAAGCCTAGACTAGTTACCATTCACCATGGGTGGTGAATGAGTCCCTCTTGGATCAAAATTCAAAATAATTCAAAATTTCTTTCAAGTTTTTATTCATTTAAACCTTATGTCGGGCCTATGATGTATTATTGGGTAATTAGGGCACAAGTGTGTATAAATAAGTGTTTTTCCATCCATTTCAACCCCCATTCATCTCATTTGTTCATATACCATCAATTAGCATTCTTGCATTCAATTAATCATAGCATCATTTGATCAAGCAAATATTAAGCATCTTGTAGAAGTCATTGACATATCTTCAGACTTCAACAATAACGTTTTGGTGAGTTTAGGACACTTGCATGTTATTTATTCATCATTCCTTATTGTTTTCATTTCATTTCTTTATCAAGGGTTTGATTACCAAAGTGAGATTTGACCTAGGAAAATCCCTATACTCTAACCCTTAACCATTTTCCCCTCTTTGCCTGTGTGTTTGAAATTCTTGTAGGGAGATTTGGAAAATATATAGGTGTTGAAAAGTGGCCAACAATTCATCAAAGTGTTTGAAGTCAACCAAACCCTAATTCAATCTTGGAGACAATATATAGTCCATTTTCTGTAGATTTGACTCCATCAACCCAACAAAGAGACAAGTGCAGATCTAGACCTACAAAATTGACCCTTGAATTTGCATATATTTTGGAGGACTGATTTGCCATTAGTGGTGAAAGAGTTCCACCTAAAGGTTGGAATTTTTTATTTATTTTTTTAAATTTCAGTCCTTGACAGTTGGAAACTAGTTTTAGGTCATTTTACGAGTAGCAAGACTGATTCGCCATCAGTAACGAATGAGTCCCATTGGTCATAAACACTAATTTCTACTACTTTATAGAACCTTCCAGGATCAACATTCAACTTCTAGGTGCACTATGTTATATCTCATTCAATTTTGTTTGCATTTGTTTATGTTTTTAGTTCATTTCTACATATCACACTATGTTTTCAAGAATTGCATATTTCACTAGCTTTGCATTCATAATCAATCATTTTTATCAATTACCTGCATTCAGTCATAATTACATCATACATACCTTAATTTCAGTGAACACCACAATTTTTTGGGTCTATCTCTCTCCTTTTAAGTGAAAACCCCTAAGAGTGCAAGAGAAGCACATAGAATAGGCAAAATTATTGTTTCAAAAGGATAATAGTTTCTTCTTGAGTGCATATATGAATGTAGATTTGGTAGGATCTAGAGATGAAAAAATAAGTATAAGTGTAGATGATTTCTTTCTTGGAATCAGGTTGGTTTCTTAGTTGAGTAAAAAGCATGATTCAATGTCATTATCTACTACATATATAGAATACATTGCAGTAGCATCATTTTGTAAAAATATGTTAAGGATGAATAAGACACTAAAGGATATTAGAGTATCATAAGATGAACATATTTCTATCTTGTGTGATATTAAAAGTGATAACAATATTTTGAAGAACCTAGTTGTGAGGCCCATCGTTAGTTGGATATATGGACATTATGTTTTGTTGATATTGTATGATCATACTTTGATACATTATGCTCTTACCTTATATTTTGTGATGGATGATTGCGATTCATGAACATTAAGCTTATATCCTATGATGCATGTTAAACTAATTACTTTTGTGGACTATAATTTAATGAGTATGATGATTTTAATTAATTGATTTTACTGATATCTTGAATGACATGAAAATTGAAATAACATTATTAGAGTAGAATATGTGATATTGTGTAACCAAAAGAATTTGTGAATGACCATGCAATGTGAATTCATATTTGACATTATGCAATTTTAAGTGAATAATGGAATGAATATGCAATTATTATGAGTATTTTTTATTTACATGGTGTAACTAAAGAGTTATTGCTCTGTATTGGACATGTACTTAGATGTTTGGAAAGAAAAAAAATATAAAGGATGCATATGTGTGTTTGTAGAGAGAATGTAACATATAAATTGTACTCAACTTTATTATGTTATTTACTTGATTTAATTTTGTTGGAAATTATGTTATTTACTTGGATTTAATTTTGTTGGAAAATGGACTAATGCTTTATGAAGTGTGCAGGTAAGTTCCCTTCCGCCATGGGAGTTGGAAGTTGCTAAACAAACCTTGTTGTGTCACCATGTTAACTCAAAACCTTGCATTGTGCTGAAAAAAATTGTGTAACTAGAGATATGGGACAAGGGTGTAAGTGTTGAAATTGTTGGTAGCCAAATGTGATTAAAAAAGAAAGTGATAATTTCGGATTTATTATTTAGTGCAATTTTAAGAGTCAAGTTTGTTACGATTTTAATTAATAGTTTCTTATTTTACACCCCAGGCCTATGACCTAAAGGTTGGGGGGTAATCTAGGCTGCAAACATGGTCATATCTCATTAATGGACCATCTTACATTGCTTTTAAGAGGGGTGACAAAAATAAGTGCATGCAGCCCATGTGAAGGCCATGCTTCATAAAAGAAAGGGGGACATGGTAGTTGAGTCTGTTGCGAGAAGGATTTGAGAGAGATTGGGTTAAGTGTTGGGCATTCTAATTTTGGACTAAGGGAAGAGAGAGAGGAAGAGTAGAAGAAGAAGAAGAAGGAAGAGCAACAATTCTCTTTCAAGGTTTCAAGGTAGGGTCTTTATCCCCATGTTTTTTTGAATGTATTGCTAAATCCATGTTGTGTATGTTGGGTGTTGTTGTTTTGGGTTGAATAATTTTTTGTGTTATGCTGTAAAGTAAATTCCAACATTTTGTATGACTGCATGTACTAAAGTTATGTGGTGTTATGTTGTGTTGTTGTTGCCCTGCTGAAATATTTGTTGTGTATAAGTGTTGTTTATGTTTATGTAACCTGTTGGGTTGGGTCCCCAGAGTTGGTAGTGAGCAACCCAAGTGGGGAATTAAGGGGGAGAGATCCCCATAAAGGCATAAGATTATTTCCTTGAGAAAAGTTGTAGTTGCAACTGTAAGAACAATGGGTATGAGTACCCATTGGTAAGAGTACCCCTTGTGGAAGAGAAGGAAATGTGAAGTTTTCTTTGGAGAATGGAGGAGGTTGTTAAGTAGAAATTTATGTGAAGAATTTGGTGTTAATTTCCCTATGGCTGTGATCCTCCCAGCCTCTCCCCATGAAAGCCATTAAAAATGGTTTTGTTGGCTGTGAAACTGTGTTGTTGTTTGGGAATAGGCTTGTTTTTGTGTGTCACCTAGGTCTATTTAGCCGTCTCCTAGCTCAAGGGTGGCTGGTTTTCCAGCCTATGGATGGGTGGTGAGCACCCCATGGCTTGAAAAAGTGTTATCTTATGTGCAGGTTAAAGCTTTGCTCTAGGAGCAAATTGGGTATGGGAAGATTCACAGTTTTGCATGGGTGATTTTGTAACGGAAATGTTCTTTGTGTAGAAAGAAAAAAAAGAAAAAATTCCAGAAATGTAATCTGTTTCAACCAATAACTATATTGTGTTTTGCTGAAGACATATTTCTATTTTCAAGAAAATATATGTTTCTGTCACCTAAACCAGAGCTATTTTCTGATAATGATAATACACTTGCTTCGGTAAGAAACTTATTCTTTTGAGAGGAATGTACTTCTATTTTAAGACTGGAACAGTACTCGGTATAAGGAATATGTTCTGCTCAAGGAGAAATTTTGTTCTATTCCCAGAAATGTCTTTGTTCTAAAATAAGAAAAGCATTTTGTTGAAAAAAGTAAGTTTTATGTTAATGAATGATTACTATTTCAAGAGAAAATGTATTTTTGGTATTATATATATAATCATACCATATCAAACTGAGACTGCGATTTATTAATGAGCTTCTATTCATAAGAAGGAACTGTATTTCTGTAGTAGTCTAAATCTGTATTGAAAAAGAAAAAGAAAGAAAGAAAAAAAAAAGTGTGCTTTGTTCCAAGAAAGAAATGTATTACTGCCCCAAATGGAAAAGTGAAATAGGCTCTAGTTAAAGGATATGCATGTTGCTACAAATGGAGAGTGCTTCTTATGAAAGGAATACAATAAGTTTTAAGAGCTATGTGTTGTTTTCAAAAGAATGTATCCTAGTCCAAGTAAATGAATCTCCTTCTTCAAGTAAAAGGAACACTGCTTGTATGTCAATATAGGGTATCTGTCATTCTAGTTTAGTTAGCCATGTTCTAGAAAATTGCATGGAAAAATGCAGTCTGTAGCTTATCCATCCATTTAAAATTGAGTACTTAAACTTATGAAACTAAAGTGTCAATATACTTCATGTAAGGAATCCGTGTTGATAGTATGGTAGCGTTATGTTGATCAAAGTATACATATAAGATTGTGGTTGTGCTCTAAATGTAAAATGAATAGACGAGAAAAACATAAAAAAAGTATATACATAAATTTAAATATATGTATAGAGGAATAGGAAACGCTGATCTAAGGAACGTTTGTGCGTAGACATGCATAGCAGTCATGTAGAAAACTGAAAATAGTGCTAACAGGACTAATAATACTTTTATTTATTTGAACTTGTTTACAAAGCACCCCCAGATTGAGTTGAGGGGGATTCGAGGCAATACATCAATCGTTGCACTTTGTATTAAGCTAGACGATCATACTCAGTAAACGAAGAGCTAGCACTAGCCATAGGGCATTCCGTTCATGGGGTTACCCAGCTGCCAATTCCTCTCAGGTTCTGTGTTGAGCTCGGATCACTCCATGATGGGGTCTGCACAGATCAGAAGAGAAGCTAGAATAGCAACCATGCTATTAAAAAACCAGGAACAATAAATACTGTATTTGCAATAGGAAATAGATATTAAAGATAACAATAGAAAAATATTAGAAATTATAAAAGAAAATAAAGCAAACTGAAATAAGATACATTATACCTAAATCTCCGTGCCACGTGGTTACCCAGGTAGGGAGACGGGATCTCCTCACTCTCTCTGTCGCGGCCTACAGAGGAGAGCCTTCTAGCTCCCCATTCAAAGCAGGGCTCAGACTAGCAACTAGGAGTCAATGGAAAGATGAGACGGATTTAAACAAAAAAAATACGCTCAACTAAAACCCAGATTTAACCCTATCCAACACCTCCATGATGATAACTACACCTGTAGGGCAAATTCCAAGCGAAGAAAAAAATACTAGAAGCTGAAAAAAAAAAAAAAAGCCTCAGGGTGTTAAAATAAAAGAAAGTAAAATATATCTATTTTACTGATTCTTGCAAGCTGGGGAACGGTGCCCAAGGACAGAGGGTTGGTCTTTGCCAAAACCGAGCAGAGGGAAAAGAAAAGGGCAACATCAATAAACGGAGCCTGTAACGTGACACCATTTAAATCTGAAAACTTCATTCTACAAAAATAAAATAATCGAAGCTGCCGCCTCTGATGGATGGAAGAAAGGTAGCGACCGGTTTGAGAAGAGTAGCCTCTAAGATTAGGGCAAACTAAAATTTTTAATGAACTCCTTTTGCTGACTCGTGGCTAGTTTGGGCACCTTATTATTTCAAAATGGACTTCAAATTTTATCAAAACCATCTCAAGATCTTGCGGGGAAAGCGAATATATTGGTAATAATCATTTTTGGGTACGAGTCTTTACTTTGCCTTCTTTGGGCATGTAAATAAATGTTATAAGGATTAAAGCTATAGTAAGTTCAGTAACAACTAAGTATATGTGATTTATTTTATGGCACGGTAATAAATAATTATTGTTAGTATTAGGGTAATAACTATTGTTAATATTAGGGTAAATATGGACTCAATTTTGTTAAAGTTATTACGTTGAATAAGATTAGGGATAAGGGATTCGTAAAAAAGAAAGAAATTATTTCTCTTAATTCAATCCTCTTTACTCTCCCTTTAAAAGGGAATTATTAACATGGAGTTATGGTAATAAGATTATTTAAGTCTTTTAAATTTTATTTCATTTAATTTTTATTTTTTTCTTTTGTTTAAAAAAAAAACTCACTCATTGTAAATAAAAGAAAAAGTAATTCAATATATATAAAGTAGTAGTGAATGAAAGGTAGTTAAATAAGTGAATAAATGAGAGTGGATTTTTAAAAAGTAATTATATAAATAAATAAATAATACTAAATAAAAAGGTCGTTAAATAAGTAAACAAATAAGAGTGGATAAAAAAAGTAATTATATAAATAAATAATAGTGAATAGACGGTAGTTAAATGAGTAAATAAATAAGAGTGGGAAAAGGGGTAGTTAAATAAATAAATAATAGTGGAAAGAAAAAAAATGAGCAAGAGTAATTAAATAAATATAAATATGTTTTTGATAGATGGGAAAAACAGGTTTTGAATGGACCCAAAACCATGTACAACAGGTTTTGAATGGACCCGAAACCATCAGGACTTACGGGGGTCCCAAACCCACACCAAGACGAACAAGCTACTCAAAGGATAAACTAAAACACAGCCATCAGCAAACTAGGGACACAGAAGGACAGCAACCAGCCAAAAGCCAGCAAGTTGCCAAGAAGAGCATCAAGAAATCACTTGAATCTTGACTTCGTTGGTTTTGACAGGTCCAGCAACCCACTACACTCCATTGTTATAGACAAGACCATTAGTCCATAACACAAGGTTTTGACAGGGACCTTAAATCCAAAACAACTTTTCACTATACAAATCATGATCATTGCTCCACTAGCAAAAGTAGCAGAGTCCAGCAAAGCACCCCTTCCAGAAATATAGGAAAGGTAAACACAAAGGCACAAAGCTCCAATAGTATCCTTCAAAAGTTGTTTGTTATTTTCACCTCTATAGAAAAGAAAACCTAGCTTCTCGTAGCTGCAACTGTCAATAATCGTGGGGTTGAATGTCTCAAAGATCTGCTTCCAAATCAATATCTCCACCTCCATAGAAGATAAAGAATAGAGAACAGCATGTAGGTTCCCATCAAAACCCAAACCACAATAAAACAGGGCTTCAATAGCCCCCCAACAGCTTTTCCAAGCACAACAAGCCGCATCCCACTCCACCTCAATAGGAGAACAGTCAATTCTAGCCACATCCATCTCCCCCTCAATAGAAGATAGGACCACCTCCATAGGAAAGACCAGAATAACCCAAGGATGCACCGAAAGCGGCTTGAAAAGAAAAGCCATGGAACCAAGAAGGTGAGGGACAGATAAACCCCCGTAGAAACAAAACCCAGAGGTCAGAAGAAATAAACATAGACACACAAACCCCATCCTAAAAAGGAAAGCACCCCAAAGTGACCCCGAAGGACTCCATGGTAGAAGCACCTATCCCAATAAAACAGACAATGTTTCAGGGAACAAGGAGAGACAGGAAACAAAGAAACCAGCATTTCCTACCAAAGGGACAGAGCTGAAGCTGAAGCAAACAAAGCAACCCTCAGATAAACAAATAAAGAGCTCTCCCAGTCAAGGTTGAAATAGCCACCAGATATCCCAACAGAAAAAACACAAGCAACAAAACCCCCAAGTAGTAAAAGGATACTAGATGAGAACAGGGGCCAAGAAGGGGCTGAGAAACTACCAAAAATCTATGAAACGAACTGAGAACAAAGGCAACAAAAGCCCTAAAATACATAGTTAAGAAGCTCACCCAATCAGGGCAATAAATATAAATATGTTATTATGTATTTATTTATTTATTTATCTTGTTAAGGATGAAAAGGTAATTAGATTAATATTAAGTAAGAATAAGTGATTAGATGTACAAATTTGATAGTTAATGTATAACAACTCCTCTCCCTCCAGATTTTAACTTCGGGTAAATAAGTAAAAAATATGTTTCTTCTAGAAGAGATAATTATTTTATTGGGCTATACATCTAATAATATTTATAATAACTTAGGGAGGGTTTAGAATCTCGATAGTTGTAATGATATTAACATCATTTTCATAGGATATACCACTTCAAGGGAGCTAATATTAACAACATTATTAATGTCAAAGTTAGTATCAACGTTTGATTGGATAATGCTAATAGTGTTAACACTAACCATTGTCTCGTACTAGTTATTTATTCTATACTAGTTAAAAAAATAATTAATAGTAGTGTTTTGTCTTAGTGTAAATTTAGGGCATTACACTATGGTATTAGAGCCTAGGTTCCAACACTGGGAACTCTGGGCACGTAATTGTGTATGAGTATTTATTTGCTCACAATAGTTTGTAGGATGGCTAGGATGAGGAGAGTTCAGGGATGTGGTCATGGTCGTGGACGTGGTTGAGGAGGGGGGAAAGTAGATTCATCACCAGCAAGAACCCATGTTTCTAAGGCAGGTTATTCAGATCCCCCAGCGAACATTAACTCCCAAATCTTGCATGCCATAGAGGATTTGATAGGAGTTATTCATGCAAACTACCGTCAGTAGCAGAGGACCATCAATGAGAGCATTCACAAAACTCTTCTCAACCATGCAAAGACATGTATCCTGAGCATAGCAGGTCTCCCCCTCATGTTCGTGCAGAGCATTGTGAGGATAAAGAGGGGAGTCAGAGTTAGTGCATTTGGAGGTATCCCAAGAGGTGCCACTACTAGTGAGAGTTGATGATGCCAGGAAATTTAGAGATGTAGGAGGGGAGATTTGTGATCTCCTTTGATTGTTGCCACATAATTTTTTAGGAGCCACAAATGGTGTAGAGGCTGAGGCATGGATTATACATCTTAAGAGGTGCTTCGGGTTGCATACCTATACGAGCAACCAAAAGGCACATTTTGTAGTTCATTTACTTAGAGAGAATGCATCCATGTGGTGGCATTAGGAGGAATGCAAACATCATCTTTCTCTTGACACTCTTATTTGGGAGAATTTCCAAGAGAGATTTACAACCCATTACATATTAGAGAACTTTAGGCAGTGTCATATAGATGAGTTTCATGATCTTCATTAGTGACGAATGACTGTCGCTTAGTATGAGAGTAGGTTTCTTGAGTTGCTTCAGTATGTCAACTATTTCCAGGATGAGAAATTTCTCATCAATCGTTTCATTAGAGGTCTAAATGTAGGCATTTCAGGTCTTTTTTGTGTGCCTACTCTAGAGAGCCTTCAGGACGCTGTGGAAAAGGCCCTTATTGTAGAGGAAATTTGAGGTAAGGCCTAGGAGGCACATGAGCAGTTTTGAAACCGTAATCAGGCTTCTCAGTCACAGGGTTTTTAGAGACCACCTTTCTCTCCTAAGGGAGGGTCTAGACCTTCATCACTACCACCTAGACCCCCACAATAGCAGTAGTAAAGTCAAAGGCCTAGGCCTCAACAGGTTTTCCAGGGTGGCCTTAACAGGTTTTCCAGGGTGGTTCCAATGAGGGATGGAACACATAGGGATCATGATGTGATTAGCATCCCTAGACATAGGGTGCTACTCCTACATATTCATAGTACAATTTTAGAGGAGGATTCAGTAGGTCTAGCAAGACAGGAGGTCAATAGGGTAACAAGACTTAGACAATACAAGTTCAGACTTGTGGACCATGTTATGTATGTGGTGCAGTGGGACACTTCGCTAAAGAGTGCCCCTAGGGTTTTGCTTCTAGAGGACAACATCCAGTAGGTTCAGAGCCAATAGTGGGTGATGTGGGTAAATTACACTGAGTCTTTGTGGTGGTTGAGAACTTCCAAGCGAATCTTCAGGCCATAACTATTGATGCCCTAGGGGGAGGCAAACAAACAACTAGTGTTGGAACCCATCCACATTTTAGCTCAACAAATATTGAACCTTCAAGGTCGGGAGTTAGACTAGGTCAAAATTCAGTGGGACCATTATGATGAGGTCTCAGCCACTTAGGAGGACACATCACATATGAGGGCACTATAACCCCACCTCTTTGATTACTTCCAGGAGGAAGTACATTCCTAGGGGGGATGATGTGAGACCCATCATCAGTTGGATATATGGACATTATATGTTTTGTTGATATTGTATGATCGTACTTTGATAGATTATACTTTTACCTTATATTTTGTGATGGATGATTGTGATTCATGAACATTAAGCTTATATCCTATGATGCATGTTAAAATAATTACTTTTGTGGACTATAATTTAATGAGTATGATGATTTTAATTAATTGATTTTACTGATATCTTGAATGACATGAAAATTGAAATAGCATGATTAGAGTAGAATATGTGATATTGTGTAATCAAATGAATTTGTGAATGACCATGTGATGTGAATGCATATTTGACATTATGCGATTTAAGTGAATAATGGAATGAATATAGAATTAGTATGAGTATTGTTCATTTACATGGTGTAACTAAAGAGGTATTGCATTGGATTGTGACATGTACTTAGATATCTGAAAAGACAAAAAATATAAATGTTGCATATGCATGTGTGTAGAGAGAATGTAACATATAAATTGTACTCCATTGTATTATGTTATTTACTTGATTTAATTTTGTTTGAAACTATGTTATTTACTTGGATTTAATTTTGTTGGAAAATGGACTAATGCTTTCATGAAGTGTGCAGGTAAGTTCCCTTAAGCCATGGGAGTTGGAGGCTGCTAAACAAACTTTGTCGTGTCACCATGTTTGTCAAAACCTTGTGTTGTGCTGAAAAAATTATGTAACTAGAGATATGGGGCAATGGTGTAAGTGTTGAAATTGTTGGTAGCCAAATGTGATTCAAAAAGAAAGTGATAATTTCAAATTTCTTATTTAGAGAAATTTTAAGAATCAAGTTTGTTCTAATTTTAATTAATAGTTGATTATTTTTATGATAAATGTTGGGGGTATTCTTAGGCTGTAAACATGGTCATATCTCATTAATGACCCCTCTTACATTGCTTGTAAGAGGGGTGACGAAAATGAGTGCATGCAGCCCATGTGAAGCCCATGCCTCATAAAAGAAAGGAGGACATGGTAGTTGGGTATGTTGGGAGAAGGATTTGAGAGAGATTGGGTTAAGTGTTGGGAATTTGGATTTTGGGCTAAAGGAAGAGAGAGAGGAAGAGTAGAAGAAGAAGAAGAAGAAGGAAGAGAAACAATTCTCTTTCAAGGTTTTGAGGTAGGGTCTTTATCCCCATGTTTTGTTGAATGTATTGCTAAATCCATGTTGTGCATGTTGGGTGTTGTTGTTTTGGGTTGAATACTTATTTGTGTTATGATGTAAAGTAAATTCCAACATTTTGTATGAGTGCATGTACTAAAGTTATGTGGTGTTATGTTGTGTTGTTGTTGCCCTGATGAAATATATGTTATGTATAAGTGTTGTTTAAGTTTATATGTAACCTATTGGGTTGGGTCCCCAGAGTTGGTAGTGAGCAATGCAAGTGGGAAATTGAGGAGGAGAGATCCCCATAAGGGAATAAGATTATTTCCTTGAGGAAAGTGCTAGTTGCAACTGTAAGAAAAATGGGTATGAGTACCCATGGGTAAGAGTACCCCTTGTGGAAAATAAGGAAATGGAAAATTTTCTTTGGAGAATGGAGGAGGTCACTAAGTACAAATTTATGTGAAGCACTTGATGTTAATTGACCTATGGTTGTGATCCTCCCAGCCTTTCCGCATGAAAGCCATTAAAAATGTTTTTTTTGCAATGTTGTCTTACCTAAGAGATTGGTTGTCCTTTGTTGGCTATGAAACTGTGTTGTTGTTTGGGAATAGGCTTGTTTGTTTGTGTCACCCATGTCTATTTGGTAGTCTCCCAACTCAGGGCTGGTTGGTTATCCATCCTATGGATGGGTGGTGAGCACCCCATGGCTTAAAAAAGTGTTATCTTATGTGCAAGTTAAAGCTTGGGTCTAGGAGAAAATTGGGTATGGGAAGATTCATAGTTTTGCATGGGTGGTATTGTAATGGAAATTTTCTTTGTGTAGAACGAAAAAAAATATTTTTCTAGAAATGTAATTTCTTTCAACCAAGAACTGTATTATGTTTTGATGAAAACATATTTCTGTTTTCAGGAAAATATATGTTTTTGTAACGTAAACCAGAGCTATTTTCTTGTAATGAAGAGTATTTAAATTTTGGGAAATACATTCTATTAAAAAGGAATAGGCATGTTGTTTAGGATAATATACTTGCTTCAGTAAGAAACTTATTATGTTGAGATGAATGTACTTCTATTTTAAGACTAGAATAGTACTCAGTATAAGGAATATGTTTTGCTCAAGGAGAAATTTCATTATGTTCCCAGAAATATCTTTTTTTTAAATAAGAAAAGCATTTTGTTGAAAAAAAGAAAAAGTTATATGATAATGAATGATTACTATTTCAAGAGAGCATGTATTTACATTCTAAAAGGAAATCTTATTTTCGGTATTATATATATATAATCATATTGTATCAAACTGAGACTATGGTTTATTAATGAGCTTCTATTCATCAGAAAGAATTGTATTTCTCCAGTAGTCTAAATCTGTATTCAAAAAGAAAAAGAAAGAAAGAAAGAAAAAACCATGCTTTGTTCCAAGAAAGAAATATATTACTACCCCAAATGGAAAAGTTAAATAGGCTCTAGTTAGAGGATATGCATTTTGCTACAAATGGTGAGTGCTTCTTATGAAAGGAATACAATAAGTTTTAAGAGCTATGTGTTGTTTTCAAAAGAATGTATCCTAGTCCAAGGAAATGAATCTCCTTCTTCAAGTAAAAGGCACAGTGCTTGTATGGTAATATAAGGTATCTTTCATTCTACTTTACTTAGCCATGTTCTAGAAAAATGCATGGAAAGATGTAGTTTGTACCTTATCCATCAATTTAAAATTGATTACTTAAACTGAAGAAACTAAAGTGTCAATATACTTCATGTAAGTAATCCATGTTGATAGTGTAGACACGTGAAATTAGCATTATGCACTTAATTAAATTAATATTCAAAAACTCATTAAATAAATCAAGCTCACTAAATCCATTCATCAGGTAAATTATGGATCATCCATTTAAATTGAATAAATTAACTGTATTTAATCTAAGCCTATCATTACCTCATTTGATTAAATAGATCAATTTTTAATCAAATCCTGACATTCCATCTTTGAACTAAATAATCCATCTCCTAAGTCCATCTCCTTCAAATTGATCTCACATCACCCTTTTAATTAAATAAACCAACATTTATTTAATAAAATCTCACATCCATATTCCATCCCTTTTGATTTAAATAAATCAAAGTATTTAAGTCAAATGTGTCAAAAGCATCTATCATCATCTTAATTAATCTGTAGAGACCCAAAATTGACATCATACATAATCATATTTGCTTATCAATTAAATAAATCAAGTTTAATTGATTAATATCCTAAGGTCATCCATTTAAATTGAGTAAATGAACTTTATTTATTTGAAGCCTAACAACATCCTCTTTGATTAAATACATCAAATATTTATTTAATCAAGTCTAAAATCATCTTTCATCCCCCTTTGATTTAGTTAAATCCCTAAATCTAAGTCAAATGGGTCAAATCACCTAATCCCCCACTAAATTAATCTAATCTTGATTAATCTAATCTAATCACTCATCACATCCTCTAGCTTTTTCCCACTTGGACAAATAAATCAATTTATTGATTTATTAAATTCATCATTTTCCATCAACATGACATATTTGTAGAATATTCCCTCAAGTTTGAATTCAAAAGAAAGGTTGACATGATCATCAAACAAAGCGTTTAAGAGGTCTTACATGTCTCTTGAAAAGGTCAAACTCAACATTTAACTCTCAAATTCAAATTTCAAATCTCCCTCTCTTTGGCACATTGACCAAAATGTGCTCATTCCTCAACTTGTCACAAGTTGACACGCGACTCCTTCCTATCGGTGGATCTTGAGTCCCACATCCTCCATCTTTGGCATTCTTTTATCCTTCTTGGCTATAAATAGAGAGATTTTCTATTACATAAATCCTCCAAAATCTTAGTATCTCTCTCCACAACTCATCCAATTTTAAGCATTTGCATCTTGTTTATCATATCTTCATAGTGTTTCATATCATCTTCATCATAGAGCTTAGCAAAGGATTGGGAAAGGGATTCTTTCCACATTGAAGAAGCACCAATCCAATATGAGATAAATATACTTCATGTTTCGTTTATATGCTTTAGTTTCATTTGTTTGCATTTGGAAGCATGATGTATTATCCCATAGGGATGCTTGATTTGTTGTATTCAATTTGAGATTGTTACTAATGTTCACCAAAGTTGAATTTTATGCAAATTTAGCAACCGTAGGATTTAATCGGACCTTGTATTCCTCTAGCCCGTCGAAAATAGTGCTCAAAGTTGCTATGTAATCCTTCCTATTTTTAGATTTGGCTAGTATGTCATCGACATAATCTTCAATAATTTTATGGATCATGACGTGGAAGATTAAGGTCATGGTTCTTTGGTAGGTTGCTCCCACATTTTTCAAGCCAAATGGCATCATATTCCAACAGTGGGTTCCAAATGGACTAGTGAAGGTCATTTTATGTTGGTCTTCTTTAACAATCATTATCTGGTTGTATCTCGAGAAACCATCCATCAAGGAAAGCATTTCGTGTCCTGCTGTCATGTCTACAATCATGTCAATGTTGGGCAATGGGAAATCATCTTTTGGACATGCCTTGTTTAAGTCCCTAAAATTTGTGCATATTCTAATGCCCCCATTGGGTTTTGAGACAAGCACCGGGTTTGACACCCATTTTGGATAATCTATTGGTTGAATGAATCCTACATCAAATAGCTTCATTAGTTCCATTTTGACTAGCAAGGCAATCTGAGGGTGCATTTTCCTAAGCCTTTGTCTAATGGGCTTTGCTTCAAAGTATACTACTAGGTGATGAACTACAATTTCTGGATTGATCCCTGGCATGTCTACGTAGCTCCATGCAAAGTTTAAATCATCTTTCTCTCAAGAAGGCTACTAGGAGTTCTTGTTTCTCTGATAGTAGTGATTCCACATAGAATGTGATGTGTGGGGTCTCCTCTGTTCCTAGATTAAATGGATTGCACTTTTCTGCTAGGACTGCTAATTTTTCTTGATGAAGAGCTCTGAAAGGAAGATTGAATCCCCCATCCTCAGGTGCCTCGTAGAGGTTTTCACCATTGGATGGATCCTTTCTTTTTACTTTTTCCATGTCAAAGAGTGCCACAATGTGGTTTTCACTAAGGACTTAGATATTATTCTTAATTTCTCACTTTTGTGACTGAGGGATGCAATCATTTCCCCATAGTATGCGTGTGTATCTAGCTCAATGATGAATCCAACTTTGTGATCCCCACACAGAATATTATCTAGTAGACCCATGAATTCTAAAAGCGCCTCATTATTTTTGAATGTGTCAAGAACTAGTGGTCCTCATTGGTCATAATCAATGAGTTGGGGGTAAACTAGGTGGATTTCATGATTTTGATGGCCTAACTCAAACCATAAGGTGCTAATCATGAGAAGGGTGGTATCCTTCAAGACCCTAGGTAGGTTGGTTATGGGATCCTCGTCATCACTACTACTATAGATGTTAGTTATGTCAAATTTGAAGTTGTCCAAGATGCAACCTATAGATACAGGTAAGCGAAGTTTGACTGCAAATAGCTAAGGAGGATTATTGACCTTTCTAACTAGAGGACTTCGGCCACATATGGCTATACTCAAAGGGGTACATCTGAGGCTCAGATTTCTCACTCGCGTCTCCAGAATGATAGGTATTATAAGCTTGTTGTAATTTTTCCCAAGTCTCTAGTTTCTATCATAACCCATTGCAAGCATCATTTGCAAACCTTTGCTTATGTCATCCATTAGTAGATTGGCTGCTGGTCTATCATCTTGATATAGGAGATGAGATGGGTCCTCCTTTATGACTTCTTGACTGAGATCTCCCCAACTTCTAAAGTTGGGATAGTCTTCAAGGGATTTTTGAGATGGGGAGCCTTCATTTTCTTGTGGACATCCTTGTGATCTAGGAGATTGTGGTAACTCTCCTACCAATTTTTTTTTTTTGGTAATCGTGTAGTTTTCGCAACCATTATCATGGATGATGACTTTGATATTAGAGATGGTGAGGATGGTGGGAGTGGTGGGTGCCTCTATGACAAAAGTGGAAGTGAGAGTGGCTAGATTAATGTATGGTGTTGATGGGCCTTCATCATTTTTAGGTACTTGAGGTATTTTGTAGTATTTTTCCTCAAGGTTCTTGCAATAGGAGAATAGTTTAGGATCTCGAGGCAACAACAATTTCATACAAATGATTCACATTTTTGAAGGTTCCTTTCACTTTATCAGTGTTATTGTTCCCTTTATTGTTATGGTTAGGCATTTGATTCGTGTATATTTTGATGTTCTAGTTTCCTATTGATTGTTCCACAATTATAATCCTTTGATCGATGAGGTCTTAGACTATGTTATTTAACCTCAAGCAATTGTTAGTGGTCTGCCCTTTGATTTTGCGGAATTCATAGAGCTGATTTTTGTTATACCAAGGAGGTTTTATGTCTAGTTCTTGGTAGTTCTCGTAGGTGGGAATCTTGATTTTTTCATTGATCAGTTTCTTCATGATGACTTTGAGTGGTTCCCCAGGATCTATGTACTTTCACTTGATGGAATTCTTGTTTCGCTGGGGTGGTCCCCTTTGACCATTAACATTATTGATCACTTGATTGTTTGTTTGATGTGTTGTGTTCACTTGATGGTTGTTTTGATGATGGTTTTGGTTTTGTTGTGGTGTGGGTGTGTTTTTTTGAGGGGAACTGATAACAAATTTAGCATCAACAATACCATTATTTGTAACATTTTTGTTTCTTTCCCATGTGCAAGGTTTGTCATTGTAATTGGTGGATGGGAAATTATTCTATTGTTGAGGGTATGAAGTTGATCCTCCAGGTTGTTTCATAAGGGCTTGTTTGATGTTGAGTGCCTTGGAAACCAACTGGTCATACGTAGTGATCCCTTGGACTTGAGATGGAATAACAAGAGGCTATCAAGGTTGGATATGATTGTGCACACTTGTTGTTCCTTGGGCATGGTGCATTTTCTTCAATTGGCCTTGGATTGCCATCATTGTAGGAATCAAGCAAATGATTCATTCTTACCTTGTTTCAGAGTTGAGCGTTCCTCTAGGATGACATCCATGGCAATATTGCATGCATAGTTTTTGATGAATGCGTCTATGATTTCTTGGAATGTTTTGATGCCTGTAGGTAGGAGAGAGAACCATTCCATAGCATGGCTAGCCAAACTCCTAGGAAATAGTCGCATCAGATAGGTATCATCGTATGCGACTTCCATGCAATGAACCTGGAATTCCCTAATGTGATCTTGAAGGTTTCACATCCCATGGTACCTATCAAATTTGGGGATCTCGAATCCCTTCAAGAATGGGTTCATTACAAGGCTTTTGTCGAATGGATAAGGGCACAAGTTGCTAGGTTTTTTTGTGGTTCACCCTAATTCAAGGTCAAGCACTTGTTGCAAGAGCAACCTAATTTGTGTTGTCACATCATTTTGCAGATCAAAGGGTGGGATAAAAGTATTCTAAGGTGGTTTGATTTTTGGTGGGATGGGTGGATTGGATGATGTTTGTAGATTCTGTTGAGCCAAGTATGCTCGCAACAACACTTGTTGTTTCTGATGCAGTTGTGCTATTAGTTCCTATTGTTGAGCTTGTTGTTGCACTTGTTGCTGAGCTACTAATTGGGATGCTTCATGCTATTTTTGGTATTACTTTAGCACTTGTTGATAAGCTTGTTATTGGGTTGTGTGTTGTTGTGCAAGATACTGCACTTGTACTTGTGCTTGTTGTGCTTGATATTAGACTTTGGCTTGAGTGTGCGCTTGAGCTTGGGCCTAAGCTTGAGCTTGAGCTTGTGTAGCTTGAGCTTGCACTTGTCCTTGAGCTTGTGCAACTTGTGCTGTTTGAGCAGATTTTTCTTGTTCTTACAATAAGGCTTGGGCTTGTGCAACTTGTTGAACTTGTTGTGCAATTTGGGCAACTTGAGCCTCTTGCGCCACTTGAGCAGCTTGTTTTTTTGTACTTGCAAAAATACATTTTGATAATCAACTTGCTAAGTAGCTTGCAATGCCATACTATATTGGCTTGATATATTGGAGCTTGGTGGTGGTGGAGGTGGAGATGGATTCGAAATGGTGCTCATTATGGAGGTTAGAGGTGTCGTTGTGTTGGTGATTGTGATTTGATTGGTGGATGGTGTGATCGATGTGGTTGGTCCTTGAGAGACCATACATTGAGATGTTAGGGGGATGGTTGATGATGCAATGGTGGTGATTTCTTGTGTAGTTGTCATCTATTGTTGCGACGTCAATGACAAGTTTTGAGAGTTTAGCATGATACTTTGATTGGTGTTTGGAATGTTGGTTTGATTTATATTTGGTAAAGGAGGAAGCCCTAGAAACCAAGTATTGGTGTGGATGATGGTGGAAATGGTGGAAGTGGTGGAAATATGAGAGATGTGATCTCTTGAGGAAATGGCATAGTATCGAAGATGCCCCCTGGTCTAAACATGTCACCCTCTCCTTGCGAGGTTATGGGGAGAGAAATTTGGGGTGTTGCATGGAATGATGATGATGATGGATCATCTAGATCATGAGAAGTATGGAATGGTATGGTTTGTCCCAAGATGGTGTTTGTGTCCAATTCCTAATTGTTTATGAGAGGATGTGTTTGCAATGCATTGAGAAATGCACTTCCTTTGTTCACAATGGGTTGTGTTGGAGAAATGGATGATGTGATTTGTGGGATGTTCTGAGTGATGCTTTGAAATGAGGGGGTAGATGAAAATGGGATGGTAAATGAGATTAGAGGAATGACTCCAAAATATGGTTCCACAATATTGCTCATGTCAAAATCGGAGGGGAGTTTAGCCCCTTGCTTTGCTAATTCAAGCATGTATAGTGATGGATTGATTCTCATCATGATGTTGATAATCTTATGGTTCCCCAGATTTTGAATTATTTCAGTGATATCCTCATGTGACATTTTTAAGGGATTATTGGTGAGATCCTCCATTTGGACACATCCCTCTTGATGGTTTTGCAAAAAGGAAGGGAGGTTAATCGTGAGATTTCCAGATCCAATGTGATTCATTTTTGGAGTGGTTTGACTTAAGTCACTGAAAGTAGATGTTTCTTTGTTTACTTCCATGTTCCTCTTGTGTTGCGATCTAGTTTGCACCATAAAATAGGGATCAATCTTCAAGAATGTGGAAGGTGAATTCTTTAATTCTTTGCATTGATCTAATTTTAGGTACAAAAGAGAAATTTTAGGATGATATGGATGTAATATGGATGTTTGATGGATGATTGGAACTCTTGATAAAATATTGAAGGGATATGTTAAGCTTTTTAGACTTGATTTAGGATTGATTTGTTTTAGATTCAAATTTTGGTGGACTCATAAACTCTAAGAGATTGGATTTTGTCCTAGAGTTAAATTGTTCACAAGATGATAATTTGTCTAGGTGTGAGAAAAAGGATTCGTCTAAACACTCCTATGCAAACAAGATGATTTTGATAATGAACTTCTAAATCCCAAGATGTTGGATGTTATCAAGGGATGAATTTTTCACAAGTTTTGATAATTTGATCAAATATGTGGAGAAGGATGCATCTACACACATTCAATCAAACAAGGCAATTTTGGATTGGTTTCAAATGCTTTGCCCAAAGTTTAACATGAAGATTTTTTTCCAAGATTTTTGAAGAGTTATTGATGAGATTATTTTGGTTTTGATGCTCAAAGATGGATGAAGGTTTTCTTTTTATCCTAGGATGTACCTAAAAATACACTTGTTTACTAGACCTCAGTTTTGATGAACAAGCTTTTCTCTAAACAAGATGTTCAAAATCTCTAAAAATATTTGGGTTTTTATAGTAATAGAACGAGTATAAACCAAGATTGTTTCTTGAATCCTTTCTATAAAAGTTAAAAAGCATTCTTCATTTGAAGTCGTCTTGAGTTGAGAGACATTTTTGATGGGCTTTTAGACTATGGGCTTTTACCTTTGGTTTCTTCATCTTGATCTTGTGTGAAATCATTGGAGACACATCCGTGGGGTCCAATTGTTTTTAGTCTTTGCTTAATGACTTTGTTTTACCACAAACAATTCTTGATTAGGTTTTCAAACTAGATGTGCAATGTCTCAACTTCTTCTCATTTCACACTATATATTATCCGAAAGTTTGATGAAATTAAGGCAAGGGTTACTTATTGTTTAACCTTAGTAGGAAAATTGAGATGTAAATTCAAGTGCTTAGAAACCTCTAAGGATGAAATCCTAAGGGTAAGCAACAACACATGAATTTGGTCAATTGTATTTTCCTCCTAAAGGGTTTGACATTTTGATGATGATGTTAAATGTTTTTTTCCAAATGATTTCGAACAAGCAAAGTGTTTTGTAACCAAGAACAAGCACAATCCTATGGATATGAAAGACAATATTTGTTGAGTCCACACTTGGACAAATCTAGCTACGCTTATATTTAGCGAATGGTTAGATGCTTGACCCCACTGGCTCCCCTCCACAACACTCACTTATATGGGGTAGGCAAGCATCAACAACCACAAAACTCCCATGGCATGCTTTCCATTTCTACTAAAGACCGTAAAAGTGTGGGGCGGCTTCAGAATGACCATTCTTGCACTAAGAAATAGATCAAAGATTTTGGGAATTCTCAAACAAGGATTTTAATTTGGAATTTCCATTCATAGGAGTTGACCCAACATGGTGAGAGACCATTTTTTCCCTTGTTGGCTGTTGCCACAATAGTGGTTTACACTTTTTGGGAGATCCTATTTTTTGTTGAAATCACATATTTTTAGAAAATATAATGATTGAAGCCTTGAAAAGCTCCATTTAAATGATTCTAATTGAATAGGGTTTGATCAAACCACCTTATACTAAGCCCCCTTGGATAGAACCCCACTAGTTTTAAACCATACCTATAATGGAGTCTCCTTTACACCTATCAAAATGCTGATAAAAAACAACATTTGATTTACTTTATGGGGGATCAAATGAATTCATTTATTTATTTATTTTTTGTATGTAGTCCTTATTATAAGCTTTCAAAAAGTATAATTTTAATTAAATTTTATTTATTATTATATTTATTTTTTATTTCTTGTGAATGTATGTTTTTCACCAAAAATCAAGATCTTTGTTTTGCACATGTGGAAAAATAGAATATTACCAAAAAAAATTGAAAAATATGAGTGCACCAGATATTAGAGTCCTTGATCCAACAAAAATAAATAAATTAAATTTTGATAGATACAAGAAAAGTTACACGTTATACAATTGTACTATGCATAAATTGTAATTGGTTTGACTTTGAAACTTGATTAAAGAAAAAATTTCAATAAAAAACTATCTAACCAAGTGGAAGCACTAGATATCAAAGTTACAAATCTAAATTCAAAAGAATTAGAATTTCATCCTTCATGGAAAAAAAGTTATCCATTTTACAATGAGTGTCACTTTTTAAAAATGTTGTTTTATAAAAAAATATAGTTTTCAAGAGAGATGGAAAAAGAAGTGCATTCTGATTCTAAAATTTTTGAAAAAAATATATTTAGAAACTACAAAAAAAATGTCACGAAACTCTAGTTTGCATCATCTTGAAATTCCTCACAATTTAGCCGCAATAGGCGCCCAAAAGTAAAGATTTAGTTAAAAAGAATTATTTTAGTGTCCAATTTGGACAAAAATTGTAAACCACTATTATGGGATCACCCTGTCACCAAAGTCAACCACGTGATACTGGCATTTACTCTAGTATCCACATTTATATCCCAACTTGAAATACTCTTGGTTTTAGAGTGTTACCAATTGAGTCATTCCTTGGGTGAGTACTTTTCCCCAAGGAAGACCCTCTAAGATAGACAAAAGCGAGTAAACATATTCATAGTTTGATCAACCTTCATTTAGAAAAAAGGGAGAATGCATGCAATGCATTCACTCACACTTGCAAAGGGTTTTTGTTCAATTTTTAAACCCAAAATCAAGTGTGGAGGTGATTACTTTATCTCAACCTAAGATCACAAAAAAGGCCTTTTGATTCTCAAGATCATTGTAAAGTGTGAGAGAAGCACATACATCCTTTTTGATGATGTTAGTTTAAGTAGGAAATCACAAAAACAAAGTTGCACATGTTCATTTTAAGTCCACAAAGCAATTGTGAGTTCTTTTTAAAGCACCAAAGGACAAATGAGAGTTGTTTTTTTTCAATTTGTTAACTTCAAACGAAATCTAGTCATTTTGCTTAAAGTTCATTTTAATTTTTTTGCAATGAAAATTGAAAGCCTTGGTAATGTTCGTTTTAAATCCCAAAAACAAGTGAGTTAGTCTAAAATAGAAAATTAAGGCATAAGACAGAATCTCCGAGCATTAAAAAACACTTTGTGAATTTAGAGTTTCAATGCCTAAATCCTTAACTCCAATCTTTCTTTTGTTTTTGCTCAACTCCAATGTTTGATTCCAATGTCAACCTTTACCTACAAAAGATTTTACAAAAAAAAGTTAGGCATTAAAAGTATACACAATAAATTTCAATCATTCAAGGAAACCCTTTTAAAAAGGAATAAAATTGACAAGGCTCATAAGTTCTTTAGAATGAAAATAACTCCATACCAAAATTTTATATTTATACCTATTTTAGTAAAAGAACAATTTGATTTCAAAATTTCCACATTTAAAAGCCATGAAGGAACAATTGATTTTAAAATTTCCATGTTTAATGCACAAAATTCATAAAAGCACAATTGATTTCAAAATTTCCATGTTTACTACACAAAAGCCATAAAAGCACAATTGATTTCAAAATTTCCATTTTTAATACACAAAATCCATAAAAAAGCACAATTGATTTCAAGATTTCCATGTTTAATGCACAAAAGCCATAAAAGCACAATTGATTTCAAAATTTCCATGTTTAATGCACAAAAGCCATAAAAGCAAAATCGATTTCAAGATTTCCATGTTTAATGCACAAAAGCCATAAAAAGCACAATTGATTTCAATATTTCCATATCTGATATACAAAAAGCCATAAAAACAATTGATTTCAAAATCTCCATATTTAAGCCACACCCCTAACAAATATTGAGAAATAAATCAAAATTAAAAGAGGTGACCAAATACAAGGAGAATTCAACTCATATTCAATGCATAGGAGTATGCCCTATTTAGAGCAATCTAAAGCACTAAAATGAAATAAATGCTACAAATTGTTTCATCCTACTACAAAAAGTGCCATTGTTAGACTAATTTATTGTTGATCACCCATATAAAACCTATTTGCTCACCATTATTAGTGTTGATCACCCATGTAAAACTTGTTTGCTAGAAAAAGAAAACTTTAGGCAATGATTAGAACACTAAAAAAGGAAATCAGATTTTTTTTTGTTTGGAATCATAAAAAAGCTCCCATAAGCACAATGGACTCTTTAATATCAAACATCTTTATTAATTATGGATCATTAAGCCTAAATGCATTTGCAACTTAGATAAGCTTTGTGTGCCTTCAAATTTGAGCTAAAGCAACATTTAATGATCTCCTATCATAAACACACAACATCCCATCGCAGACTTGCCTCACAACTTCATCATAAACAATCTGCCTCACCAAAAAAAAAAAATTTAGGTGAAGATTCAATTAATGAAGACAAATTAAAGCTATGTAAGGATCATGCATGAGATGACATAAATGTAGGGAAATGAATAATAAGACCGGACGATCCTACTATTAATAGGTAGACAAAGTGATGGCAAAAAGAAAAACTGCTAGCACAAACCCCCTAAATTAGACAGTGTGATGACCATCAAAATGCCAAAAATATTTTTGATAGGATCCTCCATGTTAGCTACCCTATCGGTGCATAATGAAGTGATGGTTGTAGCAAAAATTTGTATTTAATGCTATGTGAGGCATTGAGAGTAGGCGCAGCTTAGGGAGAAGAACAATCTTGTCATGGACAATAATTTATGAAAGAAATCCATCCTCAAAATCATCAAATCATTAGAGAACATGCAGACTTGAAAGAGTGTTTGGAAGAAATGCAAAGCGTAGGTAAGGCAAGTAAGATAAGTACAGGAAGTGCAAGTGAGGCATTAGAGACTTTAAATGCATTTGTCAGTTGAGAGATTATGGTACCTAAATCCTTTTCAAAAACTTTCAATCTAACTCAATTGGCAGGCATAAAACCACGCCCCACTACCATTCAAAACACCTTCAAATTAAATGCAATTAGTCTGTGTAAAGTCATGCCTGAATGTCATTTAAAATAACTTTCAAACTAAAGCGAATGGAAAGTGTAAACCTAAAGGTCTTAATGAAGTGATGGTTGCCATGTTAGCTACCCTATCGATGCATAATGAAGTGATGGTTGTAGCAGAACTTTGTATTTAATGCTATGTTAGGCATTGAGAGTAAGCGCAGCTTAGGGAAAAGAACAATTTTGTCATGGACAATAATTTATGAAAGAAAGTCATCCTCAAAATCATCAAATCATTAGAGAATGCGTAGACTTGAAAGAGTGTTTGGAAGAAATGCAAAGTGTGGGTAAGGAAAGTAAGATAAGTTCAGGAAGTGCAGGTGAGGCATTAGAGACTTTAAATGCATTTGTCAATAGAGAAAGTATGGTTCCTAAATCCTTTTTAAAAACTTTCAATCTAACTCAATTAGCAGGAGTAAAACCGTGCCTCACTGCCATTCAAAACAACTTCAAATTAAATAGTCTATGTAAAATCACGCCAGAATGTCATTTAAAAGAACTTTCAAACCAAAGCAAATGGAAGGTGTAAAGCTATAGGTCTTAATTATTTTAAGCGTAATAGACTACCTATACTCCAATGAAAGAATGAGGACAGATAATGGCCTACTAGATACAAGTTATGCATCTAAAGGCCAGTTAATTTTGACTTTAAGATTCACCCATGCCAGGCACATTCATTAAGTCACCTTTTTATTTCTTTTTGAAAGCAAGTAGAAACAAAACAAATATAACATGAAAGACATTTTCCAGTGCATAGACATATTTCAAGAAAGCACGCCAGTCTAAGAAAAGAACACCTTCAACACATTATTTACTGAAATGACAAATTAGAAACGACTAAGAAAACAACTTGTTCAAACATAATGGCTATGTTTGGCATGGAATTTTTTTTCTTTTTTGTTGTAGCATGTCCTATTGAACAGAGCATAGGCCTGAATTTACACATAAAATTCTTAAGCTGTGATAGATGCTCTCCTTTATCTCAATAGATCAAAGGTTGTCAATCATAATCAAACAAGATTCCACCATTCAGCATTAGACTGAAGTTCAAGCCTCTCTTATATAAAGAGATAAAAACTTTAGGCAAAGGAATATAGAATTTATGACAAGTATAAGAAAATTCCAAGATCTTGTAGACTATATCTCAAGCTTCTAAAAACATATGATTTGTATATTTTTGAGATAAATAAAATTATGTAAAACAAAGTTCCAATCCGTGCAATCAAATTTTCATGAAATCACAAACCTTGCATAATGTGACAAAAGGACCTCTTCATGATTCTAGAAAGCTATTCTAACAATCATAGAATGAAAGATTTGAACATATACTAGTAAAATGGTGTTCAAATGGTTAGAAGAAATTAGAAGGAAGAAAAATTACATCCTCCTATCCAAAGTCAAAGCCCTCCTTCTAGTGCCATTATGAAGCATTATAAATTTGTAATCAACTCAAACCTCAAACACATATTAGCAAATGCGTTAGTTCAAGCCATGCACATCTACAAGTGCTCCTCTAGAATAATACATCATGTGTTATAAGCAAACTAATTAAAAACATGAAAGAAGGAAGCTTGATTTGTACCTATTCCATAGTGGATTGGTGTCACTTGTGCAAAGTGACCCTTTCCCAATCCTTAATAAGCTCAATGATAGATTCCTTGAAGATGGAGTGATGAAATGGAAAAAATTAGCTCTCAAATTGAAGAGAGTAACTTGACATGAAGGTTGTGGATAGATTTTTGAAGAATGAGACTTCTACTTATAGATTCTCAAGATGAAAGAGTGTCCAAAAGAGAGCAATGTGGGATAAAAATTTGGCCAATAAGAAAGAGCCACTTGTCATCTTGTGAGTGGTTGATGGAGGGAGAAAAAGTGACTTTAATGCCAAGTGGAGGACATGTAAGAGGGAAGTTATTGCCATGTTGGAAGGCACAAGTCAACTTGTTTTCAAATTTAAACTTGAGGAATATTCTTAAAAAGACGCCTTCTTGA
>VDFB02271358.1:379579882-379597604 GCA_007258455.2 Sequoia sempervirens
TGAAGTGTGTGGAAGAAAGGAGAATCATCTTCCCCATCAAACAGAGAAGAGCTTGATGTCAATGGCCATTTGTTTCTAGCTACAGCAAATGGGCTGAAGAGTTGGTGATTGTATCAAAACACAAGCCACCATGTGGGGGTCAAAAATTTTTCCAGTAGTGGCTGTTATCTTTTCAAAGAGAACACACTCCATTGACAACGCAAATCCTTCTTCTTTATTAGATGTCATCTTAAATTTTGATTTAATTTTTTTCTAGCTAAAATTTCCAATGAAGTTGTTTTGAATAATCAACAGGGTACATTTCCAGTCATGTCTTAAAGACAAAGCTATATTGATTTTGCTTGGTGCAGGGGCAACGTTTATATTTGTGTTACTATTTTAGGCCTAGGTTGGAGATTAATTGCTGCCTACACCATTCAACAATGTTTAGTGTGCCTCATAACCTCCTTGTGTAGGGTGAATCAAGGTGTGGCTTGTGACTAATGACACCACACTACTAAAAATTAATCGATTTGAATTTGCAGGGACCGTACTTCAGCTGTAACTTGCATTTCTTCTGTAACTTGTATTTCAAAGTGATGTGTCGATAGGATGAAATAAAATTCTCTTGTGCTAGTCACATCAATCGTGATGATAGTATCTAAAACATGCTTTTTTGTCAGCTACATTTTAAGGCGATGTTCTAGACTACCCATTTGATATATAATAGCTCTTTTAGCTGTTGATATTCTGCCTTAGTCGTAAAAGTCGTCTATAGAGGCTAAATCATTTTTTTTAATGCTTCTTTTGTATGGTTTTAGTTGAAAGTGGAGATGTGCATAGAAAAGATTAAGGTGATGCTATTATCCTCCATCTTTAATAAGGACTGTGTGAGTCGATTTGTGCTACATGTGTGAAGTCAACAAAGCATTTTTTATCTTCCATCTTAGTTGTCGTGGCCCAAGGTAATATATCTAATCATTTCCCTTGTAAATTGAGTGTCAGAATACAAACATAAAGGAACGTATTGATTGCTTGAATATCAAATAGCTGTGTGAGATTCATAAATTTGAGTACCAAGTAAGGTATGTGCACAAGTTTGTGAAAGTGATTTTAGTGAAATCTAAAGTTTCCAAGTGTAGCTCAATGTAGATTTGACAAGAGTAAATGTTAGATAATGCTCTAAGTTGGTAATTCACGTTGAATAAATAGAGTGATTGCTTGGTTGAGGCCACCTATCATTGATTAAATAGTCATTGTCTAATGTCTTTTAGTTAGCATGTGACTATGTTAGAAAAGTAGTGCCTTACTTTGAAACACATTTATAATACCATAGTGTTTCCAACTGTAGCATTTGACAAAGTTTCTATGTTTGTGTGAGATTGGTGGCATATAAATGTTTACTGGTGGGTTCCACACTTTTGGGTGTTGCCAATGATGAGCTAGCTTCAAAAGTCCTGAGAATCTATATTCATTGACCTACAATGCAAGGTGTAACACAAAAAGCTTCATTTAAAAATCTGATGCACTTCCTAAGTCTTTTATTCTCTATTTGTCAGAGTGACCCATTCGTAGCATGCATAATGTTAATGATGACCCATTTTTACACTATAAATAGAATACTAGTGAGGCATAGATTGAAGAGTCAATAAATACTATTTATTAGGTAGCTTGTGTAAGTTATGTTTTCGGTCACATTTTTGGGCTAACGTGGTATTTGTTAGTGATGCAAATGATTTCATGAGTTGGAGAAATGAACACAAATCTACTAATAATTGCTTTGCAGGATCCAGCGTAACATTGCTAAGAGATGATATATTCCTAACATATGACATGAGGTGTCAAATCAGGAAGTCTTTAAAATTTGTTGCCATATTAGTGACCTTGTCTATTCATAGCTGGAATAATCATAATTTTGGAACAAAGTAGATATTCCCAGATAGATATTTGGGTTGAAAGATTGACTTTAACTTATTAGAATCTACGCAATTTTAAATGTTGAAATATTTCTAATGACTTTGTTTGGTGCAAGTCTTGGAAAAGTTAATGATTTTGTGACTTCACTTTATTTATCAAATGAAATTAACACTTGTCTTTGCATTTAATATCGATGTTCTCAAAAATTGATTTACTACACAGAGTGGTGAACAAAGTGTTTCACGTCTTAGAGAAACTTTTCATACAGAATCAAGTAGATGGGTGAGCTTGAATCATTGTCAGAAAAATAAACTTTTGCTCATTGTTAAGAAAACTCTCTACTTTTGATTAAGATTTTCCTTAAAGCTTGTGGAAAGTAGGATGCACTTGTAAATACTTCATTATTATCATGATCATCCAAATCATTCATGTTTTCAATTCAGATCATGCTATTACTTGAAGGTAATAATCAAAAAAACTTTAATAATTTGGTCTTCACATGATTTATCTTTTCTTTTGTAGGAAAAAGGTGAAGGTTGACATCGAAATCAACCATTGGAATTGAACGAGAACAAAAGAAAGATTGGAGTTCAAGAATTGGGCATCAAACTTAAAACTCAAAAGCATTTTTTAATGCTTGGAGATTCTGTCTTATGTCTTAATTTTCTGTTTTAGGCTAACTCATTTGGTTTTGGGCTTTGAAACTAGCATTTCAAAAGGATTTCAATTTTCATTGCAAAGGGGTTAAAAAAAATCTTAGGAAAAACTCACTAAATTTTGTTTGGGAATAACAAATTGAACAAGGAAATCTTCACATTTCCTTTGGTGCTTTAAAATGAATCAAATTCTTGCTTTGAAAGATTTAAAATGAACATGTGTCTTTTATGCTTTGTAATATTTTTTCCAAAATAATCTCATCGAAAAGGATGTATGCGCTTCTCTCACGCTTCATGGTGATCTTGAGAATCAAAAGTATTTTTTTGGTGACATTAAATTACATAGAATATTGCCTCCACACTTCATTTTGGGAACTAAAATTGAACAAAGCTTGTGAGTGTGAGTTAGGTATATCATGTGTGTTCTCCCTTTGTTTTAAATGAAGGATGATTGAACTATAGATGTGCTTTCTTGCTATTGTTTACCCTTAGAGGGGCCTAGCTAAGTGTAATTCCTAGCCAAGGTTTCCACTAAAACAAAGCATAAAGAACCAATTAACCGACTTATTTTTTAAAAAAGTCATCTGATTACACATGTGTTTTAAGGATTCCAAAACGATGTTACTAAAACATTACAAATAAGAACATCACATCATAACATAAAACATAAGTACAAATTAAATACATGAATGATCCAATTTTAAAAAAAATTATACAATTAGGTTACATATATATCTAGATTACATCAAGCGATATTTTAATTAATCTCAATACATCATAATGTTGATACAAGAGTACACTCATACACATGAGGTAAATATACAAAAAATATAATGATCTCCTCAAAACTAACATCCACGTCTTTGAACACATTCAACATCCATCATCACGAACAAGAATGTGATAGGAACCTACTCCACGAACAATGTTATCCAAGTATAGCCATATTTGTAAGAGGACTCAATGGTGAATAATAGCATGGTTTCCTCCCAACCACGTGAAACTTAAAGGCCCACTCCCTCCGTGCTAGGAGAAAAAGATAGGTCCACAAAACAATTAAACAAAAAACAAATGACAGTACATAACATCACATGGTTGACAATCACATATTGACATACCAGTGTCTAAACATACGAGAATACTAAGAAACTCCTAGACGAAAAAATAATAACCAAGGTGACTCTACGTAAGAGACCACAAATCATGTATAAGGACAAGAGTGTCATCACATATTTGTTCTAGGTTACCCTGGTGAATCTTCCTAGACTACCGACCCTCAACCAGATTTACCCTGGTAGTCTCTATCGATTCTTGACCCCTAGAAAAACTCATGTGGAGTCAAATTACCTTTCAGGAAGACAAGGTAGATGACTAAGCCATTCCACGCCTTCTCAACCTACCCTTAATCTAAACAAGCATTAAGGTATTAGGCGAGGAAAAACAATTATCTGATTTAATGCTAAACACTACCCAACCCCTAGTAATTTGAATTAAATTTCACTTAATTAACTACTTTTGATAAGTTACCCTAGCTACCACTTATGGTTTTGGCCCCTAATGAAAGCCACTCTTTCTATATACAAAACTTCACTAATTGACAACAGGTGAGCAAAAAGATACTCGTTCAATGAAGAATGATGGCTTAAATAAGGACCTGGCACTATCTCTAGATCAAGATAATTTCATGGGATAACGGTATGCTCAAACCTCTCAAGCAGGAGGAGCCGATACTTGGTAGCTGTATCTACATAAAACATCAGTGTTAAACATGTAAACATTTATTATCAAACACACTATGAAGAAGAATGATAGTGTAGCAGGGTACTCACGAATGAGTAGTGCTACACTATCTTCCTCACCAAAAATGATGAGCATTATATATCATAAACAACCATTTCTTCATGATAACCACATAAAAACTCATAAACAACATAATCCATATCACAAAAGTGTCTATCTCAATATCATCACTCAAAAACAACCACATGATCAAGATGTCAAATGTATCATCAACACAATAAAATGACATAATATCATATTTATATCACAAACAAACAACATAGAATCATAGACAACTAAATCATCTATCTATCAAACTAAATCAACCTAAAATAGAGTGTCGAAACTGGAGGGACAGTACACTAAGAGACACATTCGAAAGGAGAACTCAAAGGAAACTCCAACTGGTTTTTCATTCAGGCCAATATATAAAAGATAAGACTAAACTGTCAAGTCCTTGTGGCATGTAGGCCTTATCTATACAATGCATTTTAGAATGGGGTACTACTATAAAAAGTATAAGAACCCCTAGTAGGATTGATTAAAGCCTTTAGTGGCTTGCACCAGATGCTTGCAAGGTGCCATTTCCTTGATGTCCTATCATTAAGAGCCTTGTTTGTAGTAGCCAACCAGTCCATCCAACGATTTTATCAGAGTGATGCATTGGAACTTAGATTCCAAGAAGTTACTTGTCATGTTTGATCTTGGTTAAAATATAAAGGTTAAGAATTCATTCTTAACATACCTTTATATTTTTTCCTTGGTTGCATGGAAAATCATATCTTCTACTACAAAGGGCATGAGGCAATCCCACCAAGAAAAATGAACCAATTGAGCTAGGATGCTATATTGCTTGTGAGTCAGTTTGAAAACATAGTGCTTGGGTCCAGAACATTGAGACAAACATTAAACAAATCATCAAAATTTCAAATTCTTTGAGAGGAACAAATACCTTTCAAAAGTCCTCATGTTATTGCTTGTCCCTAGGGGTTCTTATCCCTAGAAGGCTTCTAAACATTAAGCCCTACATCTTGATTTGTTCATTCCAAACTCAACAATAGGAAACTATGCTCTTGAAACCTTGATTTTCACATAATGGACCTTGTGGAATGAAAAGGAATCGAGACATACACATTTAGTTTAAAAACTAAGCAAGAACTGTGTTTGTGGTAAGAAGAAGTCACTAAACAAGATTAACTCAAATTGAACCCCACACATGTGCTTGTTTAACATTTTATCATCTTTCGAGCAAACATTAGGCTTTTGGTTTGAGCTAATCTTAGAGAAAAGCATGCTCTTCACTATCTTAGTCTTGTAAACAAGGTTCTCCTTAAGGTCATTTAATATTAAATCAAACACTTCATCCATTATGGACAAATATTTATCATCTCCATCTCATAAAAAACTTTAGAGCTTTGGAAACATCATTTTAGACTTGGGTAAATCATCAAAATCAAGATCACCTTGTTTAGTTAGGAGTATGGGAATGCATCCTTTCTCATACCTCTAGTTAAATTATCACCTCTTTGAACAAGTTTATCCTAAAGATCACATCTAACATCTTAGGGTTTACAAGTTCATTATCCAAATCAATCCAATCAAAATCAAACCCTAAGTCTAGCATTGGTCCAAAGTACCTAAATGTTCAACACCCATATCATTTACCCATTTCATCCTTCATCTCATCATTTGTCCTAAACACCTTAGAGGTCACTTTCGCAACAAGATCAAAACACAAGAAGAACATGGAATATAAGCTTGATCCATACATCATGATCAGTCTAAACCAACCAAACTCTTAAAGCCTCACAATAGCAATTGATTATCAAAGCTTACATTTATACAATCCATACATGGGATCATTATCTCCCACAAACCCAAACAATACAAAAAATGTGAGTATGCCTAGTCAAAAGATTGGAACACCTTTCCTAATGGTAGATCCAAATTCAAAACTACAAATCTATGAACCAAACATCCAATGCACGAGTCTTCACAACATCATCCCACCATATCCATACATGCCAAATGTGAATGTAACAAGTACAACTTTACCAAACATGAACATTTTGAATCCAAACTTAGAAAAAATTGGGATAGATATGATTTCCATTGTTTTTCAAAGTCCAAACATGATGATAACTCCATGTATTCGTCCAATTCAAGGTAACACCATGCAAAATAAAAGTTAGCTAAATCAAGGCAATGTGATTCCCAACCACAACAATGTTCAATTTCAACCTATAATGCCAAATTTGAACATCATCCCAAGTCAAAACAAAGTCCAAAATCAATTTTTCCATGATCCAATGCAAACACCACAAATGTACATCCCAAATCTGCTTGAACAAAAGCCAAATCAAGGGAGTCAAATTCAAAATCAAGATCAAATTTGACTACACCAAATTGCTTCACTTGATAATCTAGCTGAAGCCTTGAAACAAGAGACATTTTTTCTCCAAAATCAATGTACTCTACCATTGATTGAACCATGTCATCAAAGTAGTAAGTTGTGGCTGCAACCATGTCAAGAAAAATATCTCCAATGTTAAGAAGTTGGATACCAAGATCAACAACATCAACAATAAACCCAATCATCATGTCTCCAAAATCAATCACCACAAGGTCAATTTAAAGTACAAATATCACAAGGTAACAAGAAAAATTACATACCACTAGGGAGACCAATCAAATTAGTCTTGCAACAATTGATACAAGAAAATCTCATCAAGCTCCTTGTCTATGAGAACTATCAAGAACCCCTATTTAAACCATAGGGTATAATGAGGAGCACCATTGTGATTTTCACAAAACAAAGGGACACACAACATCAAGTTGTATTCGACTCAAAAAATTCATCCAAAACTTCATTAATCGAACGATAATCACTATTGGGGATAATGATGAAAATTCAACCACTAGTGATAGCATTGACAATCTCTCCACCACAATTGTTGGAAACAATTATCAAAATCTATCTAGCAATAAAGATGTTTCTACCTCATCTGAAGATCAAATCAACATATATCAAGAGTCACTTTTCAATTAGGATCAATATCCACCAAGAATACCAAAAAAGGAGCTAATTCAAGAAATGTCAACATCACTTGACCCTATGGTTGAAGACATTCACAATCTTTCTGCCACAATTGTTGAAAACAATGTTCAAGATCTCTCAATTAAGGAGCACATTGAAGATTCTACCCCATCTAATGATCAACTCACCATACATCAAGAGCCACTTTTTAGTGATCTATTTTAAGGAGTGTTAGGATTATTTGATCCTATTGACATAATGCATGATCCATTGACCTATGATCATGTTGAAAATGTCTCCACATCACCTAATGTGTTAGAGGACATATCTCAAAGATTTATTCCAAAGCATGATCAACATCTTTCACCAAAGTCTAGAAATGGTCCTTTCCAAGACATGTCGACTCCCTTTGACCTCATGGTTATAGATACTGAAGGAACCCTCAACTCAACACTTGATCTAAGTCCACTCGAAGCTCAAGAGGATATTGAGAAATTTCTCATGCCTAATGAAGATATCCAAGAACCCTTTGTAAAAAATCCATCCTTTGAAACTGACCCATGTCAAGAACTTGATCCAAAGCATGTCGAAAGTAATTATGAAATCATTCAAGATCAAGAATTTGTATCTCCAAGATACTATAATGATTTAATGGACACTCTCTTATCTATACAAGATGTCACAAATGATGATCATGTCCATGTAACACATGCTCTTCCATCTCCCCACAATATGCTTTCTATGGATGGACACGTAGATGATCTTCATTTTGAACAAGACTCCTTTACTCTTGACATTATTAGACAAAAAGAGCAGGTTATCAATTTCTCCAGTCAAACTAAATTATCAATAGTAGGACCAGATATATCCAAAATTTAGACTGAGGACATCATATATGAAGTTATCCAACATTATACACTTAAGGAAATAGGTCAAATAGAATAGGGTATTCTAGAGTTAGCAGAGCATCCAATCAAAATAACATCATCTGTAGTGGTCATTTATCAGAGAATACATTCTAAATAAGAGCTCTCAGAATAGGAAGAATCAAAGTATGAAGGTACTACTTCCACAATACTGGGGGAAACTATGTCTCAAGCAAACATCAGCATAGGGAGCACATAGAATCTTTATGGTGAAACCAACACCAATACTACAACAAGCCATGTCATGAATCTTTATCCACCCATCACCTCATCCACAAATTGGGACCAACATCAAAAGAAAGATTTGAATCATAGCATGAAGAACATTATCAAAGTAAAAGAAGCTAAGAAGCATAATGGATGCATCAAATACGCATGGATGCCAAAAAATAAAAAGAAAGATTATCCCTATCAAACTCCATCAGTTAAAGAAACTATGGAGAAAAATAAAAAAGGGAAAAATATCCATCAAATATTTCCACAAAAGAAAAAGCAGGCTTTTCAAGTGACATACAAAGTGTATGGAATAGTTGGTCCTAATTCCACGCACACTTTCGTATCCACCCATCATTGCTTGTCTTCCCAAGTTTGGAGAGTCAAAGATTCCAAGCTATCAACCAATCCATATTTTATTCCTAAACACACTCCATCCATGCCTCCATGCATGATATCCAATTCTCACATTGACTAGGTATTGGGAGCGACCCTTCATCATAAGGATTCAGAAGGAACTCTATCATGATGTGCACACCAAGATATAGTTAACTTCGGTATCAATAAAGCAAATCAGTAATCTCAAAAGTTTCATTCAAGTGCACGTATCTTGGAAAAGAAACTTCTTGAAGTAGGATATCATTGGCACATTATGACAGAAGCATCTACATCAACACCACCAGGTAGTTCAGCATGAACTTAAAATCTTTCAAAAAATCAAAAAATGTGAAAATCCAAAAAAAAAATATCATGAAAATAGTAAAGATAAAAATCGTCCTCTAGTGAAAACCACTACGTTGGCATTTTGGATAGGTACCATGATGAAAACTTGGCAAACAGGTGTCATGTGTAGAATTGAGCATCTACATGCGCCACTTGAGGTGAAAGAATCTCATCCCATCCATAATAAAGCCAAAATTCCATTCACTTTATCCATAGTAAATCCATTCATCCATGAACCATTTATCCAATCCATCTTTATCCATCTCAATCCATAGTCCAAATTATCTTACTTTGAAAAATTTTGGTGCACACTTTACACTGGCTTATGGTAAACATCTTGACATGAGTCATTTTCATTGATCCTATCCTATTCCAACATTATCTGAGCTATGAAACATTATCCAATCAACATTCTTTATCTAAACAACTTATCTTATCGCAAGATAATCCTTGACATCCTTTGTGTGCTTACCATATCCATCCATCCATACACCTATCCAAGCATCTATCCATAACATTTCATACATTGTTGGACACTAGGGGCAGATATTTACATCTTTCTTCTAGAATAAATCTTGATCTATATCCTCAGCCTTATGTGGCAATCCGAACATTGGTAAACGTGAAGTCAAATTGGTCAAGCATTTGTGAGCCAAAATCCAAAGCACTAGCCTATGGTATATTTTCATGAGAAGACATTCCTTATCAGTCTTCATCTTTCATCAAACATCAATCCAAATAATAACTATCAGTCGCATGTAATGCATGCTTCAACGTCACATCAAATCACCCAAAACATCTTTTGTTTCAAATCAAGCTTTAATCCTGATCAACCAAATCCAATCAAAAAATCATCATCTTGGGATATCCTTGTGTTGCTTAACACTATCTTTGCATTGTTTTGTATCCTTGGCAATGTTATAATCATCAATCCCCCATCATCTTGGGATATCCATCCTAATACTTGTGTTGTGTAACACTATCCTTGCATTGTTGTGCATCCTCAACAATGTTATCATCATTAATCCATCAATCTAATCAGTCAACCTTAGCTTGGTTCTCAACAAAATCCAAAAATAGATCACTGATATCATCAAACACATCCATATCCAAATTGTCAAAATCACGTGAAAAATCCAAAAACATCATAAAATCAAAAAGTTCAAAAACATTCAAAAAATCATGCAAACACCCAAAGACATCCAAAACATATCAAAATACAAAAACACTCAAAATGCCAGAAAAGCATCAAAAAAATGGAATCCGAACTGTCATCTTTGAGCCTTAAATGTAGGAAAGGTTGATCTTTGATCAGCCCCCAAGACATCAAAATCCAAAAACATTCAAAAAACAAAAAATCTAAAAACATTTGTAATATCTTAGAAAACCCCAAAACATTCGAAAAATCAAAAATTAAAACACTTATAAGATTTCAAAAAATACCAAAAACAACCTCAAAACATTTCAAAACATCAAAACATCAAAATATTTGAAAAAATCCATCCATCCCTATCTTGCTTTCACTCATAATCAATTATCCATAATAAATTGATCATCACCTTTGGTAACATAAACAAAAACAATCACAACAATCAACAAAAGCAAGCTTCAATCATAAAATCAAAAGCAAACAACAAACCTTTAAAACAAAATTAAACTCTTGATCATTTTCAGACATGTAAATCAACCTTTTATCAACATCCTATCAATCAACTTATCAACCCATCATCATCCTATACAATGCATGTCCTAGGATATATTGTTCCAACAATGGGAATCATTTTGGATATCACTTGCATTCTTATCCTATCAAAACACATCCATTTGGCTAAAGGTATGAAAAACATTGACTTGTTTGTGTACTTGATTTTTTCTTTTGATTTTTCTTATTGTGCTCATTCCAAGGACCTCTCGATGATGTCCAAACGAAGGATTTAGAGAGAAAGGAAAGGGGCAACAATCATTATCTTTTGATTGTTGTGCTTGTTGGACATTCTTGTAATATAACTTGGTGAATACTTTCCTTGTTAGGTATGTTCTAGCAAGGTTTCCATATGTCAAATGTGAACAAGAATACTCCTATCTACTTGTTGAGTCAAAGTCCATGGCACTAGGTACAACACCATCCTAGTTCTTTATACCTTGATGTATTATATCTACATGTGTAATCAAACATAAGGTAAGTAGCCCTTTAAAGATCCCAATCCCTAATAAGTAAATCATCATCATCTCTAATAAAGTCTCGTAAGATCATGGACTTGTTGGATCCTCTTGTCATCATCTCATTTCTTCTTTCTTCTTTTCCACACTAACATCACGTCATGAATAGTTAATCATCATCGCTAGTGCATCCATCCTACATCCACAAACCATTAGCATTCTGCATATCATCTCACTTGCACATTCGTCATCATAATATAGATCTGTTAGTCTAAGCATATCATTAAATCATACATTTTCATAAAACATTCATTGCATAATCATATAGGCATTATCAAATCATCCATGCATTGCATTATCATTTTAAGTTGTTTAGGATAATATATATTGGTTATTCTAAGCATCTTGACACCATTTCATTTGCATCATCATCATAACCATCCATATATCCATCTTGAACCTCTTTATCATTAGATCCACCCTCAAATCGAATCTTTTCACTCAATCTATCAAGGAGGAAATGTACCAATGTTCTTCTTTCCACTGGGGCATATAAAAAAATTTAAAAAAAAAATAATTTTGATCACAAAAATTCTTTGAACCAACGCATCAAGTACGTTGCTTCAAAGAGGGGCAAAATGTAGACATGCATAAGTGACATCATGCATAATCATATTCCCTCATCAATTAAATAAACCAAGCTTAATTGATTAATCTCCTAAGGTCATCCATTTAAATTGAATAAATGAACTTTATTTAATTTTAGTCTAACAACATCCTCTTTGATTAAATAAATCAAATATTTATTTAATCAAGTCTGAAATCACCTTTCATCCCCCTTTGATTTAGTTAAATCCCTAAATCTAAGTCAAATGGGTCAAATCACCTAATCCCCCACTAAATTAATCTAATCCTGATTAATCTAATATAATCACCATCACATCCTCTAGCTTTTTCCCACTTGCCCAAATAAATCAATTTATTGATTTATTAAATTCATCATTTTCCATCAACATGGCATCTTTGAAGAATATTCCCTCAAGTTTGAATTCAAAAACAAGTTGAAATGTACATCCAACAAAGCATGTAAGAGGTCTTACATGTCTCTTACATGTATCTTGCAAAAGTCAAACACAACATTTAACTCTCAAATTCAAATTTCCAATCTTCCCCTCTTGGCACATTGACCAAACTGTGCTCATTCCTCAACCTGTCACAAGTTGACAAGTGGCTCCTTCCTATTGGTGGATCTTTAGTCCCACATCTTCCATTTTTGGCATTATTTTATCCTTCTTGGCTATAAATAGAGAGCTTCTCTATTATATCAATCCTCCACAATCTTAGTATCTCTCTCCACAACTCATCCAATTTCAAGCATTTGCATCTTGTTTATCATATCTTCATAGAATTTCACATCATCTTCATCATGGAGCTTAGCAAAGGATTGGGAAAGGGCTTCTTTCTACATCAAAGAACCACCAATCTACTATAAGATAAATATACTTCATGTTTCTTTTATATGCTTTAGTTTCATTTGTTTGTAGTTGGAAGTATGATGTATTATCTCATAGGGATGCTCGATATCTTGTATTCAATTTGACATTGTTACTAATGTTCACCAAAGTTGAAGTTTATGCAGATGTAGCAACCACAAATCCAAAGAAGTGCTAGGATATATAGTGTCAATGAGAGGTATTGAGGTGGATCTAGCAAAGGTAAAAGCAATCCTTGAAATGAAAGCACCCAAAACATTGAAGAAATTGAGAGGTCTCCAAGGCAGGCTTCAGTCTATCTGAAGGTTCATAGCACAACTGGTAGATAAACATAATCCATAATCTCACCTACTTCACAAGGGAGTAGCGTACAAATAGGATAAAAAATGTGAAGAAGCCTTCAATAAGATCAAAGAATATCTGCTTACACCACTAGTCCTAATGCAACTGATCCCAAGAAAGCCGTTAATTCTCTATGTGTCAGCAACAACAATAGCCCTTGGAGGTTTCCTAGCTCAGCACAATGAAAATAGGACAGAAAGGGCCATATATTATATCAGCAGGACAATGGTTGGTCATGAGCTAAACTACTCATTCATTGAGAAAGCATGTCTAGTAGTAGTGTTTGCATCACAAAAATTCACACATTACATGTTGGAACACAATGTTAAACTCATCACCAAAATTGATCCCCTCAAATTCTTACTATTAAAAGAAGTACTCATTGGAAGGATGGCTAAATGGGTCATGATAGTATTAGAGTATGACATTGAATACATAGAGAAAAAATAAATTAAAGGCCAAGTCATTGCAAATCGGCTTGTAGAAGCACCAATCTATTCAAAGAATCCTCTCATCTTAGAGTTTCCAGATGAGTCCATCATTAATCTCAACATAGCTAACCACTAGGAACTTTACATTGATGGCTCATATATGCAATATGGATCAAGATCCAGTGCCTTCTTTATCACCCCACAAAGGGGATTGCATACTAAGGTGCTATAAATTGGCATTCCCTTACACCAATAACATTGCAGAATACTAGGCTTTAACCATAGGTCTCAAAATAGTAGTGTAGTGGCACATCATGGCCCTGAGAGTATATGGAGACTCCCAGCTGATAATAAACCAAGTGAATGGTGAGTACCAGACTAAGGATGATAAGCTCCCTTCATACAAGAAACTGGTGTAGACTCTCAAGGAATCCTTTATCGAGATCACATTTGAGCAGATACACAGAGCCAACAACAAAGTAGCAGATGCCATGGCAACAATTGGATCCCTACTAGACGTCACTCACAATGTCCCAAAATATGAATTCTTGGTAGAGCATCTTCTCGTGCCTGTATTCAAGGTACCAAAATCAGAATTTGTGTGCGAAATCATTGGTCCCATGATCCCTGGTACCATGACATTTATACCTACCTACGAATAGGTGTCATACCTACTGACTTACCCTCAACCTTCAAATGAACCTTTGTCAAAAGGGCATCCTAATTCATCATCCTAGGAGATACCCTATATCGTAGGAGCATAGAAGGAACCTTATTACACTGTTTAAATGCTGAGGAGGCATTGAATGCTTAAACTAAAGTACATAATGGTACACGTGTTTCACACTCAAGTAGAATGACCCTAGCCAAGAAACTGTTGAGGATGGGATATTATTGGCATATAATGGAAAGAGAAGCACATGACTACGTCAGAAAGTGCCTACAATGTCAGCAACATGGGGACCTCATCTGTGCTCCAGCTCAAGAACTTCATCCCATCGTCACACCATGGCCGTTTTTATAATGGTGACTCAATCTCATTGGAAAAATCACTCCTACTTCATCTAATGGCCAAAAGTTCATCATAACTACCATGAAGTACTTTACCAAGTGGGTGGAAGCCATCCACATGAAATATATAACTGGGAAGCAGATATCAAAGTTCATCCTGAACTATCTCATTTGCTGCTATGGTGTCCCACAAGCCAATATCTCAGATAATGAGACACCATTCAAGAATCAAGATGTCTACAAGTGTGAAAAATTCAAAATCCAACATTGCTTCTCCACCCCATACTATCCCAAAGGAAATGGCCAAGAAAAAGCCACAAATAAAACCATTTTGAAGATTCTCAAGAAAATAGTAAATGAAACAGGTCATGACTTGCATTTACAGCTCAATCCTACCCTTTGGGCCTATTGAACTAGCATCTGCACTCCCACCGGTTCCATCCCCTTCTCCTTGGTCTACGAATCAGAAGCAATACTCCTCATTGAGATCAAGCTCCCATCACTAAGAATATCATTGCAAACTCATCATGGATGAAGTATACCGAGTATCAATACTAAATGAGTTGGAGCTATTGGATGAGTGGCATATAGATGCTTTTAATCATTTGCAAGTCTATCAAAATAGACTCAAGAGGAGCTATAACAAGAAAATCAGAAGTAGAAAATTCCAAGTCAAAGAACTGGTACTAAAGGAGAATTAGAAGAATGTCACAAATCCAAACAGTAAAGGAAAATTTGAACCCAACTGGTTGGGACCATTTTTTATCACAACAAGCTATAAGTTAGGGGCATATCAGTTATCAACAGCTGAAGGGGAACCTTTGCAAGAGCCCATGAATAACTCTCATCTCAAAAAGTTTTATGCCTAATCTTTCAAGGTATAGAACCCAAAAAATCAAAAAACTCATAAAATGTCCTGAAGAAATGGTTACCTTGATGAAAACCTAGCAAACAAGTGTCTTGGTGACAACAAAAACATCAAAAAAAGGATAAAACATAGTAAAGAGAAAAATCATCCTTTGGTGAAAACCACTTTGATGACACTTTGCACAAGTACCTTGGTGAAAACCTGGCACATGGGCACCTTGTGTAAATAAGTACTTTCCATCCACGAGGATCTTTATGGTTTATTTTACATCATCCATCCATTACACATCCATCATTCATCGTATTCAGATCTCCATCCATCACTCATCCACCCACATCTGCATCATAGCTTGGTCCTGTGTTCATCTCATGATCCCTCCTAGTACTACTCGGCCCATTCCCAAGGTCAGAACTTTTGTCTTGCCTTTATCAGAGTAGTCTATTTCATCATGTTGGGGGCATGTTATCATCAAATCAGATTCGTGTATATTCTTAAAGTCCTAAAATCAAAAAGTCAAAAAACATAAAATGATCACAAAATCCAAAAACATTCAAAACATATCAAAAATCCAAAAATAGGTCAAAAAGTTAGTCAAAAAGTCAAAAAATAGAGTTTCCTTGTTGAACTATGGGTCTTTGATCCTTGAACATAGGCAAGGTTGATCTATGATCATCCCCCGACACACTTAGGTCACTTATGTATATCTTCATCTATAAATTGGTCAAGTCATCAGTCAAACTACGTGGTCTCTACGTGTATAACGCAGGTAAGGATAATCTGTTGATCAACCCCCGAGGCCCCTATGATAGGTCCTTAGGTTAGTCTCTTGGTCAAAATATTAGAAAATCCCAAAACATTTAAAAATAAAAAATCAAAACATTTGAAAATCTTGAAGAAAAAAACTAAAAACATCCTCAAAACATTGCAAAACATCAAAAACATCCAAATATTTAAAAAAATCCATCCACCTCATCTCGTTTACACCCACAATAACATCACTCATAATAAATGATCGCTATCTTCAACCTTTGGTAAAATAGTTAGAACGAAGTTTAGCAAGTGAAAAGTGAAAACTCAAAACATCAAGTCTCAGGTTTAAGTCAGTAAGCAAATGAGTTGGTCAATTCTTTGTGTTGATAAGCTCTCATCCAATCAATCACATTTCAATAATCTGATAATTTCATGTCCTAGGATGTGTACTTCCTACAATGGGAATTATTTATTAGAAAAAACACTTTGTATAAATGAAATGGTATTCTGCCATCCACTAACATGTCCTAGGATGTATCCTTCCTACAATGGACATTATCTTTTGGTAATAGTTTCGGTTCTTATCCTTAAAACTCACTTTCTTTTGGTTAGCGGTATTAAAGAGCATTATCTTGTTTGTTTACTTTAACTTTTTCTTTCAACTTATCTCTTTGCGTTCATTCCAATAACTTCTCAATGATGTCCAAACAAATGGATTTAGAGAGATAGGAATGGGGCAATGATCATGATCTTTTGTCTCCTATACTTGTTGGGCATTCTTGTAATATAACTTGGTGAATACTTGCTTTGTTAGATATGTATGGAGGGTGTTTTGGGCAACTTGTTGACTATTACATTGATAGGTTATACCTTTATATGTTTTGGTTTGAGGTGTTTGAAACTTCTAAAGTGCATCCTAGCAAGGTTTCCATATGTTAGGTGTCAACAAGAATACTCCTATTTGTTTGTCAAGTCAAAGTCCATCACACTAAGTACAACATCGTCCTGGTCTTTTATAACTTGATGCATCGTGCTTATGCGTGCTATCAGACATGAGGTAAGTGACCCTTTTAAAATCTCAATTCTTGATAAGCAAATCATCCATTTCTCATCATCCATTTCTCACCATCATCTCTCATAAATTTGGCTTGTTGGATCCTCTTATCATCACCCGATTTCTTATTTTCCACACTAACATCACCTCATGAATAGTTAATCATCATCACCAGTGCATCCATCCTGCATCCACAAACCATCAGCATTTTGCATATCATCCCACATGCATGTTCATCATCATAATATAGATCTGTTATTCTAAGCATCTTATAAAATAATACATTTGCATAAAACATCTATTGCATAATCATATAGGTAGTATCGCATCATCCATCTCACATGCATTGCATTATCATTGAAGTTGTTTAGGATAATATAGAT
>VDFB02271358.1:380197704-380373765 GCA_007258455.2 Sequoia sempervirens
CTTTTTACATTCACAAGTTAAGTTCTTGTGACTTCTAGCAAATTCCTTGTCACCACAAAGAAGTCTGTGTCATACAACGTCATACAACATTTACAGAAAATCATTAATGTCTTTTGGGTAGAAAATTTAATAGAATAGCTTTCTAATTTTTCTTAAACTTAATCGATATATGGAAATAATAAGCAAAGATCTTTCAAGTCAAGTATTGAAGGTTATTACTGTACAAAATTGAAAACTTTATTGTAAGCAGAAACCATATTACATCACAGTCTAATATTTGTTCTTATAATAGATTCAAACAAATCTGCCCAAGCAATTTGGACAAATTCATGAATGTAAGATCAATAGGCTTTGAAGTGAATTTCATTTTAGTTTTATTTATTTGGGTTTTCTCACATAAGTTTATGTATCTATGTTTTATAGATATTCTCCCACGTTTTTTTTTCAGTGTTAAACTAAAGCTGGTTGTGAACTGTTGGTTTACAAATTAAGAGTATTTTATAAATTTATTGCCACATGCTGTTTGGGGTAATCTATGAACTATGTTGCATAAAAAGCTGCTCATGCATGGTTGAAATTTTGGCAATTCTATTTCTGGGTTTTGTCCCTCATTCCTCCACTATTCCAGAACATTTTGAAATTTGAAATTTGGCTTATTAAAATGAAAGTTACAATCATTTAAAGGTTACCCTATTTTGCTGCAAAAAAATCAGCAAACTGAAAATTGGTAAGTAATTATACAAGAAGTTTCTCACAATTTTCCATATATTTGTTTTCAATACAAAATGTAATAGGAGAGTAATACGGGATTAAATTGAGTGAAGTAAATAATTAAAGATTAGATGTGCACAATAAATTTGGATTATATTATTTTTAATAATATAATAAAATTATCCATTAAGTAGAAGATTATGGTTTATTAGTGTGTTGGTGAAATATTTTATTATAATTATGTTTATTAAGTTTGTTTAAATTCCTAGTTAATATTTGCACATGTTGATATTAGAAGTCAATTTTAAGTAGTTGGAAATCCCATTTTCCAACACTTATATATTTTGTAATCATTGAATTCACTACTTTTACTTTTAAGACACCATGTTGAAATTGATAATTTCCACCTTTATTCTATTTAATTATAAATAGAGGAGTATATTCCATTGAGGTTGAGAATAATGGATGGAATCGATATTATTGGCTTGTCTATTGTTATAACTCTTTATTATTTCTATAAATAGATAGGCTAGATAATTATATCTTAAGTATTGGTGTTGTAAGCATATTATGTATAATTAAATCATATATGTGATGAATATAAATCTTAGAATAATTATCTTTACAAAAATTATATGATAGCATATTTTGAAATATGTATAATATTTGTTAAATGATTACTAATGGTATATTCCTTTGGAATGTCTTATATACACATCTTGTCTAGGTTATCCATTATGGTTGAATGCATAATATTAGCATGTGCATATCAGACATATTTACTTACATGCATATGTTGTTGAAGCCATAAATTTGGTACTCGCTTAGATTCTATTAAATACACACTAATATTCATAGTCTTGATTTATAAAATTAGAATTTGGAACATTTATTTATTAACTTGTAGTATAACTCAATAGTAGCTTAGATATCATATTACTAACTATTATCGCCATGTTCTATCATTCTATGTGTGGCTCTCTATTATTATTTTTTTAAATACTATAATTATTGATATAGAGTTTTGGCCAATAGTTATCTCTTTAATCATATTTGTTTTGATATCATGCAGTTGAGTTTCAAACATTGAATATAGATGGAAATTAGAATGGTTATTTTGATCATTCTCTCACCTTATCTTTTCACCTTGATTAATAGAGACTTGAAAAATTTAGAGTGGTGAATAACATTGTTTGACTACTTGCTTGATGTTTAAGAACCCTATAAGGGAATTTCTCTTTTGATTTAATTTACAAAGTAGATTGCTGCCAAAATGGACCAAATTTGCATGGACTAGACTTCTTAGACTACTTTCTCTCACTGTGTATGAATTTACGGTTAAAATATCCTTGGATTGTGTTTCCTTGTATACCCTTACCTAGGTCTTTGATCCCCGACTTCACCTAAGTGGGTGATAGCCAACCATGAAACTATCTAGGGTAATGGACCCTAGAAAGGGTTGTGTGCCCGCTTTTATAGTATGTGTTATCTATGGGTCATGTGAGACATTTATGTAAAGAATTGAGGTTAGTGTACCTTAGTGTTATTGTGTTATTGTTGGTCAATCAAATGAGTTGGGAGAACTCGAGTTGGTCAAAGTACAATTCCTCTATGAATTATATACATAGGCATGGCTGTGAAAGATGATCCCTCGAGGAATTAGGTCAGGCCCCTAGGACTGTCCTTTTGAGTCTTATACATTATTAGTCATTTTCTCTTGTTATCATAAACTACCATTTATTTATATAACTTAGTAATCATGTGCTAACTATCTTTGAACTTATGTGTGTGCCGAGACATGTAGACCTTGCAGGTATAGGTATTGGGTGAAAGGAATTTTTGACACAATGGAATGTAAGAGGTAAGTTAAGCCAACCCATATAAGTAGACTCTATTGCTAAAAATAGTAAACCATTTCTATCTTGCTTCTACCTAGTGTGATTATTGACTATAGTTGTTAGTAGTGAATTGTGTTGTTATTGTCTTTTAAGTAAACACAAAATAGATTTAAGGAAAAAAATATATTATTAGCAAAATTAGTAAAGTCGTTGTAGATTGTTATGTAGTTTCAGAGCTTAAAATGTGGGCATGACATATGTTGACATACATTGCTAATTGGTTTACAAATTCACATTTTAAAAAGTACATTTATCGGAATAATCATTTAAACTAGGTCATGGAATAATGGGAACATTAGGCATGAAATTTGGTACAATTATTGATGGTCTCATATAACTTTTGAGCATCTATATATATATATAGATATTTCTCAATAAACACACATTCTCAATGTGGTATTTATAAGATGTTAATAAGTAATGATTAACACACACCAGGCTTTGATGCTTTTGATGCCATGTCATACTTAACCAATATTGGGTTTTTTGTCAAATGATTCATTAATATAGCACAATTGAACTTATCATGGAGTCATAACCATTGTAAATAGGGTTGGGAATCACATCATGATACCATTTGATTGTACTGCATCCTCAAATTAATTAAGGTTCAAAAACCTAACTCAAAAATAGTAACACATAAATTTGTTAAATATGTAAACTATTTTTTGTATGTGATAAACAAAATAAAACCATAAGTACATGTTAGAGATATCCCTTCTATGATTTATACATCTAAATATTTAAAATAAAATATCTTACAATAGAGCATTTATCCAGAATTTGTCAACTATCCATAAATTGAATGATATATGAAAAGATATTAACATTTTGGATGTGAAAGATCCATTTTTATCATAAGCATCACTCAAATTAGTTTAGAAGAAATCTATTGTTCTAATGTCAAATCATGAAAGATCCATTTTTATCATAAGCATCACTCATTAGTTTAGAAGAAATCTATGTTCTAATGTCAAATCATGACTAAAAAAATATTAGCTCTATTTTATTTATTACTATCTTTCGTACTTAGTCCACATGTATACCACATCACATTCATTTTTAATGTTAAACATACAACACAATAATTATATTGAATGTACAACACAATGCTCCAATAATGGGGTTTACAAGGATGGGAATTCATAAATAGTATAGCCATTAGGAAAGATGGTCTCAAGGCCCTTCTCTGAGGACACTTCCATAGATTTCCTAGTACATTCTCTTTTCTCTTTTAAGGGGGTTAACATCCAAAGAGGAATGTACAAAATAAGAACATATATATAGAACTTGGGAGAATGAATTATGACCATCCCATATTGGTTGCATTTGGAACCCTCATAAAATAATTCCCCAATGCATCTACTCCCCTATATGACCTACTAGGAAACCTTACTAGATATGGTAGTTTATATAACTCACAATAAACCACACTTGATAGTCATTTGTAACAAATAACAAAGCCTCAAACCAAGTATCATAATATCCTAACCAAAGTTTCAATAAAAGTCACATAAAAATGAAAAATACATAGTAAAGCTCACTGGTAGCTATGTTGCAACATTTCAACTTAAATAAAAGAAGAAATTAAATAAGTCCTTGAGGAAAATGTACTTTGGAAAACTTCAAATGGCTAAATAGCCCAAAAATATAAAATTCAACACTAATAACAAATAATAAAAGAAATCAACAATTAATAAATTACCCATAAGCCACATTTAAAAAATAAAATTTACACATTATGAACACCATGTGGCTTTGATAAAGCCACCTAAGCAGAGGAGGGGAATGGTGGTTCTGTAACCACATAAATATAGTAAAATGTAATAAAATTGTGGCCCTTGACCACTTGAATGTGATATGGTGTAATATCCTGGTGGACTCATCCAAATAATGTTAATATTTTGTATTCACAAGTGGGATCATAATCCCATTAATAAGGTTCATAAAATTCCATCCTCTACTCATCAATTATAAATATCAAGGAGAAGGTTTTCACTATGAAGTATTGAGTGTGTCTCTAGTGTGTGGGAAAGTAGGTTACCTACAAAATGTCCAACGGGAACCATATAACCCCATTGAAAGTCCTCTTGTCTCTCAAACCCTAATTACACTAGTAGGGTCTCATCCTATGGGAGAGCCTATGCTAGGGGCACTCAATTAACACAATAACAAGGTTTATACAAAGGAATACATCACATTTTACTCAGTAGGCACCTTTCCACAAATAGCATGTTTACAACTTTTCATGACTAGCTATATCTTATAAAATATCATCACAAAGGTACATGTAGGGGATTGTGTAGGATTTCCACCATCCTTAGCCTATGTTGGATACCCTATATCTCATACTTGAGGCACAAAAAATTTCCTTGTTTCATTTCACATGCCACAATTCAATATGAATTTATGGTCTTTTCCACACTATATAGCACATAAATAAGGCACACATAAGCACTTCATTTGCTTCAAACAAGGTACACATTCCTTCTCAATTTTGTTAATATCAAATCAATTTTTATATGTAAAATAATTTTATATCTAATTCACATTTGTAGCCTATGTATTACTAAATTTTCCTATAATTAGCAATATGTGGTGCTTGACAATTTCTATCTATGAACCCCAAATCTGCATTACTTCAATCAATGACCACAATAGTTAGTCAATTTAAAATAAGCAAATCCAAGATCCCCTATAAAATTCATTTGATCACAAGAATAATGGAAAAGAAGCAAAAAATCATGCAAAATATAATGGAACATTATCCTAATGACCATACCAACATTCTATAGGGGGATTGGTGCTTCTTTGATGTGGAAAGAAGCCCTTTCCCAATCCTTGATAAGCTCTTGATGATGGAGATGTATGATTCTTGACTATAATGACAATGCTCAAATTGTGGATGATCAAATGCAAAGGATGAGTTCTCTATTTATAGGAGAGAATGACAAAGAGACATACAAAATGGGTGAGTGTGGAACAAAGATTCAACCAATGGCAAGGTGCCACTTTTCAACATGTAATAGGATGAAGGATGAGCACATTTTGATCCATGTGCAAGTTTGAAATTTGAATTTGATGAAGTGACATGTTTAGGGGGGATGAAAGATGAATCGAATTCCAAGTTGACTTGTGTAAGAGACATGTAAGAGACATGTAAGAGCTCGTAAATGTTTTGTTGGATGGACAAGTCATGTGGGAGGGAAAATTCAAATTGGGAGAATATTGCCTCAAAGATGCCAAGTTGAAAATAAATAGGAGAAATAATAAATCAAATAAATTGATTTATTGTGCAAGTGGGAAAAGCTAGAGGATGGGACATGGATTAGAGTTAGCATTAATCAGGATTTGATTAATTAAGATGATGATTAGCTGATTTTGACTTTTAACTTAAATACTTGGATTTATTTAAATCAAAATAGAGGAAATTGAGGCACTATCCATTTAATTAAATACATTTGATTTAATTAAATGAAGAAACATCAGGAGATAATTAAATAAAGTGATTTATTTAATTAAAAATATAACCTTAGGAGATCAATCAAATAAACTTGATTTATTTAAATGATGGGCAAATATGATTTAATTAAATATGCATGATGTCAATTTCACGTGTCTACACTTTTCCCCTCTTTGAAGCAATGTACTTGCTATGTTGGTTCAAAGAATAAGTTTTCCACGATCAAATTTCAAAAACTTTATGATTTTTTTGGATGCCCTAGCGGAAAGAATTATACTGGTACATTTCCTCCTCGAGAGATCAGGCGAAAAGATTCAATTTTAGGGTCAATCTCATGACAAAGAGGTCCAATATGGATGTATGGATGGGTATGATGATGATGCAAACAATAATGCAATGTGTGTGAGATGGATGAGATGTATGATGTGATATGCTACTATTTTGAGATGTATGTATACTAATGGTTTGTGGATGCAAGATGGATGCAAGATGGATGCATTGGTGATTTTATGTTAGTACGGAGAGAAGAAAGAAGAAATGACATGATGACAAGAGGATCCAACAAGTCCATGATCTAGCAAGACTTTATTAGAGATGATGATGAAAAATTGATGATTTGCTTATCAAGAATTAGGATTTTAAAAGGGACACTTACCTTATGTTTGATAACGTACTTAAGTGCAATGCATCAAGGTATAAAGGACCAGGATGGTGTTGTACTTAGTGTGATGGAATTTGACTCGAAAAATAGATAGGAGTATTCTTTTTCACACCTAACATATGAAAACCTTGCTAGGATGCACTTTAGAAGTTTTGAACATCTCAAACCAAAACATGGAAAGGTATAACCTATCAATGCAATAGTCATCAAGCTACCCAAAAAACCCTTCATACATATCTAACAAATCAAGTATTTGCCAAATTATATTACAAGAATGTCCAACAAGCACAACAGACAAAAGATAATGATCATTGCCCCATTCCTATCTCTCTAAATCCTTCATTTGGACATCACTAAGAGGTCCTTGGAATGAGCGCAATAAGATAAATCAAAATAAAATATCAAGTACACAAACTAGTCAATGTTCTTCATACCTCTAGCCAAATGGATGTGTTTTGATAGGATAAGAATCCAAAGTGATATCCAAAATGATGCCCATTATCAGAATGATATATCCTAGGACATGCATTGTATAGGATGATCATGGGTTGATAAGCTGATTGATAGGCTACTGATATAAGGTTGATTGGAATGTCTGAAAAATGATCAAGAGTTTGAATTTGTTTTAAAGGTTTGTTGTTTTCTTTTTATTTTACGTTTGAAATTTTCTTTTGCCAATTGTTGTGGTTGTTTCTGTTTCTTTTACCAAAGGATGAAGGTGACAATCAGTTTATTATGGATGATTGATTATCGTGGATGAAAGAAAAATGAGATGGATGGATTTTTTCAAATATTTGGATGTTTTTAATGTTTTTAAATGTGTAGACATGGAAAATTATCATTATGCACCCAATTCACATTCATTCGCTCATTAAATAAATCAAACGTAGCAAACCCATTCACTAAGTAAATTAAGACTATTAAATAAATCAAAGTCTCACATCAACCTTTTAATTAAATAAATCTAACATTCAAAATTCCATCCCCGTTTGATTTAAATAAATCCAAATATTCAAGTCAAAAAGGTCAAACTCACCTAATCATCATTAAGTTAATCTAATCCTAATTAGCCTAACCTAACCACCCATAACATCCTCTAGATAATCCCACTTGCACCAATAAATTTATTGATTTATTAAAATCAACATTTTCACTCAACATGGCATCTTTGAGGAATATTCCCTCAAGTTTGAATTCAAAAACAAGTGGACATGTACATCCAAAAAGTCATTTATGAGCTCTTACATGGCTCTTACATGTCCCTGGCAAAGGTCAAACTAAGCATTAACTCTCAAATTCAAATTTCAAGTTTCCCCCTCCTAGGCACATTTCCCAAATCTTGCACATCCTCAAGCCTATCACATGATGAGAAGTGGCCTCCTTTCATTAGCTTGTTCTTTGTCCCACATTGATCTATTTGGCTATTTCTCTTATCAACATAATCTACAAATAGAGGCATCATTCTTCAAGCAAATCCTCCACAATTTTATCATTTCATCTTGACATCTTGATCCACAAATCCTATGCAAAGTCATTCTCTTCATTTGAGAACTGATTTTTCCCATCTTATCATCATCATTGGCAATATCAAGCTTAAGCAAGGATTGGGAAATGACTATTTTCTACAATAGCACCAATCCAATATGGGATAGATTGATTTCATGTTTTTTCTTTGTATGCTTTTATTTATCTTGTTATTTGATAGCATTTTAAAACATGTTAGATATCTCATATGGATGTTGAAGGTTTTTTTTGCTTAAATATACTAATCATGCTCATGTATGTTAGTTATTTAGCCATTTTCAGATTTTAACATCCACATAATGGCGCTAGAAGGAGGGAAAACTATAGTCTGTCTTTTTATTGTTGTTTGATTGAAATTCTACAGGGTTATTATATCTCTTATTATATCTCATTGCAGGAATTTGTAAAACTCAACATCTATGTTGTATGCAACATATGATTTAATTGACTGAATATGTTTATTTCATGTCATTTTTAGTTTCACATTGGACACAATTTTAGGCAGCCAATTTGCAAGAAATAATTGCACTCATGGTATTAAAGGTGTCTAGAAAACTAACACTTTTTGATTCGCATCTATTAGACAAAATTTCTATTAGACATTAGCTTTACATTCTTGAATTTGTTCATCATACTTTTTCTTGGGCTATCCTCAAACCAACATTCTAGATACAAAGGCGTCAGTATCAAGTTGTCAACCTCTGGTGCAAATAATCCCATGCACATTTTAGATACAGAGGCATCAGAAATAGGAACACAATCTTTAGCACTGCGAGAGTCATACGCCTCCTTTTGGTTTACATGGGTTATAATAATGTTATAATTAATGGTGTATGTCTTGCGCATCTATCCTTTTTGGACTGTTCTCTCGCCATGGTTTTCCCACTCAAAATCTGAATGAACTGCACGGGTTCTCTTCCATTTGTTTATATTATAGTTTTTTGTCTTAGGTGCGTTGGAAATTGTTCTGTTGGATATTGGCATTAAAAAAATATTAGTTTTTCTTTTTCTGTTTTGTGGGTGGATCTGTGGCTATGGATGGATAAATTTTTTTTATTTTTCTAGCCAAAGTTTGAGTGCAGTCAGCTTTAATGTGCCATTTAATAGCATTCATGGCATACTTTTCTTTTACCATGCCAAATGTAGTTGCTTGAAACTTTTTAAAGCCTTTTCAATGAGTCCAATCTATACGTACCCTATAGTCTGTGCATTCCAAGAGACTACATCTCCTTGAGACATTTGGTCAAAACTATTCATAGGCCTTATCTAAACTTCCACGTTTTACATACCTCTCATGTGCACATAGGCAAGGAGGCCATGCAAGATAGTTGTGGAATTTTGTTTTTGTTTACACCTGCTAAAAGTATTTGCTTGAAAATTTCTACAGACTTTTAACAAATGCATTTTGTACAAATCTCGCAATCACTGCAACTAACGTTTCTTTAAGGTATTCTATCAAAAAGTTCACGCGCCATAGATAGAAATTGCAGATCTTTGAAGCATTCTATCAAATAGTTCATGTGTCTTATCTATGCTTTCATAGATTGCATTTGCTCAAAAGTTTCTAAAGCCTTCTCAATTCGATTTTTACACCTGCTAATCACATTTACTTTAATTTTTTTTTTACAGGACAAGGGACATTTAATGAAGGAAATTAGCGATATGTTTTTATCAGCCAACTACCATCTTTGACTTCACTACCCAACCAAAATGCATTGATTTTCTCTTTTTTCTTATGGAGCAAGACTGTTGTTTTATTGATTACCAGAGTCCCACAATCAACTGAGGCACCATCTGCAATTGGTCTTTGCACCATTCCTGTTTTAAATGCTCGATGGAGGCCTATATGTGTGGCATGAATATGATTTTCCATAGATGATAGCTGGTTGTTGAAGGATCTGAGGAATAGACAGTCGGTGCATTGAAGGCTATGTCACCTTAAATTAATACATTGATTTGGAAGGAAGATCGACAATTGAAGAATGGTGTAGAGGCTTCAGTTGATAAGAAAATGCATTAAAATAAAAGGATGAAAATAGTTCAAACTTCCACACAATCTACATCTTATCAACCGACACTACAGTGGAGTTGGAATAGCTTAGAATTCACCCTTGCTCAAGGAGTTATTACCCTATTTTTTCCATACCTGACCTAAAGGATTACAACCACATAACCATTTGAAAAGATTGTATTCTGGCATAGAGACAAAAGCCCATCTCCTAAGCGTTAAATTCTATGTTTATTATAATACACAAGTTGAAAGCAAGGCGTTGATTGAAGTTAGAGGAAGCATGGTTGTATGAAAGGCTATGGAGCTCAAGTCAAACTTCAGTGCTCAAAATGGAGGATACGTGCCATCTGGAGTTTCCTTGTTTATTGTACAAAATCTTTATTTACCATTGAAAATTACATATGAAGGAAACCTTTTGACATTTCATTTTTATTTTTATTTTTATGCAAAGATCAATAGACTAATGTCATGAATCATTTATGGTTTTTGCATACATCTTTGTTGATTAACATTGCTTCTTTATGGCTTTTGGAAAATCAAAATCCTTACTAGTTTATATTTAAATTGTGTTGATCTTGGATCAAATACTATCAATGCTTCATCTTTCATTTAAGATCATTCCATGACTTGAAATCAATGATTCAAACAAACTTATGTAAATAATTTTATCCTTATATAATTTCTTTTTTTTAATCTTGCAGGAAAAGTGAGGAGAGATTTTGTTTGGAGAGAGAACTTGCAATTTTGAAGTGAAGGAAACAATCTTTGGAAAAACTCTTTTTGGGCCTTGAACATTAAACTTGAAATTGGAAAAATCATTTTTTAATGCTTATTTCAATAACTTGAGGCATTCATTTCTTGATTTCATTTTTTGTTTTAGGACAACTTGCTTTCAATTTGGATTTAAAATCAATCAAAGTTGGCCTAAAATTTAATGCTAGAAACTGACTAGTCTTTCAATTTTGGAGTAAAATTGAACAAGTGACTTCACACTTGATATTGGTGTTTTAAAACAAACTCATCATTGCTTTGAAGGATAAAATTAATGTGTGACTTTATTGTTTTGTAATTATTTACACAAAGTAATACCATCAAAAGACGTATGCACTTCTCTCGTGCCTCACGGTGATTTTGAGAATCAAAAGGCTTTTGGTGAAATTAACTTGCATAAATAATTTCCCATACACTTTGATTTGGGGTTTAAAAATTGAACATCTTGTGCGAGTGTGACTAGAGCATCATCGCGTATATTCTCTTTCTTTGAGTTGTCAAAGATTGATCGACTTACATATTTTTTCTTTGTTCACTTTTGTCTATCTTAGAGGGCCTGCCTTAGGGAAAATGTACTCACCCAAGGGAATGACTCAACCAGTAACACTCTAAAGCATAGATTATTTCCAACCAGGATATAAATGTGGGTATTGGAGTAAATGCCAATATCAGGCAGTTGGCTCTGACGAGATGGATCCAATAGGGGAGTCTCACCATATGGGTCAATCTCCATGAATGGAAAGTATGAAATAAAACCCTTGTTTGTAGTGGCATATTAACTCATTCATCGAGTTTTTCAAAGTAGCGCATTGGAACTTAGATTCCAAGAAGTTACTTGCCATGTCCAATCATGGTTGAAATATAGAGGTTAAGACTTCATTCATAACATACCTTTATATCTTTTCCTTGGTTGCATGTAAAATCATCTCTTCTATGAAGGGCATGAGGCAAACCCAGCAAGAAAAATGTACCAATTGAGCTAGGATGCCATATTGCTTGTGGTTTGAAAACACAGTGCTTTAATAAAAAACATTAGGAAACCAACATTCAACGAATCATCAAAATTGTAAACAATTTAGGAGAGGCAAATATCCTTGAAAAAATTCACATGTTATTGCTTGCCCTTGGGATTCATATCCTTAGAGGTTTCTAAACATTTGGATTTCATCTCAATTTGCTTCTACTAAAGTCAACTTTAGGTAACCCGTGCCTTGATTTCCTTGACTTCTGCATAATGCACTTTGTGGGATGAAAGGAAACTAGGACATTAGACATTCAGTTGAAAACCTAATCAAGAGTGTTTTCATGTAAAAAGAATCCATTAAGTAAATATTAAATCAATTGGACCACACATATGTGCTTGGAATCTTTTGGTCGTATTGTTTTCATGCAGACATTGGTCTTTTGATTTTGAATTACTCTTAGAGAAATCCAAAAACATTGTCAGGAAATATAAAAAAAATTGGAATCTGAACTACATCATCTCTGAGCTTAAATGTAGTCAAGGCTAATATTTGATCAGCCCTTGAGACATCAAAATCCAAAAACATCCAAAACAGCAAAATCCAAAAACATTCAAAAAACATCAAAACCCCGAAAACATCGAAAAAAAAAAAAACAAAACATTTGTAAAATATTGAAAACACCAAAAACAGCCTCAAAACATTGCAAAATGTCAAAAACATCCAAATATTTGAAAAATCCATCCATCTCATTTCGATTTCACTCAAAATAATCAATCGTCCATAATAAAATGATCATCACCTTCATCCTTTGGCAACACAAAAAGAAACAATCATAGTAGCCAGCAAAAGAAAACTCCAATCATAAAATCAAAATTGAAGTAAAAAACCGTTAAATGCAAAATCAAACTCTTGATCACTTTCAAACATGTCAATCAACTTATCAACCCATCATCATCCTATACAATGCATGTCCTAGGATATATCGTTCCAACAATGGGCATCATTTTGAATATCCCCTTGGATTCTTATCCTATCAAAACAAATCCCTTTGGCTAGAGATATGAAGAACATTGGCTTTTTTGCGTACTTGACCTTTGCTTTTCAGTTATCTTATTGCACTCATTCCAAGGACCTCTTGGTGATATCCAAATGAAGGATTTAGAGAGATAGGAATGGGGCAACAATCATTATCTTTCATCTGCTGTGCTTGTTGGATGTTCTTGTAAAATAACTTGGTGAATACTTGCTTTGTTAGGTACATCCTAGCAAGGTTTCTGTATGTCAAGTGTGAACAAGAATACTCCTATCTGTTTGTCGATTCAAAGTCCATCGCACTACGTACAATGACATCCTGGTTCTTTATACCTTGATGCATCATATCTACATGTGTAATCAAACATAAGGTAAGTAGCCCTTTTAAAGTCCCAATCCTTGATAAACAAATCATCATCATCATCATCATCATCATCTCATAAAGTTGTCTTGTTTGATCCTCTTGTCATCATCATCATCATCATCATTTCTCAATAGTTAATCATCATCACTAGGGCATCAATCGTACATCCACAAACCATAATCATTTTGCACATCATCTCACATGCATTTTCATCATCATAATATAGATCTGTTAGTCTAAGCATCTCATAAATCATCCATTGCATAATCACAGTATATCACATCATCAATCTCATCCATCATCACATCATATCATCATTTAAGTTGTTTAAGATAGTATAGATTTGTTATTCTAAGCATCTTAAAATCATCTCGTTTGCATCATCATCTAGAACCATCCATTTTGTACCTCTTTATCGTGAGATCGACCCTCAAATCAAATCTTTTCGCTCTATCTCTCGAGGGGGCAATGTACCAGTGTACTTCCCACTGGGGCATCCAAAAAATTAGAAATTTTTTGAATTTTGATCGCGGAAGTTTATTCTTTGAACCAATGCAACAAGTACATTGCTTCAAAGAGGGGAAAAATGTAGACATGCAAAATTATCTATATGCACCCAATTCACATTCATCTGCTCATTAAATAAATCAAATGTAGCAAACCCATTCACTAAGTAAATTAGGACTATTAAATAAATCAAAGTCTCACATCAACCTTTTAATCAACTAAATCAATCATTCAAAATTCCATCCCCTCTTGATTTAAATAAATCCAAATATTCAAGTCAAAAATATCAAACTCACCTAATCATCATTAAGTTAATCTAATCCTAATTAGCCTAACCTAACCACCCATCACATCCTCTAGAAAATCCCACTTGCACCAATAAATCAATTTATTAATTTATTAAAATCAGCATTTTCACTCAACATGGCATCTTTGAGGAATATTCCCTCAAGTTTGAATTCAAAAACAAGTGGACATGTACATCCAACAAGTCATTTATGAGCTCTTACATGTCCCTTGCAAAGGTCAAACTAAGCATTAACTCTCAAATTCAAATTTGAAGTTTCCTCCACTTGGACACATTTCCCAAATCTTGCCCATCCTCAAGCCTATCATATGATGAAAAGTGGCCTCCTTTCATTAGCCTGTTCTTTGTACCACATTCATTCATTTGGCTATTTCTCTCATCAACATAATCCACAAATAGAGGCATCATTCTTCAAGCAAATCCTCCACAATTTTATCATTTCATCTCCACATCTTGATCCACAAATCCTATGCAAAGTCATTCTCTTCATTTGAGAATTGATTTTTCCCATCTTATCATCATCATTGGAAATATCAAGATTAAGCAAGGATTGGGAAAGGGCTATTTTCTACAATAGCACCAATTCAATATGGGATAGATTGATTTCATGTTTTTTCTTTGTACGCTTTTATTTATCTTGTTATTTGATAGCATTTTAAAACATGTTAGATATCTCATATGGATGTTGAAGTTTTGTTTTGCTTAAATATACTAATCATGCTTGTGTATGTTAGTTATTTAGCCATTTGCAGATTTTAACATCCACAAAATGTTTTGAGGCTATTTTTGGGTTTTTCCAAGATTTTACAAATGTTTTTATTTTTTTTTTCAAATGTTTTGGGGTTTTCTGAGATTTTATGAATGTTTTTGGATTTTGTGTTTTTTGAATGATTTTGGATTTTTATGTCTTGGGGGCTGATCAAAGATTAGCCTTACCTACGTTTAAGCTCAGAGACAATGTAGTTTAGATGCCATGTTTTTGATATTTTCTGATTTTCTTAGTGGTTTTTTATTTTTCTTTTTTCCAATGTTTTTGAAATTTTCTCATGATTTTGATGATTTGGATATGGGTGTGTGAGATGATATTAGTGATCTGTTTTGGGATTTTTTTGAAAACCAAGCTAAAGTTGATTGATCAAACCAATGAATTGATGATGATAACATTGTTGAGGATGCACAACAATGTAATGATAGTGTTATGCAACACAAGGATTAGGATGGATATCCCAAGATGATGAGGGATTGATGATGATAACATTGTTGAGGATAGACAAAAATTCAAGGATAGTGTTAAGCAACACAAGGATATCCTGAGATGATGGATTTTTTATTGGATTTGATTGATCATGATTTACATGAAGCTTGATTTGGAACAAAAATTGTTCGAATGATTTGATGTGATGTTGAAGTGCAACTTAGATGCAATTGATAGTGATTACTTGGCTTGATGTTTGATGTTTGATGAATCTTGGTAAGGAACATTTTCTTATCAAAATATGCCATGGGCTATTGATTTGGAATTTTTCTCACAAGTGGTTTGACCAATTTGATTCTACATTTTCCAATGTTCGAATCACCACAAAAGTTGGAGGATATAGATCAAGATTTATTCCCGAAGCAAGATGTAAATATTTTCCCCCAGTGTCTAGCAATGTTTGGAATGTCATGGATGGATGCTTGGATAGGCGTGTGAATGGATGGCTATGGAAAGCATGCAAAGGATGCCAAGGATTATCTTGCGATAAGATAAGGTGTTTGAATAGAGGAATGCTTTATTGGATAATACTTCATGGCTCAAATGACGTTGGGTAGGATAGGATCAATGAAAATGACCCATGTCAAGATGTTGACCATAAGCAAGTGTAAAGTGTGCATCAAACTTTTTCAAGATCAAGATAATTTGGACTGTAGATGCATAATGGATTGGATGAATGGTTTGTGGATGAATGGATTTATTATGGATAAGATGGGTGGAATGAGATGCTTCCTCCTGAACTAGCATACATACATGCTCGATTCTACACATGACACTTGTTTGCCAAGTTTTCATCATGTTACTTGCCAAAAGTGCCACCGTAGTCATTTTCACTAAAGTACAATTTTTATCTTCACTATTTTCAATCGTTTTCTAAATTTTTTTTTGGATTTTCATATTTTTTAATTTTTTTTTTAATTTTTTTGAAAGATTTTAAGCTCATGCTGAATCACAAGGTGTTGCTGATGTAGATGCCCCTATCATAATGTTCCATCGATATTCTGCTTGAAGACGCTGGTTTGCTTAGATACATGCACTTGAATGCAACTTTTGGGACACTTGATCTGCTTTATTGATATCGGGGTTAACTCTGTCTTTGTGCGCACATCATGATAGATGCCTTCGAAATCCTTATGATGAAGGGTTGTTGCCAATACATGGTCAATTTGAGAATTGGATATCATGTGTGGGGGTGTGGATGGAGTGTGCTTATAGATAAGAGATGGATTGGTTGACAGTTTGGAACCTTCGACTCTCCAAACTTTGGAATATGAGCAATGATGGGTGGGTATGGAAGTGTGCATGGAATTAGGACCAACTACTTTGATACACTTTGTACATCATCATTTGAAAAGATTCTTTTGATTTTTGGACTAATGGATATTTTCCTTTAATCCCCATTTGTTTTTTTGACCATAGGGATAATCCTTTGTATTTTTTCATCCATGTGCTTTCATTCATTTTTCCTGTGCATTTGCTTCACTACTGCTTTCATAACATTTGTTGTGCTTTGATTCAAATATTTCTTTTGACATTGGTCCCAATTTGTGGATGGGGTAATGGGTGGATGGAGATTCATGATGTGGCTGGTTGTAGTATTAGCATCAGTTTCATCATAACGATTCTTTGTGCTCCGTATGCTGATGTTTGCTTGAGACATAGTTTTCCATAGTATTGTGGAAGTAGTACCTTCATACTTTGATTCTGCCTATTTTGAGAGCTCTTGTTTAGAATGCATTCTCTGATAAATGACCACCATAGATGATGTCATTTCAATTTGTTGCTCTGCTAACTTTAGATTGTCTTGTTCTATCTTACTTTTTTCCTTGAGTGGATAATGTTGGATATCTTTATACATGCTTTCCTTAGTCTGAATTTGGGATATATATGATCCCAACGTTGACAACTCAGTTTGACTGTAGGAATCAATAACCTACTCTTTTTGTGTAATAATATCAGGAGTAAAGGAATCCTATTCTAAATGAAGATCATCTACATGTCCATCGAAAGAAAGAATCTCATGGGTAGATGTAGGAGTATGTGCTATGTGGATATGATCATCTTGTATAGATAGGAGAGTGTCCATTAGATCATCATAGTATCTTAGAGATACAAATTCTTGATCTTCAATGATTTCAAAATTTCTTTTGACATGCTTTGGATTAGTTTCAAAAGATGGATTGTTTTCAAAGGGTTCATGGATATCTTTATTAGGCATAAGAAGCATCTTAATATGCTCTTGATCTTTGAGTGGACTTGGATCAAGTGTTGAGTTGAGGATTCCTTTAGTATTTGTAACCCTGAGGTCAAAGGGGGTCAACATGTCTTGGAAAGGACCATTGCTAGACTTTGGTGAAAGAATTTGATTGTGCTTTGGAATAAATTCTTGAGATATGTCCTCTAACTCATTAGGTGATGTAGAGACATTTTCAACATGATCATTGGTCGATGGGTTGTGGATTATGTCAATAGGATCAAATAACTCTATCACTCCTTGAAATAGGTCACTAAAGAGTGGTTCTTGATGTATGGTGAGTTGATCATCAGATGGGGTAGAAACGTCTTCAATGTGCTCATTGATGAATAGGTCTTGAAAATTGTTTTCAACAATTGCAACAGAGAGATTTTGAATATATTCAACCATAGGGTCAAGTGATGTTGACATTTCTTAAATTGGATCATTGATGGGTATTATTGGTGGATTTTGATAATGATTGAAAAGTGACCCTGGATGTATGTTGTTTTGATCATTGGATGAGGTAGAAACATCTTCAATGTGCTCATTAATGGATAGATCTTGATCATTGTTCTCAACAATGATTATCTTTTGATCAATAAGGTCTTGGATGAGATTTTTGAGTTGAATAAAATTTGATATTGTGTGTTCCTTTGTTTTGTGGAAGCCACAAAAGTACTTCTCACTATACCCTGGTGCTTTAACTAAGGGCTCTTGATAATCCTCATAAATAGGGAGTTTAATGAGATTTTCTTGCACCAACTATAGAATGATCAATTCAATGGATCCCCAAGTTGTGTATATTTTTGTTTGTTACCTTGTGAGATTTGACCTTGTAGTGATTGGAGACATGGTAATTGGGTTTGTTGTTGATGTTGTTGATCTTGGTATCCAACTTGTTGACATTGGAGATATTGTTCTTGATGTGGTTGTGGCGACAACGTACTGCTTTGATGATATGGTTCAATCAAGAGTAGAGTACATTGATTTTGGAGTAAAAATGTCTCTTGTTTCAAGGCTTTAGTTAGTTTTTCAAGTGAAGAAATTTGGTCTAGTAAAACTTGGTCTTGATTTTAATCTTGGAACCCATGATATAGTTGATTTGGCTTTTGTTTAAGCAGATTTGGAGTGTACAATTGTGGTGTTTGACTTTGGACAATGTTCTAATTTGGGATCATGCTTAGATTTGGCATGATAGGTTGAAATTGAACATTGTTGTGGTTGGGAATTGCATTGCCTTGATTTAGGTAACTTTGATTTTGCATGGTGCTACCTTGACGTGGATCAATAAATGGAGTTGTTATCATCGTGTTTGGAATTTGAACAACATTTGTGTGATTCACAAACATATCCATCCCAAATTTTACCAATTGTGGATTCAAAATGTTCATGTTTGGTAAACTTGTACTTGGTATATTCATGTTTGGCATGTATGGATTTGGTGGGATGATGCTGTTTTGTGGAAGACTCATGCATTGAGTGTTTATTTGATAGATTTGTAAGTTTGGAATTGGATTCAAATCTACCATCAGAAAAGGTGTTCCAAACTCTTGAATAGGCATACTCACATTTGTTATACCATCGAGGTTTGCAGGGGATAATGATCCCATGTACAAATTGCATAAATATGACTTTTTATAATCAATCGGCATTGCAAGGTTTTGAAAGTTTAGTTGATTTGGATTACTCATGATGTATGGAGCAAGATTATATTCCATGTTCTTCTTGTGTTAAGGTCTAGTTTGGACCATAAAATAAGGATCAATTTTCAAGAATGTGGGAGGTGAACCTCTAATTCTTTGGGTTGATCCAAACTCTAGTTAGAAAAGAAAGTCTAAGTTTTTAAGGATCAAAAGGATGGTGATGAAATATCAAAGTAGATGATTAGTGAATGATTGGAACTCTCACTAAACCTTGAAGAGGATACTAAACTTTAGGACTTGGATTTATGCTTTGATTTGATTTGGGATTGGTTTGATTTGATTTTGGATAGTGAACTCATAAAATCTAAGAGGTTCAATGTTGTCCTAGAGTAAATTTTTCCACAAGATGCTAATTTGACTGAATGTGTAAAGAAGGATTCATCTAGACACAGTTAACCAAACAAGATATTTTTTGATTGGATTTTGATTTTGGATTTATGAACTCCTACCCCCAAGATGTTGGATGTTATCAAGGGATAGACTTGTTCACAAGGATCTATAATTTGACTAAATATGTGAAGGATTCATCTACACACATCTAATCAAAAAAATGATTTTTGATTTGGTTAAAATTATTTACCCAAAGTTTAGCATGAGGGATTTTTTCAAGATTTCCAAGAATTGTTTGTGAGGTGATTTTGATTTTGATGTTAGGGGGATGAATGAAAGTGTTAATTTTTATCCTAAGAGACTTAAAGAGACTCTGTCTACTAGACCAAGATATTGAAGAACATGATTTTGTCTAAGAGTATTTCAAACCAAAAGACCAATGTTTGCTCAAAAGATGATAAAAAGATAAACAAGCACATGTGTTGAATTTAATTTGAGTTAATCTTGGTTAATGACTTTCTTTTACCACAAACACACTTCTTGCTTATGTTTCAAACTAAATGTCCAATGTCACAACTTCTTTTCATCCCACAAAGTGCTATGTGAAATTTCCAAGAAATCAAGACAATGGTTGCCTATGTTGACCTTAGTAAGAGAAAATTAAGATGTAAATCCAAATGCTTAGAAACCTCTAAGGATATGAATCCTAAGGGCAAGCAAGGGCATACAAATTCATTCAAGGATATTTGCTTCTCCTAAAGTGTTTGAGATTTGGTGCTCAAGTTTTTTTTTTTCCCAATGTTTTCAATCAAGCAAAGTGTTTTGTAACCAAGAACAAGCGCAATCTTATGGATATGAAAGACTATATTTGTTGAGTCCCCACTTGGACAAGTCTAGCTATGCTTATCTTTAGTGAATGGTTAGATGTTTGACCCCACTAGCTCCCCTTCACAACACTCACTTATATAGGGAAGTCAAGCATGAACACCAATGAAACTCCCATGGCATGTTTTCCATTTCTACTAAAGACCGTAAAAGTGTGGGGAGGCTTCAGAACGATTGTTCTTGCACCAAAAAATAGATAGTGATTTTGTCCTTTCTACAACAAGGGTTTTAATTCATACTTTTCGTTCGTAGGAGTTGACCCAACATGGTAAGAGACCATTGCTACACTTCTCATTGGAGTCAACTATGTGATACTGGCCTTTGTTCTAGTACCAACATTTATATCCTAGATGGAAATACTCTTGGCTTTAGAGTGTTACTGGTTGAGTTGTTCCCTTGGATGAGTACTTTTTTCCCAAGGTAGACCATCTAAGATAAACAATAGTGAGTAAATGTATTCATAGTTCGATCAACCTTCATTTAGAAACAAAGGGAGAACACATGCAATATGTTTACTCACACTCATACAATGTTTTGTTCAATTTTAACTCCAAAATGAAATGTGGAAGTGATCACTTTATCTCACCCTAAGACCATAAAAAATCCTTTTGATTCTCAAGATTGTCGTGAGGCACAAGAGAAGCACATGCATCTTTTCGATGGAATTAGTTTGAGTAAGTAATCACAAAACAAAGTTGCACATGTTCATTTTAAGTCCACAAAGTAATGATTTTGATTCATTTTAAAGCACCAAAATAAGATATGAAAATTGTCTTATTCAATTGTTAAGCTTTTGTAATGTTCTTTTTAAAGCCCAAAAAGAAGTGAGTTGATTTAAAACTGAAAATTAAGGCATAGAATGGAAGCCCTAAGCATTAAAAAATGCTTTGTCAATTTCAATTTCAATGCTCAATTTTCCAACTCCAATTTGCTTGCTTTCGCTTAAGTCCAATGTCCAACTCCAATGCCAATCTTGTAAACAATACAAAGTTATCATAAATAAGATGATCCTCTAACATCTCTTATACATCAATGTGTTAAAACATAAGCTGAAAGTTAATGATAAAACACTATTACCAAGAAAATAAAGAGACCACCTACTGCATCTTCCCTTTAAATGCCATACTTGTGAAAGCGAAAAATATTTGGGTTTTGAGAAAAAAAAAGATCATACATTAAATGCACTAGTTACTGGTGTGATATATGACTGTATCTTGAAGGAAAACTAAAGATTCTCACAATACTTAAGTTTTAATTGCAGATTAAAACACAAATTTCCCTTAACTTGCAATAGTAGATGTATAAAAGACAAGTAAAAGCAATCAAAGATTTTCAAAAGGGGCCCACTCATTACATATAATTGAATACTTTTTAAAAAATAAAGGCTTTGTCTCCAAATTACCACAAATGATAGCATTGATTTTACATCTCTATTAATAGCATTTAAAGCTGACGACTCCAAATCTGCATATCAGTATATTGTTAGCTTTCAAATCACATCAGTAAAAGCAAGATGCGTAGCACTATAAATGCTAGTACTGTCATCTTTTGAGTGTCCTCTCCGCTCTCAACTTTTGAAAAGCAAGCTTACTTCAAAAAGACTTGAGGAAGCTGTACAGGCCAAGCACTGGTTCCAAAACAGTTCAAAAACTAAAAGCACCTACAATGCAGTTCAGAAACTAAAAGCATGGAAAATCTCCAGAAATAGCGGCACCTATGATGCAGTTCAAAAACTAAAAGCACGGATTTCTTTTGAACATATGACAAAACTCCTCTATAGGATTTTTGTACAAGACTGCTATAAATGAAAGCAATTTCGAGGATTCGACCAAAGTTGTTTTCTTTTCTCTGCACTAATGAGTATTTTGGCTATGGTTGTTGTTCAATTCTTGTGGTTTTTATTAACGTAGCAATAAAAAATGTAGCAATTAACGTGGCATCAAGATGTGACATAAATCCAGATGTGAAAGAGAGAAAATGGAAGTAGATGGTTGCAGTGATGAAAATTTACCTGTTAAAATCACTTATATTTATTATCATATAGGCATGAAGATATGCTAGAGTTCTACCTTGATAGTACGCCCATATTTTTTGTTAAAATAATAGTTGATTGTTATCTTCCATGTGGTTTCGTACGCTGATATTTACTTTCCTTCAAATTTGGGCTCACCTTAATAATGAATGAAGACGTGAATAGCCTGCTTTCTTAATAACAATGAGAGGTTATTTCTAATCAAAATCTGAAAGAAATAAAGCTATTTATAATGATCACTTATGACCCATTGCGCAGTATTTATGATGATCATTTATGACCAAATTTTATTTTCATTTTCAAAATTACTTATGAATCAAATGCGCCCATGATACGGTTGCCCCTCACTGTCCTAGTTTTCAAGTCAATTTTTCTTTTTGAAAATAGTAATCCCTCAACATCAAGTGATTTTCTAAAATTAAACTATTCCAAGGTGAATGCAACAGGAGATTAGGACAAAAGGGAGGAATAAGAAATATACATCTAGAGAACGAAGCAATGGGGAAGAAGAGATAAGCGGTTCTTTTCAAGAAATTGAAGATGGGAAGAAGTCCGGGGAAAGATAAGGCAACTCCCCCTAGATCATTGGAACGACCCTGGAATCATGAGACTAATTATGAGGCACACTGTGATAGTAAGTGGGATATTCGTTGGGTACAAGAAGACAAGGATATGGAGAATCGGCGTGAAAAGTGGCTAGAACTCAGCAGAAAATTAATGATAAGAGAACATTGACAGGGTCATAATTTCTTTAAAGACTAATCCCAACACACAAAACCATACACTATTCACTATGAAAAAAGATTGCAAGTATAGCCTGCATCTCTACCACGGTTTTGGTGAGACCCATAGCCACGAGTCATTCCCTTTTAAAAAAACATTTGAAAGAACAACTACCAAGCAAACAACTTTATTCATCAGAAAAAGAGTATTGTTGCCATTTAAAATCTAATAAAGTTACTCGATCGATATGTCATGTGACTCTGCAGTAGTTAATGATAAAGAATACATACAAAATTTACCTAGTCTCTCAACAGACGAAAATTCCAAAGGAAATAATCATGTAAATGTCTGCCATCTCTTTAACACAACAACAAAACCTGTAGCTCACAAAGAACAAACTTCTCAAATACTCTACCTTGAAACTTCCACGAAGTAAACTATACCTTCAACACATTTCCACTCAACCAACATTAACAGAAATAGTGTAGCCCAGGTATGTTAAAGATGATGTAAATTAATACAATACTAAGATTATTTCCATTAAGCAACTAATTCTCAAATACAAACAATCAACCTCGATATCGCTATAATGAAATTCTTTTAGGCATGCAAATCTATCTATTTCAAAAGAAAATAGAGAATATAATGGAGTTCGATGGTTCTCCCCTTTTGTGTTTCCTTGTCAATCACTACATACAAGCATTACAAGTTTGAGATTAAAGTAGATCCTTAAGTTTGAAATCTGCCCTCTTAGGAGAATAAATAAATCAAATAAATTGATTTATTGTGCAAGTGGAAAAAGCTAGAGGATGGGACATGGATTAGAGTTAGCATTAATTAGGATTTGATTAATTAAGATGATGATTGGGTGATTTTGACTTTTGACTTAAATACTTGGATTTATTTAAATTAAAAGAGAGGAAATTGATGCACTATCCATTTAATTAAATAAATTTGATTTAATTAAATGAAAAAACTTTAGGATTAATTAAATTTGATTTAATTAAATGAAGAAACTTTAGGAGATAATTAAATAAAGTGATTTATTTAATTAAAAAGATAACCTTAGAAGATCAATCAAATAAACTTGATTTATTTAATTGATGGGCGAATATGATTTAATTAAATATGCATGATGTCAATTTCACGTGTCTACACTATCTTGCTAAGTGTACAACATTACATATAAGGTAAATATTGGTTTTCTATATTTAGCAATAAATTTATGTCATCATTTCTTCAACTAGGTTTGTTATGTTCATTAACGTTTCTAGATAGGGTAATTCCACTATATGTTTTATAAATATGTTAAAGAAGGTTTTCTAATTTTTAAGGAAGATTACCAACCATTTTCTTTTAGAATATTTCAAGGTAAGGAAATATTGTAAAATTAATTCATAAGGTACATGATAAATCATGGAATAGTAACTCTCACAACTCATCGATATTTACATACATAGAAATATTGCATTTTTATATCACCTTATGAATCATCTAATCAGATGTTATAATCATCATTTATATAATAAAAATTCTTTCTAATTTGTTGCTACAACAATTTCTAGATTAGATTGCATGAGATTTTTTTGTATCAACTTTTCAAGGATTGCACTCTTTGATACATCATCAAGATGAAAGAGCTCAAGGAGAAAATATTGTTAGTTGTAGAATAAGAACAACCTAAATAGAAAAGAGGAGGGGCAAAGGGTAGGAGGGGAGAGAAGGCTACAGAAGGACCCAAATGCTCTAAAAATTTGAATCCCCTTTCTCAAAGACTCCAAGGACTTTCTTGTTGACTCTGGAGTCTATAAGGTAGTGTGTTCATGTCGTAGTCCTTATATTGGAGAAATAGGTTAGTCATTTAGCATTAAAATCAAAGACCATAGTGTTGAAATCAAACATGAACAAATTCTTAAATCTACTCTAGCCAACCACTCCATTTGTACCAAGCAACACATTTTTCTTGAGAACACTCAAATCTTGTTCAAAGAATACAACTTCTTCAAAAGGAAACTAAAAAATTCCATCTCTTTCATGGATCAATTTTTCCTCTCAGCTACACCATTTTGTTGTGGTGTGTAGGCAATAATATGTTGAAAATGAATCCCTTCAAGAAAACATAATTGCTTAAGGAATTTTGAAGCCATCCAAGCCTTTCCTTTGTTGAACTTGTCTTCAGGATGTTTTCCCAAGGAACAACCCAGACATACACCATTATAAAAATTGATTTGAGGAAGAACCATTACCATATTTTGTTTGTTGAGTTGCTGAAGATAGTGGTAATTAAGATGGCCTTGAAACTGCTCATGCCATAGTTTTCTCACAAAATTTGAATGGGCAAGGAATATAGTTGAATTTAAATCAGGTACAAAATAAGAGAAATCATATAATCGAGACTCATGATTGGCCTTACCAACTACAAGGAGTGCATTAGCTTCAAGATTCTCGATGTTGACAAAATATGAATTAAATTCAACTTTTCTACCATTCTAAGTGATTTGGTAGACAGAGAGAAGGTTGGCTGACAAATTAGGAATGCAAAGGGCATCCTCAAATGTACCATTTCCAGTATTAATTGAACTCTTCCCAATTTCTTCCATTGGAGAATCATCCCCAATGAGAATGTGGGGCACAAAACAAGGCTCCCACAAAGAAAACTATTCTTTACTAGAACCGATGTGATGTGATGCACCCAAGCCAAGAATATAGTCTATTATAGAATCAATAATAGAAAAAATTGCATGTTCTTTCCCTTTACTTGATTTGGAAGACAAATTAAAGGATTGCTGAGCAATAGAAGGTAGATTAATGTTGTTCTTCTTAAGAATATTTTTTAACTGGTCAATTTATTTCTTATGACAAGAATGTTCCTCATGACTAGGCTTTTTGTAGTAACTAAAAGTTGGCCTTTGTAAAATTCACCTTTAAAGAAGAGGAGTTGGATTAAAATTTGTCGTGGGAGATTATTGTGCTTGATCTATTTCTGACTTCTTCTTGAACTAATTTTGTTTGTTGTTAGGTTTCCTTCATTCTTTCAGACACTTTGGTGGACTAGCCATCAAAGCTTGTGAGTGTGAATGCTTGAGAAGACCCATTGAAAGAATATTACCTTTTTCTTGCATCAACATTTTAGAAAATGAACCAAAAGGTGTAGTGAATGTAGATCCCATTCTCAGCCTATAAGTATGAAAGCTAGGAACAAAAGCTGCATATTTAGGTCAAATATTTTTTAGAGTGTTATAGACAAGTTGAATATATTTCTTCTCTAAGCCACATGATTTATATTGTACTCTAAGTTCATTAACCTTTGTTACATAATTTTGGATGTTATCAAAATACTTTGGATCAAGAATCATTAGTTCATTGTTGATTTGATAACTATGAACTTCGTCAATTATACCATAGAGAGTTTTTAATTTTCCCCATTCAGCATGTGAATCTTTATAGATGTCAATATGAAACATTATATCAAGAGAAACTAAACTCCTTAAATGACCAAGAGCTTTTGTATGTTCAAACATCCAGAGTAGTTTTTCCTTATCATTGGTGAGTATAGTTACCTTTTTTCTCAACATAAGCTATATATCCTAGCTGTATTAAGGCATTCCATGCATTTTGATGCCATGTATTGTAGTTGTATGGTGTGAGCAATGGAAAATTAAATGTACCCATAGTGAAGGAAAAATAAAGCACAAGGTATGAGAGATGTTCCAGAACAAAGAAAATAGGAGATCCCCCTTCTTTACTTAATAAAATAACCTCCCTAGAAAAAATGATTTGGAACTTTATATTTAGTGCAGTTATAGATTTTTGGATTGCATTGCTTTTACAAATCCTTAAGAAATGAGCATGTGTCAAAAGAATATATTTAGTACAATTTCACATTAAATAAATAGAACCAATGTGAAGTAAATGAAAATTAATGCACTTTCAAAACAAGAATCAACTCAATCTGATGTTGTATGCAAAAGTTATGTCAGTTTGAAGTTTTCAAAATGAGAATAATGAGGAATCCTGCATGTGAATTGGAAATTTCTAAAAAATATATGTGGAAAAATCTCAAACCATCTTTACCAATGCGTATAACATGAAAAAATAGCTCAAATAATTAAAAAAATGCATTGAAAAAAAAGCTATGGAACTTGAGTTATGAGCATTCAAAGCTGATCTTCAAAAATTAGTACATCAATGGAGAGGGGCTGACAACTTTGTCCAAAATTGATGTTTTGATAGTTAATTTTATAGTTTTCAGGCCTTTTGAACACGATGGCAGGGTCATATTTGACCCAAAATGCTCTGAAATGATGGCTTATTGGTGGATCTAGCAATGAACCTCCCACTTCAAAATTTTGTAGATCTAGCCTTTGATGTCTGTTTTAAGTGAAATAAAGGGCAGATCTAAATGCATTAGCTGCTCAAAACTCAATGGTGAGCTTAGAATCTCTCTAGGAAGCTTTATAAGACATGTAACTGACAATTCAATGTATGAGCCCCCAAAAATAATAAAATTTATCACACCTTTCTAATTCTCTAGATCATCTGAAGATGTAAGAGAAGAGCATACTTAGTTTTTTTTTAAAATCTCAACACTCTCATATTTTCAAAAGGAATTCTAACCCACAACTCAAATTTAGATTTGATACCATGTGAGATTTGCTAACTATCCTACCCAAGAATCTAATATCTGAAGGAAAGAAAAAATAGAAATATGAGGAGGAATAAATTTTATTCCTCTCAAGAATGCAAAGCTATATTTAGCTTGAGAAATTGAGATTACAAAGAAAATACCTTAGTTATATAGGCCAATAGGAGAGATAGATGCAACCAAATTATGACAAGTGTTGGAATTCTATGAGGTGTGACAACTAATGTGATTAAAGACTCAACCACCTTATCCCTATGTAAAGTTAAGATAGTGTAAAGAGGACTTTAGTGGAGAACTAGCTAAGAATGAAATAGTTAGATAAAGTACCCCTTTCACACTAATAGTAATGACAATTGGGATTACTACCACTACTTTCAAGGTGGATGAAGTGGTTGGATCACTAGTATCTGAAGAGATGTAGAGGAAACCTTCCAAGATGGATAAGGAGGCCCTTTATATTTGAGGAAGATCTAAAGAGAGGCAAGAAAAAGGACAAGAATTAAAAATAAAAATATCTAGGGAGATCTAAGTCCCCTAGCAAGTCTAAGGTTAAATGCTTTAACTATGGAAAAACTAATCATTTGTGCAAGGAGTGCAAGGAGGAGAAGAAAAAGAAAGGTAAAAATAACTTCTCATATTCTAACTTTGAAAAATTCACTCAAGATTATGCTGATGCATTTCTTGCATCCTTGGAAACTCATGGATCGCAAGATGTGTGGTTATTATACTCAGGTTCTTCTTTCACCATACCTTTCAATAGGTTTGGCTCTCAAAGTAAGAAGAATATGATGGTGGGAATGTGTATCTAGGTGATTATTCTCATCTAAATTGGGATTAGTACCACTACTTTCAAGGTGGATGAAGTGGTTGGATCACTAGTATCTGAAGAGATGTAGAGGAAACCTTCCAAGATGGATAAGGAGGCCCTTTATATTTGAGGAAGATCTAAAGAGAGGGAAGAAAAAGGACAAGAATTAAAAATAAAAAATCTCTAGGCAGATCTAAGTCTCCTAGCAAGTCTAAGGTTAAATGGTTTAACTATGGAAAAACTAATCATTTGTGCAAGGAGTGCAAGGAGGAGAAGAAAAAGAAAGGTAAAAAGAACTTCTCATATTCTAACTTTGAAAAATTCACTCAAGATTATGCTGATGCATTTCTTGCATCCTTGGAAACTCATGGATCACAAGATGTGTGGTTATTATACTTAGGTTCTTCTTTCACCATACCTTTCAATAGGTTTGGCTATCAAAGTAAGAAGAATATGATGGTGGGAATGTGTATCTAGGTGATTATTCTCATCTAAATATTGTTGGTCATGGTAGATTCAAAATCATATTCCCTGATTGTAGAGTGAAGGGTGTCTTACATATCCTAGGTTTAGCAGAAAATGTACTCTTAGTAAGTAAATTGAATGATTCAAGTGTGCAAGTTGTTTTCTTGAGTGGTGGATGAAAGATGATGAGAGCAGTTATGGTGTTGGATAAGGGTTTTTTAGTTGGAAGCTTGTACAAGTTGGATGCATGCATAATACAATGCAATACTTCTTTGGACATACCAAGAAAGAGACCTATGCATTATTCACCCTCACTATTGTCCATCAAGTAGAGAAGAAGTCTACAACAACTACATCTGATGGTCATGAATTTTGGGCACCTAAGGGTGATTATTCCTTGAAAATGAATCTTCTTGTATAGAGAACACAATCTTATGACACCAAATACTTAGTAACATTAGTGAGAATGGTATTACAACCCTAAAAAATAAAAGCCTCATTGAAGGAATTGATGATTTTAATCTCAAGTTTGACTTTTGTAAACATTTTGTGTATGGTAAATAACACCATGTTTCTTTTTATTCTATCTCTCACAAGTCTCATGGGTGTTTGGCCCTATGAATGTTCATTTATTAATTAATTTTCTTATATTTCATTTCATTCATAGATAACTACAATAGAAATACATTTATTTATTTCCTTATAAGTAAATCTAAAATCATTAATTGGTTTAGGGTGTTTAATGCATTTGTGTAAAATTAGAGTAGTAGAAAGATTAAATGTTTGAAGAATCACAATGGTGGTGAGTTTTATTCAGAAAATTCTAGAAGTTTTAGAAAGAGCACAAGATTGAGGGACATAAGAGAAATGCATACACCCCACAACAAAGTGGATTTGTAGAGAGGATGAAGATGATGTTGATGGATAGGGCCAGGAGTAAGTTGAGTGATGCTAACCTTGAGCATAATTTCTAGGGTGAAGTAGTATCCATTGCATATAATATGATCAATAGATCTCCTACATCGAATATTTTTGATAAGACAACCATGGAGGAATGGTCTAGTAAGAAGTCTTTGATGAGACATCTTAGAATATTTTGTTTGTGAAGCTTACACTCAAGTTCCAATTGAGAAGAGGTCTAATTCAGAGAACAAGGTGGTAAAATGTATCTTCATCAACTATGGTGTAAGTTTGAAGAGGTAGAAGCTTTGGGATCTAATGTCCCAAAATTTTCTCTATAGCAGAAGTGTAATTTTCAAAGAGATGAAACCTTCCACTGTTGAGCTATAGCTAAACCTAAAGAGGAGAAACAAAAGGATGTAGTTTATATTCCACCTACTTCAATAGAAGGTGAACTACGTACTCTTAATGGACTTGATGATGAGGAGAGCTCAAGAAACTTTGAAAACTATGAGGAAGAAGAAGAACCTCAACCTCAAACATTGAAGTGGTATACACATGTTACATGGCAACATGAATGGTTTGGTTATTCCTTGTTGGATTCTAGTTGTGATTTTTCTTTGATTACTAATATTGATGAGCCTACAAATGTTAGAGAGGCTATGAGTATGAATTATGTCGATTCATATATGAAAGTCATGGATGAACATATGGTTGCATTGAAGAAAACTTACACTTGGGATTTGGTAACCTTGCTTGATAGATGTAAACCTGTTGGTTGTAAATTGTTGTTCAAGAAGATGAGTGGTCCTAATGGCAATGTTGAGAAGCATAAGGAATATTTGGTTGCTAAAGGGTATTCTTAGGTGGAGGGAATTGACTATGGTGAGATATTCTCCCATGTTGCAAAGCTAACATCTATCAAATTCAAGTTATCACTTATAGCAACATATGATCTAAAAGTGGAACAAATACATGTGAAGACAATATTCCTTCCTAGTGTCTTGGAGGAAGAAATTTATATGTCACAACCAGAGAATTTTGTTGTTTAAGGTAAGGGACATCTAGTATGTAAGTTGATTTTTTTTTTTGTATTGTCCTAAGTAGTCTCTTAGGATGTGGTACCAAAAGTTTCACACCTATGTTTTCTCATTGATATTTTTGAGATATAAATCTAACCATTGTGTGTATTACAAATGTGATAATGTTCTATTATTATAAATTTTTAATACTTATATGATATGTTTTTATTAGGAATGATAAAAGCATGACATCAAATTAGAAGTCTCAATTGTCAACAAAGTTTAAGATGAAAGATTTAGACCTGTAGCTACATATATTTTGGGGATGAAGATCACAAAAGATAAAGATTAAAGAAAGCTTTGGCTAAGCAATAGTGATTATGTGAACTTAACGTTGGAGAGATTCAACATGATAGATTATAGATAGTTAGTTGTTCCTATAATATGGGGGAGAAGATTGCCCAAAATATCCTATTGAGATGGAGGACATGACTACAATATGCAAGTGTTGTTGATAGTTTAATGTATGCTATGGTTTGTACTAGGCCAAAAATTTCCCAAGCATTGGGAGCCCTTAACTAATTTATGGTTATTCTTAGATGATTATTTTGGGATGCAATAGAGAGAATGTTCATAAACTTGTGGGTACCTTTAAGTATTCCCTATGTTTTTCAGGGTTATCCTATTGGATCTCAAAATTTATTGAGTATTCATGGATATGTGGATTAATTTGGGAAAGTGACATTGAAAAAAAAATATCCAACAATGGTTGTGTTCATGATGTATGGTGGTGCTATCATTTGGATGAGGGTATGTGCAGGATCATGGTGGGCCAAAAAGTGGCAATATTATGGGTATTTGTAGGGTATGTGGGTGATGACTTTTTTTTCACCCAAAATTAATGAAACGAAAAGGGTTTTTAGAGGAGATTATCAGCTTTCCAAAAATATAAATTATGATTTAATTTGAAATTAATAAATAATTATTATTCATTTTCTATTAGAATTACGACTAAAGTCCTGATTGATAGGCTGATTGAAAAACATCTATAACTTTCAAACGGTATCATATTTTTTGAATCTGAAACATGTGTCACATTCTATGCTTCACATACTATAGGATTAAAAAAATAAAAAATAAATTTCATGAAGTTTTGACCAAGTTAAGGTGGTCAGATAGATGAGTTTTTATATTTTCTAAAAGTTGTAATAAAAAATCATAATTAATTATTTACTTGGAAAAAATTACAAAAAATATGCATCACATCCGGACATGAGTCCTCTACTTATATATAAAATATTACAAAAATAATTATCATTTTATTATGGTTAGGGTGGTCATATAGACACCTACTTCTTATTTTTCCCTAAAATTTAAGTACTACTGCATTGAAATTTCAAATTTTCACCAAATAGATTTTATTTATTTTTAAATAAACCTAGTATTTTAGAAACTACATTCAATTTTCTACAAATTCTATTGTTACATATTTTTGAAATAATCTAGATAACTTATTCAAATATTTACGTCAAGTTGCCTAACACTGATTTTTCTGAATTTTTTGCCACTTAAGGGCCTATTTTTTGCATGATGATCTTGCACATACCCATGAGTAAGAAACAAGTTCTAGTCACTTTGTCTATTACAAAAGAATAGTACATGGAAGCTACTCATGCTTGCAAGGAATCCATTTTTCTTAAGATATTCTGTTCTAATATTGTTTTTGATGTAAGATAGATTAATATCTATTTTGATAGTCAAATTATCATTTTCTTATCAAAGAATCCTACTTTCCATGCCAAAATAAAGAATATTGATGTTCAGTTTCATTTTCTTTGTGATATGGTACAATATGTGAAGGTGAATATGGATAAGTTCAAAACTTTGGTGAATGTTGCAAACACACTTACAAAACCAATGAGCATAGAGAATTTCATGTGGTATTTCATTTCCATGGGCCTTGGGGCCCTAAGTAGTTGCTTACAAATGACCCTTGATAAGTCTCTCAAATGTGGGATATGTTGGGAGTAAGGTATCTCAACCTTTGATTCCTAAAATTTAATTTATTTTTATTTTATATTATTTAATTATTTCCCAAGTTTATTGCCTACCAAATTAGTTTTCATTCTTCAGGACCTACTAGTGAGGTGACGTGTAATTTTTAAGCTTAAATTGTGGAGGTAGGTGTCCAACATTGGAGGTCCTAAATTTGTTGCTAACTTAATGGCTTTTGTCATAAGTTGGTATGTCAATTTTATGAAAAACTATGATAGCTTTCTATGACAAGTTATTTCTACTATAATAGTTATGCATGAAAGTTTCTATGTCACTCTATGAAAAATAGGATATATTTATGGGGCTTCCCAAGTGTGCATTTGGTAGCTTCATGTGTATAGGTGCCTTGCATGTTGAGTGAGTTAATTTTGAGGAGACATGTGTTGTATTTAGAAAAATCCATAGTTTAGTGGTTTTTACAATGACAACATGTCATAAAAAAATCATGTTCATAGCATGGGATTTCATTATGAAAACTTTTGGCACCCTCTCTTTATCTTAGATTGTTATAAATACTTGATTCCTTCGTTAAAATTATGATATGATAGGTTGAAGAATTGCTTAGATGCCATTATGCTTCTAAATTTACTTCAAATTCTTATTGTAGTGTGAAACTCCAAAAGAGCATTACTCTGATATTGTTGTTGATAATATAATCCAGCTACATGTTTAGAGTGTGGGTTTTTCTTATAAGGTTTTCCCACATAAATCACAATGTTATGGCTTGCATTGCTTATCTACTTTAACATATTTTGAATATGCATCTTTCTATAATTGTAACTATTCAAGGTGTTTAAATTTTTTTTAACAACTCTCCCCTACTTAGATTAGTGTAGGAAGCATATTCCATGCACTTCAATTCCTTTAAAAATAGGAACCCCTTCTATAGAAATATTCAAATAGGATTTCATGTGCAAAAGATAGAAGGAAAAAGAAGAAGTAGGGCATGCAATGACACAATTAACAAGGGTGGAGACAAGGATCAAGACAGAAAACTAAACTATGACTATAGAAGGTTTTACATCCATTGTGAAAATCAAGGAAGTCAAGAAAAATCCCAACACCATAGAGGGTGGTGATATTTGTGAGACAATGCAAATATTGAGAAGTGAAAAATCATCCTTCACCAAGGCACATGAGCTAGAAGTGGTGATAAGGAGTGGCATCTTGAGCTTGAGCTTGATTTTATGTTGATTTGGAAGTTAACTAATACCTTAAATTTTTTGTCTGCTGAAAAATTTATATCTAGTATTAAAACCCAAACCCAAGTTCAATTCCTCTAAGTTATGTGAAAGTACAATATAGGAGTAACAAACACACCTCTAGGAGTTGATCTTGTAAACTAGCCACCACTCTTAGTCTAGGCAAAGATGTTGAAATGGATGTTCATTGACACCTATAAGTTTTGTTGTGATGGAAAATGTATATGAAGTGTATGATTCCTAGAAGATTCATCTACATTTCTATGATGAAAACAAGCATACCTATCTATAGAAAATTTATGTAGAATACACCAAGAGATATCCTTCCTAAGGTACCTATTCCACTTATATATGTCAATTTTATTTAAAATTAGGCACCTTGAGAAGGATGTGTCTTGGCACCTTTTACATTTTTTTATAAAGATAGGTACACTAGTAGCATCCATAAATGCAACAAGTAAAATGAATAATTAGTCATCATAGATTAATGAAGAAATCTTGACTTCTTTTGATTAAAAATAGAGGAATATTTATACATATGTTAAAAATGAATGAAGAAATCAACTTTATTTTAGTAATACTCAAGGATCAATATGTATAAGTTAAAAATAGAAATAAAGAGTCATATATCATTACAAATCCATATACCCCAAGTGACTCCTCATTTCCGAGTGGTCATATGTAAATGATTAAAATATTTTGAGTTCCTCCAATGAACTGGCATGAGATATAGTGAGAAATTTCAACCATGTTCTTCCTTTTTGTCCTATGTTAGTCATGGCCTTTTAAAGAGTCAAACCATTTGATTTATGGATTCTCAATACCCAAGCCATTCATAAGGATAGTTGGATTGTGTTCCACCTTTGTATTGGATCAATTAGAATTATTTATGAAGTTTTATCTTCAAATGGTATACTAAATAACTAGCAAGCTCTAGGTCATAACATATGTTGGTGTTGTAGTCTTAGGTTCATATATTTAGCTGATAGGCTATTATAGGTGGGACTTCCACCAGAAAAGTCTTACTGTCTGATGCTGAAATTTTTTTCTAGCCTCTCCCTACTGGATTGTAGGTTTTTGGGTTCCAATGATTTAGTGTGCGATGCTGCTAGATCGGTATAGTTGACCATTCACTTTCCTAAAAGTGCAACATTGTTTTACAGTACAAGCACTTCTCTGCACCATTAAAGCTCGAAGCCCAATGAGCTTGACCAACTTTATGCAAAAGCCATCTATAGACACTACCCATCATTTCCAACTTATAGAAGAAAGAAAAAAGCCACCAAAAAAATCTTTAGATGGCATCAAATAGATCTTGGCGTAGAAAACGTGTTGGGACGGTGCCTATAAATACACAAACCATAGATTTTGGACATTGCCTTGTGTCACCAGGTATGGCTCGTGTTGTTCCACACATTTTTTGGGGTGCAAGCAAAAAGCCACACATAAATCTTCTAATGTCATTAGGTAGATTTTGGCATGGAATACATGGTGGAGCAACACTTGTAAGTACATAAAATGCATCTATCAAAAGTTGGCTTTTGTCACCAGGTATGGCTCAAGCAGACATTCCACACCATTTTTGGGTCTCTATGCTTGCCCTGCATTTAAAGAGGCCACCAAAACTACACTGGTTACAATAAATGTCTACCAATGTTAAATGGCTCTCACTTGGATGCAAGACACATAGAAGATGAATGAGTTTGGCTACTTTTTTTCAAGTGTGTGTGGTTTTCTATAGCCGATGTATACATAGTTTTCGATTTGATTTTGAATTAAAGGGAAGAACTGAGAACATTGGGAAACACCCTTTAGAGATTTGGCTTGGTTTAGTTCATATTGTGCTTGAGAAATTTGGGTGAGTAGCATACTCCCAATCTCAAAGTGTAAGGCTCTTTAGATATTTTGCTTGGTTGATTTGATATTCTATTTGGCTATGTTTATAGTGGAGTAGAGGTAGTGTACCAACTCTGCATGAAAGGCATTCAAGTGAGATCCAGACATGCTTCTTTGCATTTGGTGAAGCTCAACAATCGGTACCCCTTCAATACCTACATGAATAAAATTTTCATTTTCTTGAAAATCCAATATTTTTAAATGTCTGCTTGTTACACTACACCTAAAAAAGCCACCGCTTGAGAGAAAATACTATTAATATTTCATAGAAAACTCTTATCAATATTTAATGCCAAAAAATAATTCAAACCTGCCAGTTTGGCTGCCTATAATTTCTCATTAGCAGCTACTACTTGAGCATTAAACCTTCTATTTCCTAGCCTTCAAGCCTTTTTCATAGGAAAAGGAGGGCTTCAACTTACAATTTCACGACAATCTTTCTCAAATGGTCTTTCAACCAAGAAAATCAAATATAAAAATATTTAATAAATTTTAGATTATAATATAGTCACAATATTATAAGGATAAAATTTGATTATGAATGGTATGTTGTTATTTTTAAGCTACTAGAAATTAAAAAGGAGTAATGATTATATTGACCATGAATGGACACCCTTGACCTCTTTAGGTTTGGTCCTTTGTGGTAAATGTAGATTTATATTTTATGAGAGTTTCTTTAGTTGGTGCTCATAGAAGGTTACTGTAGAAAGATAGAAAGCTGCTCCACATAAAGAGATGGTTCAGTCCACCCAAAATAGAAACACGTATATATCTTCACTCCAAAAGTTACAGATAGTTGAACTGACAATGCTTCTTTGGAGATCATGGGCATCATACAAAGCGGTCTATAGATGTTCGGTGTACAACATCTCTGAGTCTCTTGTCTCTCAAGCAAAATATTGTAGTAGATAACAAGAAAAAAATCAATAAGAGCTACATAACAACTAGCAATTAAATTGACTTTGTGCACCTTATTATTTCTGTAACAACTAAGAGAAATAATAGTAGCCATAATAATAATTTGGAAGAAGCAAAGAAAATAGAATAAAATCAATGACAATGAATTCAACAAAGGGGGAAATAAAATTGTACATGTTTCCCATAAGGGGTCGCATGTCAACATAGGGTGTAACACCATCTACTCCTTCCCCACTATTGTTGCCTCCTCCCATTTTCAGTTTTGTGGCCTAAATCTCTCTCCCATAGTGTCGCAGAAATGTTCTTCACTCTCTTCCTCACCAAAGATAAGAAAGCAATGGTAAGTAGTGTCTACCTTATTTCCACAACAAAGCTAAGAGCAAAATAATTGTTAATAGGGGGGTGCATTTATGCCAAGTGTATGGTGTTTCAGCTTTTTAGCATTGGGTGTTTACTCAGTTATGCCAAGTGTAACGTGTTTCAGATTTTAACAGTGGGAGTTTACCTATTTATGCCAAGAGTGCACTTTGTTTGTATGTCAATCTCAGACCTGCATTAGAAATGAGGGAGGAAATGTATTTTTTTAAAAATTTGCAGCACAATAAAATTTAGAATAGCCTTTGGTTGCAACGCCCATCATATAGGGTGAATGTTTTTATTTATTTATTTATTTATAGAAAGATGTAGGGTTAAATATTTTTGGGCTTGACTCACAGTATAGAGTGTCTTAAATTTAGTTTCTAAATTAGACATTGTAATATTAAAATTACAATTTACAAACTTCTTTTTCATAACTATTAATTATAGTTTCAAACTGACTTTAAATTAAATACAATACTTGACTTGACGTCCCAGCAAAAAGTCTTCTTCACTTCATTCGTTTTCATTAAAAAATAAATATTAATAGCCAACCGTATGAAGCTTTAGTTTTAACGATGGCATATGTATCATGTTCAATGCTTTTTTCTATAACCGCCAAAAAAAAGGAGTGAATGCTAGGCTCCACGTTTATTTCCCTTATTAAGTTTATTTTCATATAGTTTCCTTTCCTTTATGAAGCTTTCTTTAAAAATAGATAGTTCCTTAATAATCTTTTAATAAAGCAACTACTTTTCCTTGGTGTGGGGAAAGTAACTTTGAAAATAGAAATTAAATAAATTAGATATTTATTAGTAATACTACTTTTAAAAAAGGAAGGTATCTTTCGGATTTTTTTTAATGAAAATAAATAGAATATATAGATAATTAAATGTATTTATCTATATGAATTTTATAGACCTTAAACTAAGGAATTTTTCATGTTAAAAAGATTAGGCTTATATGTGTCTGAATAAATGTGTTTTTTTAATTATTTAGTGGGTGAAATTTTATAATAGCTATATATATGGCTTTTCAAAAAGGGAATATATCCCATGCTTTTATATAACCATAGAGACTAGAATTACTAGAAAATATTTATAGAAGAAAATCATCCCGCTTCCTTATAGTTAAAAGGAAAATAACATCATGAATATAATAAGAATTTTAATATATATTTATATTTGTTGATATTTATTATGCATATAAGAGAATTAGTATATATATTTATTGGCGTATTTTATTTTTTAAAAAATTGTAATTTAATTTTAAATCTATTCCTTAAATGGAATAAAAATAAAAAAAGTACGTTATCATTTATTTATTGATCTAATTACAAATAGATGATTAATTGAACTAATAAAAGATCTCCCTTCATCAGTTCCAAGCATGTTTATAACAAGAATCACGATTGTATTTTCTAAGCATTTCTTGGTGGAGAATCTGCTTGGGTTATGGCTATCATTTACTTTGCAAGAATTGATTGTATTGATATGGGTTTACTAATAGTTTTAGAAGTCTCCTTAAAGTAAAAGACATCTATTTATTGATTGTTAGTATAGATTTTCTTATTGAGTTTCCTTTGGAGCATCCCAAAACTCGGGTTTTTATTTTTGGGCCCACACCATTTCTAAATGTCTTTTTATGAATCATATACATGCAACTTTCATTGTTATCAAATAATCAAATGTGTTCCTATTACGAAACTCCTCAGGTGATGGTGACCTTGCACCCACTTGCAGACATTATCACCATCTCTAACAGCTCATCCGAGGGAGACATTACAAGATCAAAAGCTAATGCTCCTCCTCCCTCACATTCAGACTCTTCTTCTGTTATTTGGGTTGGCATGTACCAAAGCAACATTGCAGTCCTCGTAGAGAACATTATGAGAGGTTGCGATGACACTATTTAAGATGGTAAGAAAACATGCTAGGAAGCATTTCATGTGCAAAACCATGACATTGAGATGGTGCAATAGGCAGTCTAGAAATTCCATACAACATATTTTGTTTTGGATGTGTACTATGACTTCCTTCAAGCATTGAAATATGATGCATTGTATGGCATGGGAGATTGTACTAGGATTAATGAAGTTTTTCTAAAACTCCTAGTAGACATAAAGTAGATTGTAAATAGCTTAGTTAAGATAGCTACTTGTTTTTTTTGTGGCATTGGAAAGAATGGTTTTACTTTTGACACAACATGATGACATCAACTTATGATTTTTTGTGAAGGTGGGGAACATGGCTTCCCTCTTGATACAGAACGTATACACTACCTACTCATCATCCAACACCTTCTTTTTGCTAGCATGAAAAGTAGTTAAACCTTATATGTGGTGTCAGAAAATATGTTGTGGTGGGAAGAATGTACAGCTCCTTCCCCCCACTCTACTACTTTTTTGTTTGGTCCTTTCCATTGTACATATTTATCAACCAATATGACAGTTGACACAATGTTTCTAAGTGTTAATTTTGTGACTACTTGATTTCATGTATCTTTAATATATTCTAATTGAAGTATACACATGTATTTTTGAGCTATTACAATCAAAACTATACATATGCCATGTACACAATTGACTAAAAATGAGTATAGTCAATAATGAATTGCATAAGAGGGTATCTATTTTTCCTTTCCTCGCTCCACACAATGAGGTAGATGTTAATAAAAAATGTGCATAAATTATTTTTTCTAGGTGTGTTGCTCCTTACACCGGTCTAAATTTAGTTGCTAGGCTCTTCTTTAGGTTGCTCAGCTTTATCTAGCAATAAGTTGCTAGGTTCTATTGACTTCTTTGCACAATGCCTTACATCCAATACATTTGTGCAAGATTGTCTCCTCGACTCGCACCATGGCAAGCCTATTGACTCCAAATGCAATTAGATTGATGCATGAAGGAAATGTGGCTTTGGAACCTCATGTACAGGTCATAGCTATCTTAAGTTTTGGCTCTAAATATACACACATCAATCGATATAGGTTGGATATCTTTGATGGTGTGCACAAGAACAAAGTGTCATTGCCATCCAAGTACAATGCCCACATAGAATCCAATGTTCTCGAACCTGGATCCATAGTGCACTTGAAAAGATACAGTTGTCCTCAATCAGCTAGCACACGGTATGTTTATGGATTGATTTCTATATGACACATGAATAAGTGAGGCCCGCTGTCCTCTTACATTTTGTTGCTTATACTTTATCTTTCTATAACTGTTTAGGTGGATTGTTATTGTCGACCTTGAAATTGTGCACACAATTCATGCTATTGTTGGGGAGCCAATTTTCCTATGTGCAAAAGATTTTGAACATCTTGGGCGCTCAACTGGAGAATGCTCTAACTTTCCTGCATCTTCAAAACACCCTTGCCTTCCTGGAAGACTAGCTCCTCGATGTCTACTATTTGGTGTCAATCCACTCATAGCAAAGGGGGCCCCATTGAAAATAACCCCTATCAAAAACTTGAAGCCGTTTCAGCCAAGGTGGATCGTTAAAGGTCATGTAATTGTAAAGTCTAAAATAAACAGCTGCAACACACAGAAAGGAAGTGGCCACCTCTTTACCTTCGATATCATAGATTGTGAAGGAACTGAGACACACGTGACATGTTTCAATGAAGCAACTCACACCCATTGCGATAAAATCATCGCAGGAGCTACATACACATTTTTTTGAGGCATGAATTGACCTGCTAATAGACTCTATAACAAGCTTAATATTCAGTTGGAAATTTTGCTTATGCCTAACTCAAGGGTTTCCCCTCTATGAAGATGATGATTCCATCCCAAAAGACCACTACTCTTTCATACCTCTCAATGCATTAGTAAGCAAAAGAAATGATTCAAATGTTGATGCAATTGGAATTGTCATTTGTGTCCATCCATGCACCACAATTAGGAGAAGAGATGGGACAAAGGTCGTAAGACAGACTTTAACAATTTCTAAATGTCCAACACAAATATAGATGTTACTTTATCGGGTTTGTTAGCCGAAAAGGAGGGTGCATAGCTCCAAGAGAAATACCTCATGCATGAATCACTAGTTCTCGCTATTAGAAATGGGCATGTGTCTGAATTCAATGGAAAGGTGACAACACCTCATCCACTACAAAACTATGGATAGACCCTGAAATAGAAGAGTCAGAGCATATTAAAACTTGGTTCAAAGAAAATGACACTAGCATTCAGGCTTCGCCTACTAGCTCCTTTCGGATGCTCCCACTTGCTAGAAGAATGATGATCAACGCCATTCATGAAGAGATTCAAACTACAACACAACCTCTATATTGGATGTTGGTGGGAACAACACAATTTATAAAAACTGACTCATTTTGCTATCTAGCATGCCCTTCCCACTCAACTAACAAACCTTGCAAGAAAAGACTATCCTAGATAGATGATGGAAATTTGTTTTGTGTAAAGTGTAATGCAATACTTTCTGACTATGACTATAGGTATATACTTCAAGTCAAGTTGTAGGACCACACAGATATAATATGGGCGGTCGCATTGGATGAAGGGGCAACAAAAATCATGGGCATGCCTACAGACAAACTATACAATCTATAATTTGATCAAGTTGTTGACAGAAATGTGGAGGTGATTAGGAATGTATTGAGCAAGTAGTACCTATTCACATTGTGTTGTAACCTTGAAATGTACAATGGTGAGTAACATTTGAAAGCAACTATTTCTAAGGTCAAACAACTAGATTACATTGAAGAGAGTAGTTTTTTGGTTAAAAATATCCAAGAAATGTGCAATGTAAAGGCTTCTCCCTCCATTAAACAAAATGTTGTACTAGAGCTGGTTGTGCAACTCATAGGATCACCCTAGCAGTACTATGTAGCCTAATATAGTTGCCATATTCTCTTTACAATTGTAGTATGACTATGGATGGTATGCATGGAAAAAAATTCATGTTGTAAAGGACTATGTCGATATGTTTTTATGTGAAAAAATATCATATTAATGCCTTTAGATGGATAAAAATATGTAAACTATTATGTTTCTTTATTCAACAAAATGTACATGTTTATTTATGTAGAAGCTTACATATGCAACTTTGTCTTATACCATCAAATTGTGTTCCTTCTCATACTACAACATGTATTCATGAACTAGTAAGGAATAACTTTACATTTTCATCTACACTCTGGCTATGTAAGCATTCTTGTTTCATCCAGGTTTTCTATGCTCTTATTCCTAATCTACCCTGACATGTCCAGACCCACATATGGGAGACCCCTCAATAGGGAACAGTCCAGGTGACCAATATCAAAAAGAGGTAAGAAGACAACAAAACTGAGAAAGAAATTAAACTTACTATGCTCACCATAGAGAAGAGATAGCTACTCGAAGGTGACTAAAAAGATCAGATGAAAGTCAAAATAGCCCCCAACAAAGAGAAACCCAAAGACTATGAGATTGTGAGAAAGGTCAAGCTTACTATGTTCATCAAAGAGAGGAAATAAATGCAGAAAAGAATAATAGATCTTTAGAGAAAGAAACATGGCTATATCAACATATGCAAACACAACAATAGAAAGAACACAAAACAAAATGCGATAACAATGATAGCTTGATGACGATAATGAATTTTTTTTGGCAAAGAATAGATGCATTCTATAATCGAAAAACATGCATTGTATGCAAGGAATGTTACCCAAGCATGCTTCTCCATTCATCATATACTAATACAATTTGTAAAAGATGTTTCATTGAGAGAGGCATCCATTGGTTCTCTGCACTCAATAATATGGACCCAGAGAGCAACCGTTTATTTTGAAAAGACTCATCCAAATGGAGGAAATGCTCATTGCCAGAGTCAACCCAGTACTACAAGTAGCCCACACTCTTGGAGGGAAGTATAAATATAGTGCCCATATGATTAGCTTCCCACAAGATAGTACAAACATTTCAAAAGTTCTTCCACGAAGAATACAAGACTTCGGCATTCTCATAGTTCAGAGGCTACATACAAAAGGTCATTATTAGGATTGTTATGTAAGTAGAAGTCATATTAGAGATGCATTGCAATACAAAGTCAAATATGACCCATACTATCGTGATGTTGCAATAAGTTTTGAGCACTTAGAGCAATTTCCTAAAGCAAGAACAAACATATTGAATATGTTATACACCATTGAAACTAGTGAAGACATGGTGGTTCCAAATAATGAAATTGACTATCATGGGGATGATATTGAAAGTAGCACAGTAAATACATCATCATTTATGGCTAGACTGCCAAACAGATGCCATGAATTAGAAACTATTAAGAAAACACTAGACCTTGAGGACAACACAAACAACATTATCGATTGGCCTAAAATAAAATCATCTCCAATAAATGAATACAATACTAAGGGGTTGCTTGATATGGAATTTCTAACACTCTTTCCAAATGGAGTTGCACTACAAATGCAACCACAAATTAGGGATGTACACATGCATGAGTATGCACTCCACTTGACGAGATTTCATGACCAAAGATTTGGAAGGCATCCAAGGTTTTGATATTTCATGCTTAATCTTATGATGTGGCATCGTAGCTAGGAGCTCACCATAGTTTTCATTAAAAAAAATTCAAAAGAAAACATGCCAACCACTATTGAGAACCTCTGAGCACACTTGAAAAGCCTCCCTGACACACAATTAGCTCAAGAGCTCATGCACTTTGGATCTTCAATGTGGGGCACAAGACCATATTGGAACAAGTGCCATGTTGAATGAACAAATATGATCAACCAAATAGGGTCTTCCACTCTATTCTTCACATTAAGTGCAACTAACACAAAGTGGCCAAACCTACAATGTTTGATCTCAGATGACATAGTGGTAGGAATGCAAACAAATAAAATGCATATAAAAAATGTAATCAATAACCTCCACACCACATCATTATACTTGAATCAGTGTTTCACAATGTTTCATGAAGAGCTCATTGAGAAACTCCTCGGTGCAAAAGATTACTGGTACAAGTATGATTGGTAGCATTGTGGCACCACACATGTACATGGATTCCTTTGGCTTCATGATGCACCAAACATGGATAAACTTGATTGGGATGACAGTGTAGCAGTTGAATAGGAAATAACATTCTTTGACAAATATACCAGTGCTTGGAATTCTCGTGTTGCATCAGCAAGAACAACTTGATTTTCTGATCTTCGCTAGATGATCCATGCTTACTAGACACAACAAGAATATTTGCTACATACCCCTCTCATGACTATGAAGAGATAATCAATCATGTCTAGAGGCACACAAAATGTAGAGAGGGGACATGCTTGCAAAAGAAGGGGAAAAAACTAGAGTGTCAATACAAAGCTCAATGGATAGAGGAAATTATATCTACCTTATTAGGCGACAACAGTGGAAAAAAAAAATGAACCTACATGGAATGATGATAGGCTAAACATACACAATTCAGAAATAATTTCAATATGGAGAACCAACATAGATTGTCAGCCTATCATCTTGTGGGAACTTGTTCTGAAATACATTGCCAAATATGTATCAAAAGTAGAGAGAGCATCGGAGACTTGTACTGATATGCTAGCAAGAATATCTACAACCTAAAAAATAGATGACCCATCCCTTGTAGGATACCAAAAATTCATGGAAAAAATTATGGTAGAGCGTGATATTGGAGCATAAGAAACATGCCATATGATTCAGAAATTGCCACTTATTGTTTGTAATCAACCTTTTACATCTTTGAATGTTGGACAAAAAATATTATATCAAATAACAATGGACCAAATGAAAGCCACCTACAACCTAGCTACCTTCATTCCTACATTAATCGGCCTCCAGAATTGGAGAAAACAATGCTACTTGAATCTGCACAATCTTTCTTGTATTATGCGAGTCACAAGGGATGCAAGTGGAAAGAAAGAAAGGTCAAAGTGATTGTCAACATTTTCCTAAATTTCTACACCATCCTGAACGAGAGCTCAAACCAATTTGAAACATTATGCTGAAGCGAGCTACTACTGTACAAACACTTCCGAAGCTTGGAAATTGACACAGGGGTTACTAAGGATACAATAATTGCAAATTGGAAGCAAATGAGTACATCCAAACATGATGTATGGTATGTTCCTCACACTATCCCCTCAGACGAAAACACTGAGGATGTAGAACCAGACATCAAAATTGAGATGGACACAAGGGACATAATAGAAATGAATGAATGGGAATTATTTTCACAAATGGGCCCCTCAAACAACATCAACCTAAATGAGCTTGAGTTGCTTGGTAGGCATGAGTTTGATAGCAACTACATATGGGATCAACTTGCAGTATCCCAGGAGCTTCATGAAATTGCCACACAATTCATAAACATGGAAAAATCATGTAGCCATCAAAGGCATGCTCACGGTAAGTATGATGTTCCAAACTATGCATTATCATCCAAACAAAAACTAGCACTCACACATATTATCAACCATAGCAAACATCACTCAAATAAACCATTGAACATGATTGTTTAAGGGACAACCAGTACTGGAAAGTTCTACTTGATTGTTCGCATAAGAAAAGCACTCAATAGTTACAATCTGCACCAACGAAGCCAACTACTCACATTGGCTCCTATAGGGGTTGCTGCATTTAATATACACACATTGACTATACACTAAACACTTTAGATTCCCATCAAAGAAATGGACCCACTACAAGGCCAATCATTAACAACATTTCAAGAAGAGATGAAACACATAAGATATATGTTGATTGATAAGATGAGTTTCATAGGACCAAAGTTGCTACTGAAGATAGATGTGAGGCTATGTGAGGCCTTCCCGCATCGACAACATCTTTATTTCGGTGGGGTGTTAATAATCTTGATCGGCGACCTTGCACAACTCTCTCCTGTAATGGAAAATCCTATTTACACATCACACTCAAATGCAAAAACACCCTAGAGCCAATTCACGATCATTGTCACCTTAGAAACAGTGCTCCATCAACAAGGTGAGACTCAGAACAAAGATAATTCTATCAACTATTACAAAACATACACAATGTAGAAGCATCACAAGAGGATTGGGAACTTTTAATGACATGCACAAACAAGCATCTCACCTCCAGTGAAAAAGAACTATTCGACAATTCAATGCACTTGTTTGCTACCAATGATTTAGTTAAACTTCATAATAGAAGAATGTTAAAATTGTAAAATTGTCCAATTGCAATAAGTACTGCAACTAGCACTAGGACCGAAGTAGATAATGCAACTATTGATGAACAACTTGAAAAGTAGGTATTGCTTTGTAGAGGGCAACACATCATGCTCACAACCAACTTATGGACACAAGCAAGACTTGTAAATGGAGCTCAAGGTGAAGTTGTTGAGATAGTTTACAGCCCTAGTTCCAGACCACCAGATGTTCCACTTTATGTTGTGGAAAGGATCAATAATTATAGTGGGCCACCATGGAATGAAAATGACCCCAAAAGTATACTAATAGTACCTATATCATTGGGCAGCCATAGGAAGATTCCCCTCACAATGGCATGGGCTATTACCATACACAAATCCTAGGGCTTGATGATAGCCAAAGTAACTATCGACATTGGAAAAATAGAATGGCAGGGACTAACATTTACAACTATATCCAGAGTGAAATCGTTGAACGACCATTGTATTTAGCCAATGTTCTCCTTTGAGAGATTCTCAAAAATGCAGAACCACCCATACACAATTATGAGAAAAGAAGAGGAAGCTTGATTACAATAACTGTCTTTAAGATGTGAAGGTACACAACTCTTATCCCTTTCTCCCTCACATCTCTCCCATTTATTGTCAGATCATCAATTCCTCTTTTACAAGTTTCCCTTTTAAAGACATCTGCTATAGCTCGTGACAAAATCATCTACAAGAACAAGAGATCAAGCCTCAAGTATACATTATGCTCAAAGGCATCGACGTCATCAATGACTTCAACATGTTCATGTTCTTTGGGCAATAGTATTATGATACATTGAACACATAGCAATCATTGTACACTTCAATAGATAATGTTCGCACCTCACCATTCCATTGCTTTTGCTCTACAAACCTTGAAGACAGATGGCATATATCATAGCCCCTCACCATCTACCACCAACAATTGTACTATACATAACTAATCTCTTGCACTAGCGTTTTAGAAGTTGCACAAAATAGTTTTAGTACAAAATTGTTCAAAACTATTTTGACTTGTTATAGCAAAAATTTTGTATATCATGAACTACCAACAACTGTACTTGGTCCAATTGAGCTTTAACATTGCAGGCGTTCTTCCATTGAACATAATATATTTTGTTGTTCATCCACTTGGTATATCATACAGCTTCAAACAACATGTTCATATTCAACTCTACTTGCATCCCATCACCCGTTGACATTTGCTATGAACAATTAGTCTTGCAAAAACCAAATTGCACTTTCCCCACGCGATCTTCCCCTCTCCACCCTCTGAATGCACTTCCATAGTATACCCTCCTATTGGTGTAACCATTGCACCTTGTTAGGGTGCAAGTGCTAGTATATTTTAAATGTAACTTAGAGCTCCATTTACATGACATTCTTCTATCAAATATATTGGAGGTTAACAAGACCCTTTCATCCTTTGTGATCAATTACTCCACATCATGTTCACCTTTTTTATCTACTTCTATGTATTCATGCTATCTAGTTTCATTCTAATACTGTGCAACAAGGAATTTCAATGAATACAATTTTGTTATGTCATAACGATCCACATTATCATTTCTAAATAAACAAATGAACATTACTGTCAAATTATTCATTTGTTTTTGTCTAGGAGAAAATTGGTTTTTGTCACTAGTAACTTTCAATCATCAATAGTTAGATTTGCATAAAATTGACAAATTATTTGCTTGTCAATGGTTTCTCCCTACTGTCTAAAAATATTATCCAATGTAAAAACTACTTTGAATTCTTTCCATTCTTCCCATTGAAATTTTGCATGTCTATAACTATCATATAGTGGTTTGTCAATGACTGGATCTAATGCTTCAAAATCTTCAACCAAAATTATAGGTTTACAATATTTGAACAAATTGGTTAGTATCACATGAGTATTTTTTATTAATACTCATATTTAATAGTACTGGAGTAAATGTGGTCAAAAGGAAAATAAAGTTTAATGTGAAACTAAAATCATAAATATATTGTTAAAGCTAATGTTTTGTGCTATCTAGAAATGTTTGATGATGTCCAAATTCTATGTTCTATGGCACATTTTGTGCAATGAAGCTCATTTCATCAATCAATATCTATTTCATGTGGTGAACCTCTTCCTAGAAGTTTCTAAGTCTTGGTCCTTTAAATCGAGCAAAATAAGTGATTGAGATTTAGAGTTGTGAATGGATTATTGATGCTTTGATATTGATTGTTGCAGCTCAAATTGGTAAAATAATAGAAGTGAATATTTCCTTGATAATGTCAAATCTCCAAAATCTCGACATATAGCATCTATTAGATATGACTTCCCTATTATTGTTTTTCCTTTAATTATCATGTACAATGCCAATGTTTCTTGACTATGATTATTATTTGTTATAATTATATCAAGTGCATTTTTCTATCCCCTAAGAATATGTTAGCCCCATTTTTGGCCACGAAAATTTTAAAGATTCCCTCGCCAAGGTGTCATAAAAGCTGTGTTTGTTTTTGCAGAGCTGTCTTTTCTCTCCATGCTTCTGAATCAAATTTAAATATAGGCTGAGAATTTCAAGCCACGCTGCTTTCCGTTATAAAATCCTAAAATGCTGCAACCTATGTTTACCCCTAAGCAACTATGCTCTATACGAGCTAGATAGATTGGTTTCAAGAGAAGGGCAGTAAAGGAAAACTTAATGGATCCTTATTTTCCTCAGTGGTAATCACTAATGGATTTCATTGCTTCATCACAAATAAAGTTGGCAGGATCTTTTGTGGTCATATGTTGAAAATTCGCAGCGCAGTTCTGCATTTCAATCACACATGTTACACCAATTTCAAAAATTTGTTTACGCCGCGATAGCATATTGCAGCTGTTACACGAACACCTATCTTTATGCGCAGAAGACAACAGAAAGAACCAACTGAAAGAAACTGAGCCGTTCTCCGGTTTGGAGTGATTTGAGCATATCAGGAAGAGTCTAGCTGTGATCTCTCACAAGCATTGTTAAAGTCTGAACTCTTGACCCTCGAGTCACATAATGAAGGATGTAATTAAGTGGTCAAAGCTATACATTTGGGAGAATTTCGCTTGGGACTTAGGTAAGCTAATGCTACATCTTGACAGCATAGCGGACTCTTCTTTAACATTTGTACAAGTTGGAGAAGGAGAGAAATCATATGAATATGAACGAAACAAAGTAGAAGTTCGGGCTGTAAAACAGTTTATAAGGTTCCACATGTGAAGGGTTTCTATCCGTAGGCAGCTTGTTAACCAGACCTGCACAGAGATTAAAGTCCTCCTATCCACATCGCCCTCCATTCTAGGCGTCATTCAAAGTGACTGAATGCTTGCAAAGCCAGGTTAACAAGATCGAAGGCTTGTCGCTTTACTTGATCATCCCGCCCCGAAGTTGCATAGTCATACGGTATTCACAAGGGAGGCTGCAAACGTGTTCGAGTCTTCACGTTGCACTCAACGACAATATGGAGAGCAATTAAATTCAGAAGATTGCTAAACACCTTGTCGATTATGCAGTTCGGAGTTTAAGTTGTTTGGAATAACAGTGTCTCAATGGCCCTCATCATGCGAAGAATCGGGCGTATACTTGGCGGAGGATATGGAGGTTCTCAAAACCTCATTCTTGCCCGCCACATCATTTATAATCATGCAAATTAAATTATTGGAAGCTTAGCGGCATATCACACTTGGTTAGGAAACTACCAGCGGTCCCCAGTGTGGTTATAGAAACCACAAAAAGTACCGCCAACAATAGTGGAGCCCGATAGGAGTTACAAAACTCTCTGATTTCTCCGCCAAACAAATTTAAAGGCATAGACTCGGCAGAGTGCTCCGACCGCCGACAGCATCGATGTAGTTGAGTTCTTGAAGTGGTGAAGACAATGCCTGAACAAGTGTTTTGCTTACAGCTATAAGGAAAGCTATTGGTAGCGTTCGGGTTCCAAGCAATTGAGCGTTGCTCAAATTCTTAAGCTCTGATTGATCTGAGTTCATTGATAAATAAGTCAAGTAAGCCTATTGCAATATTAGAGACCCAAGTCCGTGAGAGGTAGGAAGTGGATTCAAAAGCAACTTTGACAGATTTACTTATCGATACTCTTTGAGACATGTGGAGTGGGATAAAAATTCAATCAATAGCTTTGTCTGCAAACATTATCTAGCATTGCTTCATTAGTGATTCAAGGTACAAGCATTGAAATAGATGGAGCCTTGAAATTAAGTGAAACCGTGGCAGACCACGAATGGTTAATTAACGTAAAAATGTGAATTGCCAAGGAGTATTGCAATTTGCTCACTTCGGTGAAAAATTCAATGCTACAAGTCACAAAAGTACTTGTGACAATTATAGGAAATGCCACCTTACAACAGATCAGTAAAATGATCCGATCCCCATAAGAAACAAAATGAAAGAATAATGGTCATTGTGGTCACAATTTTCCAGATTTATGGGTGGGACATCGCAAACTTAACAGGATCATAGAATGGACGTGGAAGCAGGATGTGCCAAATCAAATCAGCGATGAATCACTTATATACTCAAAGTATTGAATTGTTCCCTTCAGGAAAAGCACGAGTCAATGTCGGCCTTTGTAGATGGAAATCCACAGGAGAGGCTATGAAAGCTAGTCGTTGGTCATATACAGTCACTAGATGGCTATGTTCTGTTAAATCCTCGATTACAAAAGATTAAGCTAAATCGTGATGGCGCATTAAAGCGCTTTTGTTACTTATGAATAGCTTGCTAACGGTTGCGGCACTCCGTTATATACTTTTAGGCACTAGTATTTGCAAAACAAGTGGGCATGGCAAAATCTTCGAAGACAATCCAGGCAAATGATATATCAAAGCGGACCGTATAATTGCACATCAATTTCCTAGTATACAGAAACCTTGCCGATAAATTAAAACCCAATGCACATAGTACAAGGGAATTTCCAGCTATCCAGACATGGACATATGTTTAAAAGGAAATTTTTATATTTTAAGTCATTTTTAAAACATCACAAGAAAATATAACTTTATAGATCAACCAAAGAAAAAGAAATGTGGGAATGAATTCGAAAAGTCTCTCACCATGAAGAGACGATTCAGTTACCAAGAATCAGCATGAAACCGAAAGGGCTTAGGGGAAAGATATACAGAGTTTTTCCTTTGTAACTGGGGGATTTTTCTTTTTTTGCGGGGATCCGTCAGCAGGGCTCCCGTGGAAGTTTTTTCTCATAAGATAGCAATTAATTATATTGTTTAAACGGCAGTATTCTTTCAAATATGCATAATATTGTGTACAGATAAAGAGGGTCTGTAAGCCCAATATTTGCATCAAGAAATAAAGAAGATTAAGAACAAGAATAATAGTAGATGAAAGTGTTGTTTGCATGTTTGGATATATTTCATAGGCAGGACTATAATTATCTCAGAAGGGTCTTAGGCTTACCTCTGATCAGTAGTATTCAACAATTCAATGATTTGAATTAGAAACCGTAAAAAGAGCCACCTGCATTTAGAAGGAAATTTCCCAGAAAATTCGTAAGAAAAAAATTCAAAACATAAAATCAACTTCCAAACTAGTATATCTACGATTCAGAGTACACGCCACCTAACACCAGGGCACTGTAGACACATTCAAGAGTAAAGGTACTTCACATTATAGATTAAACCATTTTAGGAGGTATTTCAATTCGTCTCATTTTCGGTTCCTAAAACATTAACAAAACAAAAAGCTAAAAAAATATATAATGAAATTAACACGATTTCAACTCCAAAGTTTCATTTGTATGCATATATTAGAAAAAGAAAACAGAAAACAGAAAAATGACATTAAGACTTAGCGTACCATCAATGCCATCACCTCAGACTGCAATCTGTCCAAAAGAAAACAAAAACTTGCGTTCACAATACCATTAGCCCTAATTCTCTATTCCTAGAATAGATCACCAAACTGTAGCCTGCAAATAATTTTAACCTCATGATACACATCCGAAACTATTCTATACTAGACTAATGAAATTCTTATAAGGTTCTTCATAAACATATAACCAGCAAACACAATGGAAATGTAAAACCGACTCCAAATAAGCCAGCAAATTAAATTATAAACCCAAACCAAGCCCGTTATTCGCTCGCAACTAGTTAAACCCTATGCTCTATTAGAAGAAACCAAGTGACATGTTTTTTTTAATCTGAAACCAATCAAAACAACAGACACCTATTTAAGTTTTCCATTGAAACAAATGGAAATAGTAAGCGCCCACATTAATATTTTTTCACCAAAACTGATAAAACTTAAAGACCGCACAATAAAGCTTTGTACCCAAACCAACGAAAGAACAGATACTAAGCTAAATTTTTCAACCCAAAGGAATCGAAAGAACAGACACCCAATTAAATTTTCACCTCAACCAACTCAAAAGATCATAACAACCTAGTAAGTTTTCTAAATCCGAACCAGCCAAAATAACAAATATATTAGAATGAAAGCAGACCAGCAATGAAGAGGGATATTAGAAACCCCAACCTTTCTGAGACAAGGCGGCTATCAATGGGCTTGGCCAATGCTTCGATTTGATTACAAGTTCGTGTGCCCTGTGCATTATGGGCTTATTCGCACTACCGTTGTTAGAACTCATCTTTCTCAGTGAGAAAGAAATAAGTTACATGCCCGCAGATCGCAGAAAAACCAAACAACGAAACGAATCTCAATGGTAATGTGCAAAATAATAATCAATCACCCACGGATCCACGCAGACAAAATCACTGCGCTGCCGGCTTTGATGAAACCATACGAGTAAAATGCATTTGTACGGACAAGGGACTTCCGATGCAATTGTTGGAAATTATAATTGCATCTACTCATGCCAGCTGATCCTGACAATTTTGTATCCTCTGACAACTCTGTATCCTCTGTTGTGTAGTCATATCTCATCCAACATTTAAGCTAGAAACTTCTACTGCCGACCTACAGTCTAGTCTTCTGCACACATGCTTTGAATATGGAGATTTCCAGATACTTCTAAGACCTCTTTAAATAGAGTCAGTTGTAATTGTTTATTCAGGCAATAGATATTGTGTGCAGCAACACACTTATGAAAATATCTTGTCTCCTCTGCCCCTCCAACAAGGTGGTATAAATATCTTGTCTCCTCTGCCCCTCCAACAAGGTGGTATCAGAGCCAGCGTTCATCTGGCAGATTTAGGGAGAGCAAGTGCCTAGTTTGAGATAGCTGTGTTCATTCGAGTTAAGAGCAAATTTGAGTCTCAAGAAATTTGGGCTTTTGCATAAGCCTGCCAAGTCTTGGAAGAAGCTGCTACAAAAGGTTTTTGCTGAAGGGTTTCTGGGCATTCCTCCCTTGGTCGTCCAGGTATACGTTTGAGATGTGGGGCCAAAGTTCTGCCAGTATTTATAGGAGTTGTTGTTCGCTGTTTAAAGAAAGAAAAGCCATTGTAAAGGTTGATTGCTGGTGGGAATCGTTGAAAGGGAGCCGCTGGCATATTCAAGCCACCCGTTGCATGTAGAACCTGCAATAAAAGTAGATCGTGGGAGCTCCTGCTGAGGAGAAAGTCCCCACAGCTGAAAGTCAAAAGATCAAGGAAGAGTTGCAGATTTTGTGTAAGGAAAGAGCTGTAAGGAAGGATTGCTTAAGAGTTTGTCAGGTTGGAGAAGTACCAGCGCCTAGTTCGACCAGACTGCAAGTAGGAGATTTCTGTTTAAGCTACCAAGGAGTTGCCAAAGGCTGAGACTGGTGAGAAGTTGATCGCAGGAGTTTATGAGAAGCTGTTAAGGAGTATCGCTCAGTCTGTCAAGAGGATAGCAGCCAATCAAGTAAGCTGCAGTTAATATCATTTACTAAATTTCCCAGTGTGCAGTCTTATTGCAGATTGTGTTTTTTATTTTCTGCAGATATTGAAGGAACTGCTGCCCATTGTAAATCACCAGCCAGGAGCAGTCTGCAGAATAAAAGGACCAAATAGCCATTTATTATCATTGTGAGGACCTATTGTAGATTTGTAAGGGTTAACTCATAAAAAAAATTAATTAGAGTTTTGTTTCTGCAGTTAGCAAAGGTCTTCACTTGACATTGTTGAATAGAGGACTTTGGAATTTATTATGTAACTGTAAAATCTATGGCTCTAAGTTCATAATCACTGGTGGTTACATATTTTGCACTGGTGCCATATGATATTATGTTTTTGAAGTCATAAGCTTAAAAAAAAATGAAAGAAGAGTTTGAAGAACAGTTTTTTAAGCTGTTGTAAACTATTAAAGAAAAAGTGTAAAGAGTTTGTAGAGTTGCAGGTGCCAAGGCAAGGCTGAAATAACCAAGCAAGAAACATTCACGTCTTGAAGATTGGAGGCATACAAAGAAGCAGAGTAGCTAATCATTTGACATCATGGCATCAGGAAGTAATTTTCTGCAGCCCCAAATTCCATATTTTGCAGGTAAAAATTATGACAATTAGGCAATGCAATTGAAGTTTTATATCTTTCTTTGCCTCTGCCCACCCCCTACAAGAGGTACATGTAGAAAACAGGGGAGAGGACAGAGCAGACTAAAATGACAAACACAGATTATATTAGATAATCAAAACACATTACAGTGATTCTTACAAACACCTTATGAGCTGCTGCTCATTCTTAACATACTATCATTATAACTTGGAGCTTCTGTTCCTTCACAAACATACAATCATATGACTTCTGACTCCTTACAGCTCTGCGGAGCTGGACTCCATCTGGGAGTGAATAACAACATTGCATCCGCCTCTATTTATAGAGTTCTTTGGAGTTTTCTAGAATATAGAACAGTAAAATCACATGCATGGTCTGGAAGTCGGTGGCAGAAGAGTCTAGAAGTTTCTCTTCTAGAAGTTTGACCACGTGGGAGAAATTATTCCCCAACACGCGCCCCTAATTTCTACCACTAATTTTCATTACAATCTCAGTTTCTTTCAGTTGGCGTCTTCTATTATTTCTAAATGACAACCTTCAAGACACAGGTTCTTCTTGGCTGTGAGCCTCTTGCGAATCTCCCCTTAACTGCTGCGGCAGTTTTTCCTTGCCATCAAATTTCTGACAATGTCTTCAGACTGCAATGAATTATATTCCGCAACCTTCATACCTGATCGACACCCTTTTCTTTTGATCTTTTCTGACACTTGTTGACTAGGCAATCCCTTGATTGGAGATATGCTTGGCAGCAAACAATAAATTGGGTGGCTCCCTCTCAAACAGCTCTTCCTTCGGAACTGCAGCTGACTCTTCAACAAGCAAACAAACAACAGTGGTCTCCTTTCTGATTAGCGGCTCTAGCAACACATGAAACATTCGATTCCTTGAATGCCTTTCTTCAACGGCTTCTCTGGCGGCTTCAGTGACTTGACTTCAACTGCTGCGATCCAAACAGCGACCTCAAACACCTTTACAGCGATTTCCTTAGCATCTGCGTTCCATTCATCTAACACAAACAAAACAGCGACGTTTTCAGTTTCTCCTCAGGTTCACCATCGGCTCTGATACCACTATGTGAGTGGGCAGAGGCAAAACTCTTAAAAGACATTTTGCAGAACCGTGCTGCTGCACAAACAGATTGTATTCATTGCAAAATGATTTACATTGGTGCTCTTTTATAGAAGTGTTGGAAGTCTCTAGAAGATGGAGGAGTTCAGTGATCACGGGAGGCCCCAGGAAGATTCGAGAACCTCAACACACTATTGTCCAGACAAAACAACACACTTAGATTTATCCAGTCAATACATATGCATTTCAAGAGACTGTCAGAAATTACAATGCTCTAACAGCAATTGCAATACTATTCGGTGAGCATTTTTGCAGCTCGCAGTTTTTAACATTTAAGTTAGGTGGTTGTGATTAAGTGGACGGCATACCTCTGGCAAATCGTAGATACGATTTTACCACATGTCCGAGTAAAATCATTGATCTGAGTAGAAAAAACTTTTGTATAACATGACATTAAAGCTTTGAACTCTCTCCATTAAAAAAAAATTAAAATATTGGCACATTAACACAACCACATATACACAAAAAAATATTTCTAACACAGCTAAACAGTACAGATTGGACAAAAATTCAACGTAGATTTATTACCTCACTCACTTATTTTAGGAAGAACAATCACATTATCTGCTTAAAGATATTTTCTGTTCACATTTTGTATCCATGGCAATCAAAACAATGAAAATATATCATGAAATAAAAATTATTTCCAACAATCATATGGGTAGATAATGTGGGGTAAATAACTATTTCATTATTAAAAATAAAAAATACTTTCAGATTAATCATATTTTCTACACAAAATAAAGAAACATAATCATAAATAAAAACAAAAATATTTGAAGATCTAACACATATAGAAAAAGTATTTAAGACAATGACATGAAAAGAAACATTATATAAAATGACAGCGAACCCTCAAACTTGTCATGTGTCAAACACAAAATTACCTTCCACACTAGGCATGAAAACTATACCATCAAAAAATAAAATTTACACTCAAGAATAGCCACATATTTTATACAAAACAGAAAATACAATCATAAATAGATATAAGAAAACCTCACTCACATTGAAGAGCATTGGTTCAGAAGAAAATTAAGCAAAAATACCTCTCTACTTGAACAAAATGTATCTTGTACATACTTGTATAATATGCACACACATTCACACAAAATTCATTAAAATACATGCACACAATTATTAAAAAAAAAAATTCTCTGCAATATTCATATAAGGAAACATCGGAAAATAGTATATATTCTTGCTAAATGACATTTTATTAGCTTGCTGCCACATAAATTATACATGACATATCTACATACATATAAACTTTCAAAAATAAATTAACTTCTTCTTGGATGATATTTGATTGATTATAAATTTATACTTTCCTAATAAAATAAAATAAAATAAAATTTACAACAAACCAATTAAACAATTATAAATCTTTATATTTTAAAATGTACAAATTAAAATAGCAAATAAACAAAAAATTTATAACTATCCATTAACATCTAATTAAAAAAAAAATCAAATTTTCTTTGAAATTTTTTGAATTTAAATTGAAAACCATAGAGAAAGTAAATTATTTACGGGCTGATAAACTAATTAAAAAAACTAACCCGACTAGTAACAAATTATTGTAACCTTTAGTTTTATACTGATACAAATTCATAAATTACGAAATAAGTAAATAAATTGTTTGATGCATACTATCCTACGAAGTCCATATGCGCTCCTCTTGCTTTGATTTTATGCCAACTTGCCGGCCTTCACGCAATTTATCTGTGAATTCATAATTACAAACTAACTAATAAAAAGACTGAGTGATGCTCACATGCGGACTTTCTGCTTTGATATTATTCCAGAATTCCGCGCCTTTATTCAACTCATCGGTTTTATAGCCGCTGTAGTGGAACTTCGCTAGTCTTGTCAGCCATTTTAATCCCTCTGGAACTTTATACAGTTGCGGACAAAATCCTACATAGAAGTCCTCCAGGACGGCCATCGCTCCCTCCTCCAAATCCGGCAACTCCTCCAAAAGAGAGAAATTCTGAATAGTCAGATATCGTAGCTTCGGAAACCCGGTTGACTTTCCAAACGCCTTTGGTATTTTTGTAAAACTATTATTACAATCTATAAACAACCTTATCAAGCTAGGCATTGCTTCTAATTCCGGAAAATTGCTAGATTCACAGGCCACTAATTTGAGATGCGTCAGATTTGTTAGCTCACACACCCAATTTGGCACAGCAAATTTCTTCAGTTTAAGTGTTTGTAGATCCTGCAGGGCAGAGGGATTCTGCGCTAGATGTGATGCACTAGATGAAGTAGATTTAATTGACAGATGCCGCATCTTGAGTAACTTAGGAAGGGCTCCGTTTCCGGGACTATTCAACTGCATTTCATCTTTAACTGCTATGCTTAACTCCTGAAGACAGGTTAATTTGGCAACATCCTCCAACTTTAACAATCCTTCGTCTTGACCAGAGAGCCTCACCTCATTCGATCTCAATACCCGCAAAGATACCAGCTCTGATATTCCCTTCGGCAGACTAACCAGCTTATGATTGCAATCAATTATATTGAGATGCTGTAGACACTTGAGTTCACTGATCCACTCGGGAAGACTTTGTAGCTGTTTGCAGTCCGACAGATCGAGCAACAGGAGACTCTTAAGACCTTTCACACAGATTGGTACCTCTTTAATTTCTGTGCATGATAAATTTAAAAGCTTGAGAAGTCTTAGCTTTCCAACACAGCCGGGCAATGTGGAGATCTTAGTTTTGCTTAAGTCGAGAACCCTTAATGATCTCACGGGACTGAAGAAATTTTTCTCAATTTTTTCAATGGGGTTTTGATATAATGACAGAGTGCGAAGAGACATGTGACAAGATGCCCTCCGTTGATCGATGACTACGTCATCTTTCTCCTTTTTGCCAAGTAAAATTCTTTTCGCAGATGTGATGGCACCATCAATAGCAAATGTACATCGGTTGTTTCTAGATATATCAATTGCCAGATCGTGCAGGAAGTCATAGACCTTGCAATGTTTGACAAGATGCTCATCCTCCTCTACTTCAAGCAAGCACAGCTTGACCAACTGATCAACATAACCGCAAGCAACTTCCCACTGGTTTTGCCCTTCACGCTGGTGTTTATCCTGAGGGATGAACCCTTCCGCTATCCAGAGATTTATGAGATATTCCATATCTATGAACTTATAGTCAGGAAAGAATGATAAATAAGAAAAACAGGGCTTAAGAGTTGGCTCCAAGAAGTCGTAACTCAGTCTAAGAATCTGCATAACTTGTTTTTTCTCATCACCGTCAATTTTCCTCAGCTGATCTAATTTGAATGTCCACTGTCTTCTATCTTCGATGTCGTAGAAAGAAGCTCCTATTATCTTGAGAGCCAGTGGTAAGCGGTTGCAATGCTTTTCAACTTCAGAAGCCATCACTTGAAGGTGATCTGGGGGGGGATTACCTCCGAAAGCATGTGCACAGAACAGCTGCCAACTATCTTGCTCTGATAAGGGCTCCATCTTGTAAGCGACAGCGCGAAGCTTTTCGGAAACTTCCATGCTCCTGGTTGTAACTAATACTTTACATTGACTTTCACGGTAAATAGGAAGACCAAGGCGCTTAATGATATTATCCTGTTCTGAGTACCTCCAGACGTCATCCAACACGATCAAAGACTTTGTTCCTTCTAAACGGGCAAGAATCAGCTCCGCCGCTCGCTCTTCAGTTACATCCTTAACCGTATCTTTCAAATCTCCCATGTGTGACGCTAAATCACACTGTAATTTATGAAGAGAATATGACTGTGATATGGAAAGCCAGATTGAATGCTTATAGTCTTTTTTTGTTCTGTGAAGAAGGCTTTGGAGAAGAAATGTCTTACCTACTCCACCTTGTCCCACCACGGAAATGACAGAAGCAGGTGAGCCATCTATCATGGTAATGAGCTTTTCAAGCTTGGGCTCAATCCCTACAGGGCGCGAATCACGGGACGGGTGACAATTCTCCTTCACCGCTGCACTGCTGGACTGTTGTTTGACTTGTTGCGGCACTAAATCACGGAACAGATTCTGCTCGTTTCCATTTGCAATAATTTTGTCAATTTGTTGTTTAAGATTTTGAATTCTTTTTCCCAGTTTAGAGCGCAACGTTAAATTATGTCCAGTTATACTGTCAATGTAAAGAGCGCGAACAACACACTCTTCAACAATATCCTCTGCGTCCCAGGCAATAACCCTCAAGCGGTCCAGCAATCTTTCGACAATCTTATCTTGCACAGCCGATGAATCTGCATATTGGAGATGATCTTTTATACTTATGAATTTCTCCTGCCACCATTCAAAATCCTGAGTGAAGTTGTAAACCAGCGATATCTCTTCAGCTGCTGGTTGAGCTATCGCCTCAGCAATTTTGCCAATAACAGTAGTTAGAATTTCCATTATTAACCTGTTATTACTAATACTGAGAGTGGATGTAGAAGGTCTCTCAAATTCGTTTCCACGCGCAACCACAACAGATCGAAGTTGCTTAAGGATGCGTTAAAACAACTTGAAGTTTAGATCTCTGTGTTTTATGTGCGTGTTGCCCTAAAAGTTACAAGCACGAGAAAACTTATTCTGTAGAGTTTGCGGAGGAAAAATACAAAGTGGGTACTTTAACATGTTGACATGACCCCACCAACAAGTAAGTACATTTGCATTAAAATTGTTATAAAGTAATTAATTCATAGTAGGGTTAAAGCAAATAAAGCAATTAACCTATGTTTAATGAAAGTGATAGTCACTCCTAGGAGAAAAAAATTTTGAAAGTATTTTTGGTAAATTACTTTCAAGGTTATTGTAACTATATATATGTTTGAAAAAAATTATGTGGAAGATGTGGGGAGATATCATTTTTTGGGTGTATGCTTAAAATTAATATATATATCTTCACAAAAAACCATGTAAAAGATGCAAGAGATATCACTATGGAGACAAGTATTTTTATTACTTTTATTTATTATTTTAATAAAAAATATAATTAAAGAATTAATTAACATTATCAATAAACATTCAAATAAGATAAATAATAGAGCTTCAAAATTTGATTGTCCAAATAAAAAAATAGATATTCTCAATATGTTTTTTTATTTAAAATTTTGTGTAGATTAAATTGTTCACCAAAAAAATGTTATGAGACACAAAGATTTATTTTACTATTTGTGTACTTTTATGACTTAATTTACCTATACTTGTACTATATGAACCATATATATAACCTTGATTGAATGGTAACCCTTTTTGAAAAGTAAGACTAACTATAATCCTAACCCTAATCTTTATTGAACATAAAATCTAACCTTAATCCTAAGTCTTACCTTTACGTTAGTTGAATTATAACCCTAACCTCGGTCCTAATTGACTCCTAATCCCAATTGAACCCTAAACCTAATCCTAATTGAACCCTATCCATAACCTTAATAAAAACATAAATTTTTTTATTTTATTCTCTAACATAATTTAATTAATTAAAAATATTCAACTATCCTTATCTTTAATAAAATATTATTTTAATATTTTATTATTGTATTATCTTAATTCCATCTCCCGTTTGAAAAATAAATATATTTGAAGGATAATTAGATGAAAATGTGTTATATGAAACACTAATCTTTTATGGATTATTTTAGAAATTCAACTACTTGAACTTACATGCATCTTATGTAATAAAAATATAATATGAAAAATGAGAATTTATTAGTGATTTTTTATATTCATTTATTTTATCACACATTTAGAAACCTCTAGAGAATCAACTGAGGACATTCCTTTCAATGTTGTGTATGGGTAATTAAATGAGATATATGGAACATAATTATAAATAATCTAAATTTTTAGAAGTCTTAAGTGAGACAATAAAAAGTATTAGAGTAAAGATTTATGTTGAAAATTTCTAAAGCAAGTGTGTTGTGAATAGGTTGTTCAATTAAGTTCATAAGGAAGTGGTACAACACTAATGATGGTGGCTGAGAACAATCAATTGATGGGAACTTAATACAAAATTATCCATCTCAATTAGTCATCCTAATCAAAATCATAAACATTATTGTTGTACTCTTGAAAGTTGCATCTTATGCAATTTCACATTCCATAGGCCTCCACTTTAGATAAATTAAAGACAATAATGCAATATCCCATTCCATATATCCTTAATTTATTTTCTTAATTTTCTTAACTTGTTTGTTTCTTGATGTTAAGGTTAATTTATGTTGTAGACGACCATATGCCATGCAGATGTCTATTTGCCATGTGAATGTCCTGAAAATATTCCTAATTGTAGTAGCCATTTAGACATTACGCTTCTCACCTATCCATGAGTGTAATGCCTCTACAACTCATAACCATGGTAAAATGACCCTGTTGATGTGCTTTTTATGCACTTCTCAACGCAGGCAATGCGTAGGTGCACTACCTCTCTTGAAAGACAATCTTCCATAATCAAATTGCAGAACACTATCCCAAGGTCTCTAATGTCAGGTCTTGACAGTGCTTGGAATATCTCAGTTGTTTGATGTGATTTACTGGAATCACAAGGCGGACTTACGGATGAGTTAAAAAGCATGGAATTTGGGTTTGCAAATGCAGTTTCAAAGTGCTGAAAGTGAATGAACAATGGCTATCCACTCAAAACAACAAGCTGAAACTCATCAAGTTCATCTGATTTAGCTTCATGGTGATGCTTTGGGTCCTACTCTAACCAAGGATTAAAAGAAACAACAAAAGGAGAAGGGTTAAGAAAGCTATTATAATCCTAAGAAAAGAATGAATAGTCACAATGGTGGCTACTAAAGTAGACAGGCTTCCTAAACTAAGTTTTGTTTGACCAAGAGAAACCTACAGCTACACAAAACTAGTGCAATCTTCTAAGGACTGCAGATTTTCACATCACATACACACATCATGTACATGCAATCAAACTAAGTTGCAACAATAAAGGAAAGAGACTCAGACTAGCTTTGCAAAGTGATTCATCATCAATGAACCACTAAAAGCATGAGTTGGAAGTTTATCAAATACTATAACAACAACACCATCATGACAACCATTCAAGAAACTAATACTAAAACTAATATGGAAGTAGAACCATACATGCAAGATGAGCAAAATCAAAGATAACATCCATAAAATCATGCAATGCTATCTTCTATTGCTACAAAATGCTTTTTACAACAGCTCTCCAACCCTTACAAATGAGGGGCAAGCCCCTATTTATAGTTTTCCAAAGCCCAAATGAATGGCTAGGATCAATTTGCAATGAATGGTCCAGATTTGATTACATTAGGGTTTCACCTACCCCTCATTATCCAACAATTTTAAAATACATTCCTTGTCTTTTCTCTGTTTTGTCATCTAGTGCTCAGGTGCTATAGCAGATTTGTCTTGTAGCTAATTTCCCTTTTTACTGTAGCAAAGACTGTTTGAAGGTTGCCCTCCATCTGGTGGACTTGCAACATTTTTGATTGGATCAAACAGGTCGGTCGATGACTTGCATCAATGGATTGGTGGCCCTTGATTCGAGAGGAAAGCTCCTTAGAAATCATCATCATCTAGAAAAAGGTAGGACAACTCACTCAATGGGCCTCTTCAATAGACCTGCGGAAGGCTTCTTGACTCCTTCAAACACGAGGTGTTGTAAGTGCATTTATACATGAGTTAAGGAAAATGTCAGTCAAACCTACAAGTTCCCTATTAGATCTATACATGCATCATCAAAAGATCTTGATATTCATATTTGGAGCTCATTTGGGCCATAAATATTAATGCATGCTTCAAGGGTGCGAGCATCAGAGGGCGAAAAGACGGTGGAAGAAAGCTAGAAGGCAGACAGCAGATAGAAGCCAAAAAAACTGGGAAGAAGGCTGGCTCCCAGATGTTTAAAATAGTCGGGAAGGAGGTGAGCTCTTGGATGTTCAAAACAACTGGAAAGGATGCAGGCTTTTGGATGTTCAAAACAACTAGGAAGAAGGGAGGCTCTTGGATGTTCAAAATAGCCAGGAAGAAGGGAGGCTCTCGGATGTTCAAAATAGCCAAGGAGGGACAGACTCCTAGAAATGGCCATGGAGGGCCTAGGTTCCAGAGGCTAGGAAGGAGGTGGTCGTGGGATGTTCAAAATGGCCACGGAGAGGCGGAATCCTAGAAACGGTAATCGAGGAGCCGGGCTCCGGAGGCCTGGAAGGAGGTGGCCGCTAGATGTTCCAAAACAGCCACAGAGGGGTCAGGCTCTAGAGTCCGGGAAGGAGGCGGCCTCCGAATGTTCCAAAATGGCCACGGAGAGGCAGAATCCCAGAAACGGCCATGGAGGGGCTGGGCTTCGGAGGCCGGAAGGGAGGTGGCCGCTAGATGTTCTAAAACAGTAAAAAGGGGATGAAGCTTCGAAACTTAACCAACCTTTGACGAAACCTTGGTAGTTCATTTAAGCACATCAAACACATCCTAGATCCAAAAAAGGGTGACCCCAAAGTCAAAAATGTTGAAACGGGAGTGACGGGGGTCCATGGATGTTTCCAAATAGCCAAGGAGGAAGGGAATTCCATAGAGAAAGTTTTGAAACCATCGAAACTTAACGAAATGTTTACAAAACCTTGACAGTTCATTTATGCACTTCAAACACATCCCAGATCCAAAAAAGGTTTCTCCCAAAGTCAAAAATGTGAAAACTGGATTGACAGGGGTCCACAGATGTTTCCAAACAGCCAAGGAGGAAGGGAATTTCGGAGGCAAAGTTCTAAAACCATCGAAACTTAATGGAACATTGATGAAACCTTGGAAGTTCATTGAAGCACCCCGAACACATCCCAAATCCACCAAAAAGTTGTCCCCAAAGCCAAAAATGTGGAAACTAGACTGATAGGGGTCCATGGATGTTTCTAAAACAACCAAAGTGAGACAAAAGGCAGAAAGGGGATGGGGGAGTTTATTTATTCGTTGATTTGAATACCCTAAGTATGTGAATTTGGTAAGGGGAATTTGATCATTTGAAGGCACATGACCAATTTGGGCCTAGGAAATGAGGTACGCAAAACAAGAAAGGAGCAAAGCAGCCTATCGAGAGCGAAAAAAGGGGGTCCCTGCCTACGGCGGGCCTTGTGCAAAACATGCACAATAGACCCTTTGCATGGATACACCCTCTCCAAACCCTTCATTTTGGCATCTCTCACTCTTAATCTTGATTAATCTTTCATTATGTTCTCATTCTAAAGCAATTCCTCACATTATCAATCTCTTTCAATCTCTCTTGCACTTTCTCCACCATTTCTTCACCATTTGCATTACATTTTTTCTCTCTACATTGAAGCTTTGGTAGTATTGGTACATCATTTTCAAGCTTGGAGATTGCAACCTCTCCCTTTTAGCATCTCACTTGCTAAAGGAGGGTAACCTTAGTTTCTTTATTGTGTTGTCTTTATATTTTGTTAGAATTTCATTCAAGTAGTTATATTTCTCCTTTATATCATCCATTTCATTTTTATCATGATCATGCTTAGCTCTCCATGGAGGTGGAAAAACCAATGTCGGGGTATGATTGAGGCAAGCCCCTAAACAACCCCAACACTTTTCATAGTCTTATATTTGTAGGTATTTAAAATTTATCATTGTTGGAGGCTTCATTCTTTGACCACTTGCTAGTGCTCTCTCTCTCTTATCTTTCATTTCATCATTTTAGTTTCATTTACTTAGTCTACTTTATTTCTATTATTTTCTTGTATTTTGAGATTTAAGTTATTAGATTTGTTAGTAGGATCTTAGTATTTTTTTTTTCATAAATTCCATTTCTAGTCTATACGAGATGCCAATGTGCCATAGGTACATCCACACACCATGCCATTTTGCTTGACTGAGAGCTTGCCGGTTTGTCCAAAAGACTTCTATAATATTCTCTTTGAATTTCTAAAACTCTCCCACTTTAATTTTGCATAAAATAAAATATAATTTCCTTTATCGTCTTATCTCATCACCTAGGTATTGATCCTTGAGTTAGTTGAGGGTTATTTTCCCCTTGAGATCATGTCATTTTGAGGGTATTGAATTTCTTTCTCTACATTTTGGTGAACACAATGTGAACTTATCTTTTCTCTAGTATTTGTCAAAAATTTGTTTCATCTTGTTTGGATGTTTGTTGGGTTGAGAACATTGTGATACTATTATGAGTTTCATGATCCAAATTGCAAATTTTAGGCATGTAGTATGAAGAAGTGTTTGAAAATTAGACATGGGTTCAAGATGTTAGTTCAATCCAACCCGCCATCATTCTAAATTTGAACACTTCACTAAGGGTTTATCACCTGGATATATGCCTCACATTTTCATTTATCCACCTACAAATGTTTAAGAAAATTCTCAGCCAAATACTCCATTTGGATCTTCTTCTCCTATACACCACAATATGCTCTTAGGGTCCCCTTTGTGAAAATTCACTCTTTGGAGGAGAGACTTAAAGAATTTGAGGACTTTCAAAATCATGATAACTTGTATACTCAAGCTTCTCTTGTCGTTAGTGGTCTGATAAATCTACTCATCTTAGACTGTAAGTGTCTTGAGATACTCTATGGAATAGATAATATGGAAGAGAATTATGTACCCTCATGCACATTAGTCTTGAGATACTTGATGGAACACCTAAAATTTTGATGTTCCATCTAAAAATCCTACTAAAATTTTGATGTTCCATCTCACAATCCTACTAAAATTTGGGTTTGGTTTGTGTTTGAGAGCTTAGAGCTTTGTTTAATATTAGTGTTCAAGGGTTTTAGCTTACCTAAGATCCTTCTTAAAAACCCTTAAATTTATATCCTTGCCAGGGTTTTAATTCTTCATTAACTCCTTATTACCAGTTCCCAATCCTTTAAGTCATATATTGTGCCATCAGAATCCATGAAGTGATGGGCCCTTTGTTCTAGTTTTATTAGTTGTCATAAGTTGGGCTATTACTTTAATTTTATAAGATTGGGCTAAATATTTCTTGCTAAAGTCATTTGAGCCTTAAGTCTTAAATCACATGGGCTATAGTCCCGTCAACCTAGTTAGGTCCCTCTTTTATGACTAACATTTTTGGCATGTGTAGAGATGAAAATCCTTGATAACCGTTTGATCATTTAGAGCAAATCTTGGCCATTAATTGTGGTCACACCCCCAAAAGGATATAAAAGTCATGGAAAATCCTAACCTGGGAATTACACATTCAAACAGGTGACTGACATCTTCTCATGGTCGTTCATTTACTTTGTCAAACCAGGGAACGTATAATTGAAATGAAGCAACACTGTATGTGCACTAAGAACTATCTATAGTCATGATTTACCAGAAATAAATGCATGAAAGGATTTCTACTTATGCTATAGGAATGTAATGTGAAGCCTTCTAAACTTAATCAAAGTAGAAACCATAACAACTATAACTGAGAAACAAACTGTAAACTGGCCTTATGCTGTAGGAACAAACACAGGGATGGATTCTCGATGCTCCAAGAACAATATAAGACTAAGTTTGCACTAAAACTCCCAAGAACAAAATATAAGTTATGATCAATAGAAAATAAACAACTAACTAGCTAACCACAGATACTTACTAAGTGGGCCCCCTTAGCAAGCATCGACTAATTATCCAAGGATTGAACTCAAAACTTCATCAGCTTTTATTCATAAACTCAAAATGGTATACATTGTTCTGCTCTATGAAAACTAATACAAAACTCTATCTCTTATCATAATACTGATTCTTACATACTCTGCTTCTTATTACCATACTAACTTTTACATGTTATGCCTTCTCACTTGCGTAGGAGGAACACTTATTTATAAGAAAAGAAACTAATTATCTAACTCTAACAGAGAAAGACGTGGACATAAATGTATCCTAAAACCAAGGAACATACTTCTCATAATTGAAAGTATATCCATTCAACCTAATCCAGAGAGAATTTAGCATTCCACTCTTTCCAGATTAAATGATCATTTTGGTTTCTTCCCAACAACCCAGACAAAGAGTCTTCGCTGGAACAACTTCCTCAACACTGTGCTGCAAATGGACTTTACTACAAGGCCGAAGTCTGCTGCACTTGAATCGTTCATGCTCCCTTCAACAACTTGCGATGCACAAGGTGATAGAGGTGAAAGAAAGCATTTGTGGGAAACAACACGATACATTCATTAATCACATATTAAATCTATCCCATCATTCAAAAACCATATGCATTATATCACTCATTCGAGAAGTCAAATAGGGTAATTAATAAGACGAATGGAGATATTAGGCTATAGGAATGTAGGAATGTATTGCTACAGGATACTACCCATTTTGGATAAAAAGTATTTAATAAAAGAGTTAAAACATCCATTAGCAGTAAAAGTAGAGATATTAAAACTACATCATGATACTCAAATTATGAGCATATCCTGAGCTCATCATCTACCCCCTACTTAACCTGATGATGGTCCACCAACATTAAGCTTCTTAATTATTTCCTTGAAATTCGTAGGAGCAGTATGGATTTTTGGCACAGTCCTAAATTTATAATAGAAACCTCTAAAATTTTTCCATCTTTCATATTTGAGGTCTTCTATATCCTTATTAAGTTTTGTAGCTTGATAGGGATAAAGTGGCCACATTAAAACCAGAGGTTGAAATGTTATTGGCAACCATAACTCGAACCTCTTCTGAAGACTAAGCTGTATGTACCTGTTTGTCCTTCCAAGGGCTGCTTCAAAATTCAGGGGGCTATGTGGCTCAGATTTTCTGAGCCCAACAGTCAATTTCTCCCATCTCTTTTCAATTCTAGAAGAGGCAAGCTTCCAAAATAGATACGGTTGGCTATCGAATTCCTCATACACTTGCTTTCTAACATCAAATATTTTAACTCTTTCCGCTTGATTTTTGAACCCATATGTAATAGTGAGCCAGGTTTTTAGCATTGTGTAAGGATCTATGCTTTCTGATCACAATGGTATAGGCTCATCCCTTTCAACTTCTTCATAGGCTTCCAATTGTATGCCATAATTGGTTTCATTTGCTACCCAGGACATGAGTGATCTTAAATGAATGTCACCAATCTACAGAAGTGGATTCCACTCTGTTTTAGAGGGAATTATCAATCCATGCAAATAAAATTCACATAAAGAATTATTTAACCAATTAGGAGCCACTTGGTATGCATCATAACATTCTTTGGCTATTTGAATAATACGATCTAAATCCCTTGAAATTCTCATTAATTGAAACCAAAAAAAATGTTCCTTTAGGCACATGGCATAGACTCTAGGCAGTGGTGTACATTCCACAATCCTACCAGTTATTTTCATCATTTCATCCATTTTCTTTATGATTTCCTAGATTTCCTATCTTTGCCTTTCAATTTCTCTCTTCAGTTTCTTCTTCTCTTCCTCCCAAAGACTTTGTTGAATCTTAGTTTTTGCTAAATGGCGGAAAATCAAGGTTCGAAATGTGACCGGCCTCCATGTGGTCCTGAGGTATTCCAAAAATTCAATCAAAAATGTCTTTTTATAGACAACCATGGCTTGAAAAGTTGCAGGGGGCAATGAAGCTTCACTGGACACTTCCAATTGTTCAGGCTATTCTTCCTCTCGCTATAGGAGGATATTGTACTTTCTCTGAAATTTACCTAGCTGCCTCAGCCAAGTCATCAAGACATGGCATTCCCCTTTCATTACTATCATGTTGTGCTTCATTAATTTCCATTGGTTCATTGTGCATATCCTCAAGAACAACAGGTGAGCTATGTGAAACATTCTTAGGTACATTATGAGAATCATCATGGCTATCTTCTTCAGAATCCTCTGAAATTATTATAACTTTAGGTTGAATAGACATTGAGGTGAATTTTTGTTATTTCTTTGCTAAAACTCTTTTTGGTAATGTGGCAACTACAGGAGGCACTCTCGTGGCTTTCCTTTTCCTGACTTGCCTAGAGGGTTCAGACTCAATAGAAGAAGATGATAGAGAAACTGTAGTGGCAACAGGTATTGCTGTAGGAGGAACTACTACAGGAGAAGGTGTTGCAGGAAAAGAACACTATTGTCTTTGAACATGAGGGTCAGACTCGAGGGTTTGTTCTACCCTAGATGACTCTCCTACCTTCATTTTTCCTTTTTCTCTTTTAGTAGCAGACCTAGTTTGTACTATAGTAGAGGGTTCTGATGTGGAGGCCGCAGGAATAGATTTTGTAGGGGCAGGTGCTACATGGATTGTTCTAGGTGGCTCTGGAAGTTGTAGACCCTTTTGGGAAACAAATTCTTGCCAAGAAAAGGGTGGCACATCCCTTAGGGAATGCTCAATCAACAGTTTAATGAGGGTATGATGGGAAATTTCATTAGCCCTTCCCCTTTGGGTTTCATGGGAACTTTGTTTTAACAGATTTAACAATAAATTCGGGACATTAACAGCTAACCCATGCCTCATATGGCTCAATAATTTAAAATGGTAAGAATGTAAATAGGAGAAGTGTCCCTCACAAGTTAAATACCTGATTATAAATGCAGCATATTCTGAATATGGAAAGGCCAGCAACACTCGTTTGCATCCTTGTTTAGAGACCTCCAAGGGTCCATCAATTGGTATTGTAAACTCTGCCCTAGCAGAAACAGCATCTGAAGAGAAATTTCCCCCTATTGCAGGAAGTCTGGTTACTTTAGCAATTCATTCTTCAATTACAGCCATTGTCAGACCCCATACTAAAGCTTCCCCTTCTGAAAGATTTCTTAAAAATTCACCAGCAGCTTCCTCATTGAAAGAATCCAACCTCAAAAAATAGTTTAGCTAACCACAATTATTGAATGCCTACATTGTTTGAGGATTCTGTGTTAATATTTCATGAGCTATAGGCTCATGTCTTACCAATTGACCACCCATATTCACAAATTACCTCTGCTAGGATTCCAAAATCTCAAACCTTTTCTTGAAAATTCAAAAGAAAATTCTTCTGCTCTACTTCTTTTTGCTTCTTTCTGTCTTGCCGTTACTTTTCTCTTCTTTTTCAAGAATGAATCGAAAGATAATTGCATATAATGACTATTAGGAACTACTCATATCAAGCAGTTAATGTTGTTTAAGATAAAACATGTAGCCATATGTGGAAAGTACAAGAAGAATAAAAATATCTTATTAGTTATGACAACGACATAAGAAAAGATTTGCAATGGATTATCCCGCCCCTACTTAAAAGTTGACATGTGTCCACACATGGGCGAAAGGATAGGCGAAGCATGGGCGAAAAAGACTTATATGTACATAGTAGTTGTTGAATAAATGAAACAAACAAATGATGTGATTAAGAGAAGATATCTCGTACCTTTCAATGAATGCTCGTACATGCTAGGAAAATCACAACGCACCATAAAATGATGGTTGGAATAGAAACTATGAATGCGGTTGTATGGCAGGATGGATGACGTGGAAGAAAAGAGAATGAATGGGGGTGATGGATGGAAAAATGGAGAACATAGCGTCCTTGAAAAGTAAACCTTTATTATGTGCATGCAATGTGGAATTTAAAGAGATGCTGTAGGAGAAAGACCGAAGCCTTTCACTACAGGAAGATCAGTGGCCATATTTGAAACAAACTATTACAGAAACTCATCTTTGGATGCTGGCTTAGGATACAACTGAAGACGATGTCCATTAACCAATAACTCGAATCGAACTGGATCTAGTGGCTAACTGCATTGAGCCATTATCAAATACATTTTCTATCTCATATGGACCAAGCCATCGTGTAGTGAGTTTACCTTGATTTTCTTTGTATCTGGAGTCATAGAGCAGCGCCCAGTCACTAACAGAGAATTGCATAGTTCGAATATGATTGTCATGCCATTTTTTTCTTTGTTGTTAGATAGTTTCAGTATGCTATAGGCCAGCTTTCCTTAGCTCATCCAATGCATTCAATTGTAGGAGGCATTCCTTTTGAGCCTCAGAAATATCTATGTTAAGCTCGAGGGCAGTCCTTAAGGTCTTGTGCTCAAACTCAATTAACAACATGGCTATCTTACCATAGAGTAACTCAAAAGGAGTAAACCCTATAGTTATTTTCCATGTTGTTCTATAGGCCCAGACTGCTTCAGGAAGGTGGCTGCTCCAATCCTTCTTGTGTAATTAGACTGTCTTTGTAAGGATTGCCTCAATTTCTCCGTTGATAACCTCTGCTTGGCCATTGGCTTGAGGGTAATAGGGGCTAGACTTTCTATGCCTAATCTTGTAATCATTCATTAGTGCAGTGATTAAATTGGTGTAAATTGAGCTCCTTGATCTGTAACAAGTTCCCTTGGGACTCCAAACTGAGTAAAAACTTGCTCATATAGGAACTCGACAACTTTATTATCATAGGCATGTGTCATTGCTTTCACTTCCACCCACTTGGTTACATAATCAGTACACACCAAAATGTATGATTTCCCATTGGATGGAGGATCAATAGGCCTAAAAAAATCCATCCCCCATTTGTCAAACAAACTGACTACCACATGTGGATGCAGGGGCATTTCATGAGACCTTGTTGGTCTCCCCATACATTGACATCTGTCAAATTTCCTAGTGTAGGCTGCTGCATCTTTGTGTAGTGTGGTCTAATAGTATCCTGTATTAAGCACTTTGATAGCTGTTCTCTTGGCTGCAAAGTGCCCTCCACATGGATCATCATGACAAACATGCAAAATGTCATAGGTCTCATCTTCCCTCACACATCTTCTCATGACTTGGTCAGGTTCTGTATAAAATAAATAGTCTCCAATCTATGAAAAGTTAAAACTTTTTCTCAACCAGCAATTGCCTTTCTTTTGGTGAGAAGTGTGCTGGAATTCTATAGGCTGCTAAATAATTTGTAATATCTACATACCACGGGGTTTGAGCAGCAATAGAAAATAGATGTTCATCAGGAAAGCTATTATCAATTACCTCAGGAGTGTTAGGTGTAGATGTTTGAAGTCTTGACAAGAAATCAACCACCACATTAGCTCGACCTGGCTTATCAATAACTATGATATCAAATTCCTGCAACAATAGGAGCCATCTTGCTAATCTGCTAGATATGGCAAGCTTATTCATGAGGTACCTTATTGCTGCATGATCTGTATGAACAAATATTTGGTAACCAGTAACATAATGCCTAAATTTGTTCAAGGCAGACACAACTGCTAACAATTATTTTTTTGTGACAATATAGTTTAATTCAGGGGCCTTTAAGATTTTTGCTAATGAAATATATGGCATGCTCTATGGAATTCTCTTTTTTTCCTAAAACTACCCCTATGGCGTAATCAGAAGCACATGTGTGTATATAAAAAGGCAGACTCCACTTCGGTCCTTGAAGAATAGGTGCTTGAGTAAGTAACTTCTTAAGCTACATCAAAGATTTGCATAGGTTTCAGTCCAGGTAAATTCAGAATCGTTAGTCAACAAAGCATATAATGGACTAGCTATTTTGCTGAAATCTTTGATAAATATTCTATAATATCCAGCATGTCTTAGGAAACTTCTAACATCCTTTTGTTTTGTAGGTGTTGGCAAAGTTAGAATAACTTCTATTTTTGTAGAATCAACCTGAATTCTTGCTTGGGGGACATGATGGCCTAAAACAATTCCCTCTTGCATCATCATGAAGCATTTCTCACTATTTAAAGACAAATTTTGTTCCTGACATCTTTTCAACACTTTTTCCAAATTGGCTAATGCTTCTTCATAAGTAAATCCATAAGCAGTGAAGTCATCCATGTAGATTTTTGTATAATCATGAGAAATATCAACAAAAATTCTAATCACTGCCCTTTGAAATGTTGTAGGTGCATTACACAATCCAAAAGGTAAAACAAAGTAGGAAAAAGTACCCCATGGAATGGTAAAAGTTTTTTTGTCTTAATCTTCAGGGGCGATTCAAATTTGATTATACCCACTATATCCATCCAAAAAGGAAAAGTACTTTTTCCCAGACAATGAGTCTAGTGCTTAGTCAACAAATGGCAGTGGAAAGTGATCCTTTTTAGTTGCTGTGTTCAGCTCTCTATAGTCTACACAAACTCTCCATTTTCCACCTTTTTTAGGGAAAATCACCAGTGGAAACACCCATTGACTGTCTGAAATAGGGTAGATAAAATCAACATCAAGCAACTTTTGGAGTTATGTTTTAACTATTTCCCTGAGTGTTGGGTTTATCCTTCTTTGAGGCTACCTGACAGGTAAACAATCTTCCTTAATGTAGATCATATGAGTACATAGTTGAGGATCTATTCCCTTCATATCCCCATAGTCCCATGCAAAAACTTTGTGTTGTTCTTGCAATATTGTGACTAGGGTAGCTTGTTGAGATTGAGGCAACTTATTATTGATGTTCAGACAGTGGCCTGGAGACACCTTTATTTGCTTGATAAGTTCATTCATGGAGGTTGCTGATAAAAGTGGTGCCTGTATTTCATATGGAAGCAAATTATGATAAACTACGAGAGATTTAGGTGACAGGTTCTTAGAATTTAGTTGCTGCAGGAAACATTGTTGAGGACATCTATCTGCAGCAGAAGGACTACTCAGACTAGGGTTAGAATGCAAGATGTCTAAAAGCATGTCATCCTCACTTTGGAACTATGAAAATGGATTAGTTTGCAACATTATTAGGTGGGCCAATGAGTTAACTTCTTCAATCTCCTCTTCTAAATCTGGCCAAATTGGTTGAAAAAAAATTGGTTGAGGCTGAGCAGGTGGGTATAAAGCCAATTTCTTTCTTGACTGACTATTAAAAATTGTCATGTCTCCTAAATGACATCCTATAAAAGCATCAGCCACAACTAACCATGGTCTACCTAGGATGATAGGATATCCTCCCAAAGTTTCCTTAGTGGACAATATGGTAAAATCTGTTGGGTATTCCCAAGACTCAAGGATGACAATAACATCTTGTACCATTCCATCAGGTTTTATTGCAGAACTATCAGCAAGTTGCTTGACGGTAGGTGTAGACCAAATGTTTAAGATATTCAAATACTCCATTATATTCTTGGTCATTACATTGATGGCTGCACCAAGGTCAATCAAAACATTCTTTACTATCTGGCGATTAATATTTATTTGTACCACAAGACTCCTAGGGTCAGTATATTTTGGAATGACTACCTTCCCTAACATAATATCTGCCAACTATCCTAGAACATGGATAGTTTGGGGATCTTTTTTCTTTCTTCCTGGTTTTCTTTTAAACAGGCCTCCTTAATGGCTTTTCCATAAATTGGGACATCTTTAATGGCTTGAAAAAGAGGAATTTGAATGTGTACATTTTTCAACTGATCCAAAATATCAAAGGTAGGCTCTTCCATAGACTTGATGTAGTAATTTGCAATCGCCGAGGAAAAGGCGGTTTGGCTTGATGCTGCAGGACAGGCTCCTTAGAGACAATATCCGATCCAGGTTTATATTTTGCAGGATCAGTAGGTTGTTCAGATACATAATCTGGAATCTTTGTTATTAGAGGCGGCAGTGGAGCAAGGAGAGTGGATCTAGACCTGAGATGGATATCATGAATATTCAGGGCATAAGTTGGATATTGGTTGGCTTCTGCAAAATACATAGGTTGTTGTTGCTGCTACTACTTATTATTAGGATTTGGTAATGGTTGAGTAGGCATAGTGGTTTGTTTTTGAGGCCCAATATTTGTTGCAGGTGCTGCAGGAGGTGGCATGAGATCTGGAGGTTGTGGCTGCTAAGATTGCAGGGATCTAGAGGACTAATTTTGCCATTGTTGTGGACTTCTCCATTGAGGATTCTGCTACCAGTTACCTAGAGGTGGGGTCCATTGTCCATATGGTTACTGCCAACCTCTTTGAGGAGGTTGTCATTAAGGGCTCTGATAGTTAGGCTAGTGTGGTTGAGAAGTATTCCAAGGTGGTGTTGGGCCATATGTAGGTTGTCATTGGTTATTGTAATTAGAATAAGGATTACCAAAAGTCAAAGGATCTTGAGGCATACCTTGTCTTTGAGCCCATGGTCACCTTTGTGCGATGAAGAATACTTGATCATCATCACTCTCTACCATCTTAAAGTCAATAGGTAACTGTTTAGCCTCCAGGTTAGCCACCATCTTACATCTGCAGTCTCGTTTCTTCTGTCTGCAATGTGGATAGAACTCCACCAAGATTGCTTCAGCTTCCTCATGTTTCTTCTTATCTTGCATAGTATCCAACTGTGTAGCCATGTTGTTTATGATATCCTGCTTGAAATTAGAGAGCAAATTTGTGATCTCCATCCGTGAAACTCCATTAGTAGAAGACTTTCCCACTATGGCTTGATGACTTTTACCCTTCTTAACAATTGCTCGAGAGTAGTTGAGACATATTTTCTTGATATCATCCCAAGGAAGATGGGTTATATCACCTCCCATCAGGTCCAGGGCATCTATATAGGTATCACTGATTCCTCTTAGGAAGAGTAGTTTTTGAGACTCTTCATTGAGAGTATGGTCTAAATTCTTTTTCAGGGAAAACAAGAATCTTGAGATATAGTCTTCCAAGCTTTCATCCTCCTTTTGTTGAATTCTAAATATATCGTCCCCCTTACTACCACTCTTACAATATTCCTTATATTTCTCAAGGAATTTTGTTTGCATGACTACCTAACTATCAACAACACCTCTTCCCAAACTCATGAACCATTTAAGGGCTCCTTCCTTCAAGGTGGAAGGAAACAACTTTAGCCTGTGAGCATCTGAAGTGTAATCATAGCTGCAACAAAGGATATCAAAATTAAAAAAGAAAGTTTCTGGGTCCTCCGTAACTAGCCCATAGAACCTGGGAAGTAATGAAGAAGGAATATATTTAAGGTTATCATTATCTTGCTGGGAAACAATAGGACACTCAAAAGTAGGAGGTGGATTAGGTGGATTATGTGCCATATTTGCTTGCTGAAGTATCAGAGCAAATGGATTTTCCTTAGGTTCTTCATTAGCTGGGTCAAATGGCAATTCAAGAAATAGGTTTTTAGGGAGGAACCTTCCCAAAACATCTCTTCTTCTATGCACGCAATAGAATGAATGGTGAATTGAAGCAATTTGAAAATTCTTGAATAACAGACTCAGCTACTGCTAACAATGACTTATGACAGGTTCTTAGCTTAACACCATCCCCGACAACGGCGCTAAAAATGGTCATGCCCACAAAAGGATATAAAAGTCATGAAAAATCCTAACCTGGGAATTGGACATTCCAACAGGCGACTGACATCTTCTCATAGTCGTTCATTTACTTTGTCAAACCAGGGAACATATACTTGAAATGGAGCAGCACTGTATGTGCACTAAGAACTGTTTACAATCATGATTTACCAAAAATAAATGCGTGAAAGGAATTCTACTTATGCTAAAAGAATGTAATGTGAAGCCTTCTGAGCTTAATCAAAGTAGAAACTATAACAACTATAACTGAGAAACAAACTGTGAACTAGCCTTATGCTGCAAGAACAAACACAGGGATGGATTCCTGATGCTGTAGGAACAATATAAGACTGAGTTTGCACTGAAACTTATAAGAATGAAATATAACTTATGATAAAAAAAAACAACTAACTAACTACAAATACTTACTAAGTGGGCCCCCTTAGCAAGCATCAACTAATTATGCAAGGATTGAACTCAGAACTTCATCAGCTTTTATTCATAAACTCAAAATAGTATACATTGTTTTGCTCATATGAAAACTAATACAAAACTCTATCTCTTATCATAATATTGATTCTTACATACTCTGCTTCTTATTGCCATACTAACTTTTACATGCTATGCATGCTCACTCATGTAGGAGGAACACTTATTTATAAGAAAAGCAACTAATTACCTAACTCTAACAGAGAAAGGCATGGACATAAATGTATCTTGAAACTCAGGAACAAACTTGTCATAAATGAAAGTATATCCCTTCAACCTGATCCAAAGATTATTTATTATTCCACTCTTTCTAGATTAAATGATCATTTTGGTTTCTTCCCAACAACCTGGACAGAGAGTCTTCACTGGAAAAGCTTCCTCGACATCATGCTGCAAATGGACTTTACTGCAAGGCTGAAGTCTGTTGTGCTTGACTCGTTCATGCTCCCTTCAACAACTTGCGATGCACAAGGTGACAAAGGCGAAAGAAAGCATTTGTGGCAAACAACACAATACATTAATTAATCACATCTTAAATCTATCCCATCATTCAAAAACCATATGCATTATATCAGTCATTCGGGAAGTCAAACAGTGTAATTAATAAGATACATGGAGATATTAGGCTATAGGAATGTATGAATGTATTGTTACAGGATACTACCCATTTTGGATAGAAAGTGTTTAATAAAAGAGTTAAAACATCCATTAGCAGTAAAAGTAGAGATATTAAAACTACATCATCACACTCAAGCTATGTGCATATCCTGAGCTCATCAAACCATGTGCTTGTTCTAGCTCATCGACTATTATTTTATTCTCATGGGATAGTGGGCATGAGCCATGTGTCGTGTATTGGTGGGACTGATGTCACTGATGAGGATGGTTGTCCATATTACAAATAATTCAATGATGGTTGTTGAGCGATACAACTGCATCTCGACCATTCTCCATGCACCCACTCCATTTCATTCTTCATTAGGATTTTCGAGTGGGCTAGCAGGCAGTTGTCGCATGTCTAGTCCAATTTTGGACCCAATGTTTCCAAGCAATCAGTGAGAAAAGCTTTAAAGAAAATCAATGTTTGATAGTGGGTGGCATGGGTCAATCTTGACCGCTCCCCACTATCCCGTGTGGGTCCCACCTTTACTAATTGATTCTTAATGGGCTAGCAGGCTATTGCCATGTAGAATAACCCAGAGGGTGTGGAATGATTGAAGTGAGTGAAAATATTAATCAAATATTTCAGCACAAGGCATAGAGAATAAAGTATGCACTACTAAAAGAAGACATAGTGCAGGTGTTACAGTCATTTTGATCTAGGCTATTGATTGTGTAAAAGGAATAAGGTCATGGATAGTTGGTCTTGAATTAAGATGTGAGTATGTGGAGGCTATGAGATCTAATTCCAACCCTTCACTATCTCCCTTTTGATGAAATATGCACATGGGCTAAGACTCACAGGGGTGAGGGGAAGAAGACACATGGATTCTGGCTACAGTTACAAAGTAATGGTGGAGCCCATGGATCACTAGCAAGTGGTTCTAGGTGGCTTATTGTCACTTGATAAGTATTATAGCTATGTACATTCAATATTTTCAAATCAAGCTGACAAAATCTAAATCATCCATCAGTTAACAAGCCCATGTGATCGATGAATGGCATTCAAAACTTAGTTTGAGGGCAAATGAGCTGTTTTGGTTTGTGTCAGTGATCCTTAATAACTAAAGAGATGTTGAGCTACTGAAGTAGGAGGTTGCATAGCTATTAAAACCTATCTTAAAAGCATAATAAAAAATTGTGAAGGATATTATACACAATTGGTAAGCTTGTGTTGTAGTTTTTAGGTGTGGCCGATGTTGAGGCTATGGTTATCAACCAACAAAAGAACTAGTAAGTGAATTACTGCCTTCCCACCAAAATTATTGATAAATTATGGTTTCCTAAAACTTTGAATCAATTAGGGTTTCTCTTGGTTCTACATTTAAAGGTTTGATGTTCATAAAAGAAAATTGGTTGGTCCTACAGGGTAAACCTACAATAGTGGGTTACAATTTTTTGAACAAAGAAAAATTAGGAATGGTCATAAAAAAATTTAAAAAGGTTTACCCCTTCTATGAAGGGGGTTCGAATGAACCACCCCCCTTCTAATGAACCCCCCTCCCTTCTAATGAACACCCTTTTGCACCATATAAGGGGTGTTTGAACCCCCCTTCTAGTGAAGGGGGTTCGAATGAACCCCCTTCATTAGAAGGGGGTTCTAATGAACCCCCTTTTTTCACCTTCCCCTCCACCATTTCAAAATTTATGCATTTTTTTTTACTATCAGAGCTTGGGAAGGAGGTGCAAATGGAGTCAACTTGATAAGCCAAGTTTGATGATTGTAGTGATTGAAACATGCTTTCCAACAACTATAAATTTAATATATTTTGTTTTTATTTTATATTTTAATTTTTAGTTTTACTGTACATAGGTTTTTCACTAAATGTCAAGTTGAATAAAAAATCGTTGTGGAAAAATAGTAAATTTGAGGGAAAAACATTGAAAAATATATATCCACTAGGTATTAATGTCCTCGTTCTAACAAAAAAAGAAAAATTGAATTTCAATACATACTGAAAAAGTTATGCGAGCCGAAGTGCACCTATGTCTAAATTAGAAATGTTTTGACTTCAAAACTTAATTAAAAGAAAAATATTCAACAAAATGCTATGAAACAAAGTGAAAGAACTAGATACTTGTGTTACCAACCTAAATTCAAAAGAATTAGAATTTTATCCTTTGTAGAAAAAAAGTTATGTGAGCCGAAGTACACACTACTTTTTAAAAATGTTGTTTACTATTAAAAACTAGTTATCAAAGGAGACACAAAAAAAATTACAATTTAATTTCAATTTTTTTTTTTTTAAATAAATTTAAAATCTATAGACAAAATCTCACAAATCACTAGTTTACATCATTTTCAAATTCCTAATAGTTTACCTACTATAAGTGTCAGAAAGTGAAGTTTTCTATGAAAATATTGATTTCAATGTCAAGTTTGGCCAAAAAGTGTAACCCATTATTGTGGGATGACCCTACATTATTGTAATCCATTTTAAACCCTTATCTGAACTATAAGTTTTATCCAAGAAACCAAAAACCCTGCATTGTAATAACTTTTGTGTCATGGCTCTCAAAGCACAACAAGAGAATCTTTTTCTAAAGGGGAAGCTCCTGCTCCCAAAAGGCCTTTAATAAATACCTTACTAACTAGTTGTTACCCTTGACTAGTGATAAACCTAAGGGTCAACTACTTCTTTATGGTCCTCAAATAGTTGAAGGTTTAATTGATAAGAACAGTTCTATTGAGGATGCCAAATTACCTTATACTGGGTGGGAATTATTTTATGGTTGGTTCATAAATAGGAACATGGGAATTCCAGTTGGTAACCTCTGGAATTGTGACCTAAGGAAGTTGATAGTACCTAATGTTTACAAGGATGTTAACTTGCTCAAAGCAGTGGCCACCAGTTATGATCTAGTTACAAGGAATATTAAAACAAAGGAGATGGTAAAAATTAATGAGTAATTTGCTCATGTCTTCAAACTCACTAGTTGGAGTTATGAAATGCCTAAGAATAATGAAAATTTCCTTAAGGAGGAATATGATAAGACTAAGATTGCATTAAAAGTCCACATCCTACCAAGATATCTAGTAGAAATTGGGGGTCAAAGGATTACAATAGGGCAATATGATAAGGAGTCATTTCGTGTTAATTATTTTGTTTTCTATTTCCAAAAAACCTTTTACTCCATTTGAAAGATAATTGGTTATGATCCTATCATGGGAATTCCTATGGAATGGATGTATATGGCAGCCCATATTCAACACCCCCAATATTATACAGTGCATGATTATGTGGGGTTTCTTATAGAAAATATTTATTAGGGTTTGATAGGGTTGAAGAAATGTGCATATGGAGTAAGGTTGAGCTAGTACTCATTATTGACACATATGTTCCTGCTTAAAAGGGCACCTTACTTTGGGCAATGTAACACCCTTCCATTTTGGCTCTTCTGTTCAGCAGTGTTCTTCCTTGTTATGTTGTTTTTTGTTTATACTGTGACTTTGGAACTTGGTTACTTTTGACCGATATTTGTTAAGTGATGTAAACATTATATTTTAATGTGATGGTATTTTACTTTGATGTTATCTTTATTGCATGCTTTGGATTAGCTTAGAAAATAATTGATTTAATGATGTTTTATGCTTGTGATCATATTATTGATGTTAGAATCATCGGCTAGTAATGGTGTATTGGTGAAGGGGACGAGATTGTATCACTTGCTTGCAAGTGCCCTACGATTATGAGATTTCCTCTTCATGGTGTGTTTTATCATATTATATATATATATATGCATGTTTGATGTACTCTTTGTTCATAGGTTGACAAGTACATGACATCGACTCCACCTAGTTCACAGGTTTGAGCATGTTCATTGACCAACGATAATCGATTGGGAGATAGTAGCTAGGTTTTCCATGCCAAGTCATCACCCTAGTCATAGTGTGTCATTGGGTTGTTGTCAGGTTGGTTGTTTTAATTTGGTCCATTTCACCTTGTGTATTTATTTAATTTCAAATTTTAAAGGTTATTAGATGATGGGTGTAGTTAAAATGATGTTTAAATGTAGCTCATTGCAATGTTATTTATTTTATTGATTAATTTGATTTAACATAATCAAATAATTTTTAGTTTATTGATTAACTAGGTTAATGGTGATAAATTAAATGAAATGGTTGTCTTGTGTTATTGTATATTAGGATTCAAATTTAAAATGGAAATGGAAATCATGTTAGATATTTAAGTTAAATTTAAAATAAAAGTAGAAATGTAATTATATTGCATTTTTTGAATTTTTGGATAAAACATATTCTTGCAACTTTGAGATTTTTGGTTTTAAATGAAATTATGAAATTTTGAAATATCATCTGTGAAAGTAAATTGTTTTAAAAATTTTTAAAAATGAAATATCCTCCAAATGTTCAATAAATTTAGTGGGTGGGATATTTTAGGGGTTTGACCAAATTTGGGGAAAGCTCTTTGTAAAGAAATGGAATTTCATTTGTTATGCAATTTTTTATTTTTGGTGGAGAGTTTTGTTTTGGTTGAATTTGGAGTTGAAGCAGAGATTGGAATACCATTGTTGAAGTCTTCAAGCTTGGGGAGAAAACACCATGTTCATCTTCATTTTTGGTTTCCCTTTTGGAATAATCTTCAAATTTCTTGATGTTGTTTGAAAACTCTTTGAATGATATTTAGATGCAAAGAAAACCATGAGAAATGAATTCAAACACTACAAACTGTTGTTGGAATTAGGAAAGTAAACCAAAACAAGAATCTACACAATGAAAAATAGGAAGAAAATAAAAAAAAGAAATGTGTTTTCAAACTGAAATTTAAACCAGTCATGATGTTGCCAAATTTATTTGGGTATTGCAAAAATTTGTTGTTCATTTGCACAATTTGGATAGGAATTAAAATCTAGGTATATATTTATAAATATACCTGTGCATATGCACACATAGATATATTTACAAATATATATATATATATATATATATATATATATATATATTGTTCCTTTTAATTATGTTTTCTGGAAAAAAAGTTATTTTTCAAAATATTTCTCAGAAGAAAAACATACACAGGGGACTACCCAATTTTTTTGCCATTTTTAAAAAATGTTTTTATATAAAAATATTTTTTTTAAAAAGGGAAGTGGAGAGGGAGGGCCGTAGCCCTGTTCCCCCCCAATAGCCCATGGGAGGGCTGCTCCCATAGCACCTCCCACATGAGAGGCGATGTGTGGGGCAGTGCCACTGCCTACAGGCAGCAGTGGTGCCCACACAACAACCCCTGTGTGGGGATGGCTGTGTTGGAAGCGCCTCTCCCTTTTGGGAGGGGCTGCGCCCAACAATATTGCTTTAGTTTTTTTTTTTTAATTTAAAGTTTTAAAATTTGTTTTTATTTATATATTAATTTATTATTATATATTATATAATAATATATATATTATATTATAGATATAATATATATATTATATTATAGATATAATATATATATGTTATATGTATACATATAATATTATTTTAATATTTAAATAATATTTAAATATTTATTTTTATAATAGTTTATTTATATATATTATATAGAATATATACTTATGTATATATATCATACACATTTAGTGAGTATATGTATATATATAATGTATATATGTATATTTTATATATTTTAAATAAATTATTTTATGTTGTTTAACTACTTAATTTCAATGAGATTTAGATTTTTAAATATATAAATATATAATAGTATATACATTGAGTATATAATTTTATGTATATATATTTAGTGTATATTGTATCTTTGTATAGATGAGTTTTAGTTGATTAATTTATTCTAAGTTGAAATAAAGAATAAATTATTTTAGTTAAATGGTTTTTTTAGTTATCAAGCTACTTTGATTATGTAATATAATTGTGAAACTTAGAGTAAATGATTGGTGTTTAAATACTTCAATGTCGTGAAATGAATTTGGTGTATCTGATTGGATAAATGCAAGTAATGGAAATTGAGATTGATTGGATTTAGGAAATCCTAGCCTTAACTTATTTAATTGTCGAAGTGCTTTTTAGTGTTGATTTGTTCTTTCTCAATGTTGTGAAAAATGAGTAAGTGTTTTGAAGTCTTCCATATAAGAGTTCGTTTATTGGTATATGTTAGTCAACCTCTATTTTTTATGGGAAGTGCACATAGTTACACCATGTTGTTTCACCTGGTTTTCACGAACGGGGATGGTTTGTGCCTCGTTGGGAATAGGAGAGAGTTTTGTGGTTTGTGCCTCCTTTGGAAGGAGTGGGTTTTGTATTTTTTTTCCTCCCATGTTTGGAGTGAGCTTCCCTTTTTCATTGCCTCCTTGGAATGGAAAGATCATCCTATCTAGTTTACCCATTGGATTGTGGTTTTGTACCGTGGTTGTGTTGTTGTTAGGAGAGTGGCTCTTTGTGGGGGTCTGACACACAAAGGGGTGCCAGGGTAACTCACCTAGGGTTTAATCAAGTGATAATTTAAAAGAATTAATGGGGAACTTTCACACTAATAAAGATAATGAATGTCTCTCTCATGAAGCATGTGTTTGTTAAGGCTCGAGATGAGACGAGATGCATAGTTTTGCATGAGGGTCTAGCTGCCGGTAGAGGCAAGCTAGGGTAACCCAAGATGGGGGTCTAGTAGCCTAGGAAGGTTGAGCTAGGGTAACTCATAGCAATTTATGTATGACACTCTTCCTACATTAGTAGTCAGTCAGTTATTGTTTGGTGTACAGATGATGTACATGATCTTTGTTCTCTAGAAGCATTGTAACCTTGTGTTAAGTGTGATTGTGGTTGTAGATGTTTCAGTTCAGTTATTTTTTTCCTGTGTCTAGAGGTAGATGGTCTTGTGTTGGATTCCTGGTTACTATCTCCTAGCACGAGGGGTGAGCCTTCAGGTACCACATGGTTGGGTGGAACGTGCACCTTAATCTGTTGGGTTGTCTTCTTATTTGTGTGGATGAGATTTCTAGTTGGAGAGCTCATGGGATCTAGTTTCTCTTCTTAAATTATTGTAATTTTATTACCCCTCATTTGTTATTAAGGTGGAATTTGTAATATGTAATCATATTTATTGGATTCATCTCATTAATGGAATGAGTGTTGTAACCTTATTGCTATGTGATCATTATTGAAATCATGTGGTACTTCATATTATTCGATGTAAATTATCATGTATGGAATGTATGTGCATTAATTTGCTAAACAATTAAATGTTATGGTTATAATTCATGTTTCTTGTTTGGTTTTAAGTAACTCAGTCTCGTAACCTTAGGGGATTGGTTGGAAATGGTTAGTGAACTTGAATATTAATTGTTCTTAAACCAAAAAAAGTTAGTTCATTTGTGTAGTAAATTGCAACTTCCCCTAGGGTTGCGTGGCAGGGCGTTACAGGCATAATATGACTTTAGATAGGAAAGAAGGAAACTTGGATTTTCTCGTGCAATGTTCAACTACTATCCTCGACAAGGATGACTATACATATGATTATATGAGATTTCAAAACTTGTTTTCTTCAGAAATAAAGAGAGTTTTGGTTGTGAACATACCTAGAATTCCCATAGCCCTCCATGACTTCTTGAGATCAAACGAAAGAAGGCCTAAGCTTGGAGTTGATCACAATTGAGGTTATGTTATCCCAAATTTTGGTTACACTATTTTAAGAGTATATGGTTCCACTGTTGCACCCCACCTATTGCTAGAATATGTGCTAGAGAGAATTGGTTTCCTTAAGGTAATATGGCAATTGGGAAGTGTGGAAAATGAACTTATGTTGAATCAAGGAAAAGGAACATTCTTTCCTTTGTACACATGCTTTTCAGATTTTGTGATGATGAAAGGAGGCTAGAATAAGATACTTGATATACTCAAGACCTACTGTATGCAAAGATTAGTGGAGAGGATCAGGTATGATCCTAAAGGTTTCATGGCCTAGTTGAAGGAAAGGAACAAGAGTTACAAATTTGTGCATATTTTTCAATTCATGGAAGATGTGATAATAAATGTGTTTGAACTTTTGGAACAAGAAAAAAGAAAAGCAAGTGGATTTCCTTAAATAAGATGCAAAAAAAGATAAAGAAGGAAATATCTGACTTCATTTTTCTTCCAAAGATTGAAAATTTAATGCAAAAGGTGGAGCATGTATCCTAGAATTTTGAGACATTAGTGAGCCACCTTGAAGCTAAAGGGGTAATAAGTAAGGATAAGAGGAGATCCCCATTGAAGAAGGATAGGGTGGGGGAGAGGTCCCTATTATGGAAAGATATCTACATCTCAAGTCCCTAAGGAACCAAAAAAAAAGTTCTTTGTAAGGAGAAAGAGTAACACAAAGAAAAATGATGTAGTTCATGCTCCCCTCCAACAACAGGATTAAAGACCTCCTCCTGTGCCACAAGTACCAACACTATCTCCTCTAAGGCCAATAGGGCCTAGAATTATGGATATTGATGCTTCGCTACTATGTGCACCACCACTAAAAGAGCCACCATTGAAGAAGTAGAAGGTTGAAGGAACTAGTTTGGTGGACTATGCTAATGAAGAATCTAATGATGATATTTAGGCATCAGAACATGAAATGCAAGAAGGAACGCCTACTGCACCAACAATGATGGCAACATAGCACTCAAGTATGAGGTTGAGTAATGTTGACCTTACTGGGATTAATGGTAAAGATGATATGTGGGTAGAAGCATGCACAAAGTTCTTGGATGATGATTCATTTTTGAAGTCTCAATCTTATATGAAATTTTCATATAGGGCTAAAATAGATAAATATATCAAAATATTGGCCATAGAAAGAAGCCTTCATCCAGAATTACCTAATACCACCATCCAAGAAAAGGTTTTGAATGAAATGAGAGCTAGGCTCCAAAGGATGAATGTAAAGGAAGGAAGAAAATTAGTGAGAAACAATGGTAATTTATTACTTCTAGAATGGGATTTAGCTTCTACCATTGCCTTTGATACAATAAAAAGATGTGATAAGCCACTCTACAACTTACAAGAAGAGGCCGCAATTGCATTGCAACAGTCTTCCTTCAATGAACTATGGGATGCATTAGCTATTTGGCCTCTAGCCACAAGTACAAGGAAGCCTGAGATAGTTGAGCCTGCACCTAACTACATATGGGGCCTAATAATAAAGAGGGTGTAAGAAACATTGGCTCTAGAGGTCAAAAATGTGTTAGTACATGTTGCACAATTCATAAGGTCCACTGTAGAATCAATAATTGCAGAAAAGGAGAAGCTCAAGATAGGAGACAATAATTTTATAGTTTAATATGGTAAGCTTGAAGAATACAATATGTAGTTACAAACAAACGTAGCATTATTGGAGGAGAAGTTACAAAGTTTACAACCAAGAAAGAATAAGCAAACTAATGTTGAGTCCCCTACCACTTCACAAGAAGTTGCACCCCTTGAATTCATTGCCGAAGTAAGTTCTTGATGGGAAATTGTGTCATACAACATGGGACATGTGCCCATTTCAATAATAGAGCCTAGTACATCAGAAAGACCACAAAATTAAGAAGATATCAATAGGGAGGAATTACTCATGTAGCTAAATGAATATAAAGAAATGTGTGACAATCATGATAAGGATGTTTTTAATAGAAATATGGAGAGTGTCACTAAAGTCTTGGAGCATTTGAATGGAGGAGTGAATAATAGATTGAATAACATTCATTATAGCTATTCATCCATAGTGGTAGTTATTAATAATTTTGACAATGATAGGGAAAGAGCTATTCTAGTTATGGAAACATGGATCCTGATGATGAAGGAATTGAGATTGATGTCCATTGGAGTTAAGCAGGATGCCAACCCTCTTCAAAAGTTTAAGCCCACTATTAATCTTGTAGGTAAAATTGAGGGGTACAAGGGAAACATTGAACCTTTTGAGATAAAAAGAAGGAATCTGGTAATATCCTTTCATGAATCACATCATGGTCTCCTCCCATCAATTCTAAGGTATGATGGTAGCATAAAAACCCTACAGGAATGGAAAGAGGAAATTAATAAAACCATTTTAGATCAGGTAGTTTTAATCTACCAAAAATATGATATGGGAACATTGAAAACAAATATGGATATGTTGGCTCATGCAAATATTATCTTGTTGGAGTTTGATAAGGAGGCCAACCAAATTGTTACCAAGTATCTGCCTTCTAGAGAAAGGGCTGATGAAGTCATGAATTTTGACTGGCCTACTATAGAGGAATGCCAGGCATGGATAGGTGGGTGTTTGGAGGAGGTGGCAGATTAATATGAAATGACGAGGTGGTGATGTGAAATTTTGATTTTGAAGTCTGGAATCATCATGAGTAACAAATAGGTGAAGATTGAGCTGCATAGCCTAGATTTAGTATAGATTAGGCTTTTTCTAAAGCATAGAAAATATAGTGCATTTTCTTCAAATTGAATTGATGAAATGGCTGCAGACATGGACATATTCTTTGTCCGTTCCTTTCTATTCCTTTCATGCTTGGTGTGCGTGGGAATAAATTTTGAGGTAACTATTTTACAATACCTTTTTGAAGATTGAACCAAATATCCAACAATGAATGAAGTACTTTTATTTCACACATGTTTCCCACTTCCTAGGAATGTCAAGTAACTGGAAAGGGAATCTTTGTTATGGCATTCCAATGGGGTATTGACATGTGTACTTTTTAGCCCAAAGCTTGTTTCTCTCCTTCATTTCTATAAGAAGGAATTTAGGGCTAGAAAGTAGGGATTTGTATTATAATCGACAATGTGAATTGTAAAAGGAATATCAAGAATGTTTTAAGTTTTATCTTAGGTTTAGAGTCTATAGTTATGTATGTAATTTTGATAAAAACATAGAAAATACAATACAAAATAATAGAAATTTCATGGCTATTATCTCTCCTCTGTACTTGTTTTATGAGTTATGAATGAAAATAATCAACTTGGGTTATTTTGTTCATCTTTATCATTTCCCAATGGATGTTCAATTATGTTCCTACTTATTAATTCAATGAATTAATGTAAATGATTGGATGATATTATTAACTCATAAGAATTAGGTGCTAACATATTTGTAAGTAGTGATGATCATGAATGTAATGTGGGAATGTTGTAATGTAGTAATTCTTGATATTATATGTTGCTAATATTAAGTTGTTATCAGGCTGCATAGGTTGAGATTGACTCCTATTTAGGATAAGGCATTTGTTAATGCAAAGTATTCATAATTTAGTTTCTGGGTTGGTTCATTAGCTAATCACCTTTTATTTACAATATTTAAAATGAGTACCACTATAGTCATTTTGTGATGAGTTTTTTCATTCTCATGCTCCAAGTGTAGGGTATTAATAGATGAGCTGCCAACTTGTTTGATATACTATGTTGTTGAGTAATTATATGAGAATTATCTATTGTTTACATTGTATTGAAATGGTAGTCATATAAATTCTTTAGTATACATTGTGGGATTACCCTCCCATGTTTTACAAATCTTAAAGTGTAGAAGTAGAAGTTTTTAGCTTTTACTCATTCAATGGCCAATTCCTTTGGAGTACAAAGTATTGGAAATGAAAAATTCCATAGGTATTTTTAAAGATCAACTTGGTTCTTAAAAAACCACCAACAAATTAGTAACTTTGTTGTGGAAAACTTTGAAATTTGGTTGTAGACTGTCTTGTCAAAGAGTCATTAAAATCTTGAAATATTATTTGTAACCATAGGTTGGAAATTTTGGAGTCTTATTTTCCCATCTGAGTCACCAATAGATTGGAAATTCTAATGGGAACATGCTAAGTCCAAAAGTCTCTAGTTCAGTTCTCGTATAGTTAAAGTCTAGTATTTTCATATTCTTCATTGTTTGAAGGATAATTGGTCCAAAGTTTTTTCATATAAGTAACATTTAGTCTTATGCATTAGGTCCTGTTCTATTATTTCACCTTATGTTGGGTTATGTTGAAAATATTTTCTGAGGTCACAAGTACAAAATCAAAGTGTAATCAATTTCTAATTCAGAATATTTTGGGTAGCAACTCTAAAGTCTATAATAGCAGTTTAAAGATAAATTCTCAAAAAGAATGTAAGAAGAAGGATTATGACATATTTGACACCATGAAGAAGACCAAAAGTTATACAAAGAAGCATCCTGAGCAGAAGGAAAAATTTGAACATGCAAAAGAGAAGCAACCCACCTCGGTTAAGAAACACTCTAAATCAAGTAAGTCTGTTGATTCCCTTGCTAATGCATTCCTACTTTGAATGTTGAATTAAGTAGTGTAAATATCTAGGAAGAGGCACATGAAGGTGAAGTGTCTAACATAGATCAAGGAAGATTTCCGATTGAGTAAGTGTTTGATATTGAACTTGACATTTCAAGAGAGGAGGATAGGTGGGAGTTTTGGGGTAAGAATAAGAAGTTCTCAGAACATTTAAGCCCTAGAGTTGGATCTATTTTTAATGGAAAAAATTTCAAGCCAAGAAGAGAGTCTCCTAAAGTAGAAGTGTACATTTCTCTTGAGGAAGATCCTATTGATCAACCCTACTATACTCCTACATCGAGTGAGATTGGAGATGTCTTAGAAAATGAAGAACACATAAACAAAGACATGCAAGCCTTAGAAGAGGAAGAAGTTAGGCTTAAGGAAGAAGAAGATAATAGGATATAAAGGGGTTGAAAGATAAATAAGATAGGATTAGAGCCAAGCAACTTGAGAGAGATGCTAAAAAAAAAGAGAAGATGAAAGAAGATCCTGCTAGGTGGAAGTCCTTTGAAGAAAATGTCTCCAAGTTGGCTATTGAGATTACCCTTAGAATTCCAAAAGTAATAGTATAGATGGGAACCTCTATTTTTGATACCTATAATACATCTGTTTCAACTACTAGAGCCTTAGATCCTTCTGCTACTACTAAGAAAACATCATTTATAGATCACATGTGGGTAAAGAGCCATTGATCAGCCAAAGAAAAATACCTTTAATACTAGCACCAACACAAATACCCATACTTCATTTGTTCAAAACCCCACCAATAATGCCAAGGTCAATCCTACTCCATCCACTAAACCCCAAACCCTAAAATATTGAAATTGTTGTTGGGAAATGATAAACTACATGAAGAGTTGAAGAAAACTAAAATAGAAGCTGCTAGTGCAAAAATAGCTAGGGAGATTTCCTTTCTTAAAGTGTCTACACCAACTCGAGAAGCTTTGAGCTCTAGAAATAATGATAGTGAATCCCAATAAAAGAAGTATGCAGGGCATACTGTCAGTGGAGGTGGTGGAGGTGGAGGAAATAATAAGAATAAATATTTTTATTCTGAAGATGATGAAGGAGACGAGAAAGGAGGTGGTAGTAGTGAAAGTGGAAAGGGTAAGGATGGAAATCAACCTAACAACAAAAGAGATGCTAATAGAGATCGACATATTAAGAGACCATTCCAAGTAGATAGATATCAACAGTTTTGTTTTGCCAAAGAATACCTGGCTATCCCAACCCATTTTCTAAAGATTTCAGACTTGTTCTAGTTAGATTTTTTGGAAACAATGCTCTAAGTGTTGAAGACTATCTCAAAGGATTTTCCAATGTTATGGATGACTTTGAGGTGGAGGAAGAGGATGTCATGATGAAATTGTTTATGTAGTCTCTCATTGAAGATGCTTGAGAGTGGTATAAGAGTTTTCCTTCCAAGAGCATTGGCTCTTGGGAGGAATTCAAAAGGGTATTTAGAGAGCAATATGGGGACAAGATTAATTCAATTTTTTTTTTAATCAATTTAATAACATTGCTAAAGGTTCAAATGAGTCTATGGATGAATTTAATAAAAGGCTCCAAAAGGCCAGGAAAAGGTTGCCTTCTCATCTAGAATTCAATGACAATGTGTGCCTGGTAAACTAAAACAATGCATTTGAAGCAAAAATGACCTACCAGCTGTTGGATAAGAATCCTCAAACATTGAGGGATGCTTACAAGATGGTGGAACTATAGACACGTGAAATTAGCATCGTACACTCAATTCACATTCATTCAATCATCAAATAAATCAAATTCACATTCATTCATTAATTAGGTAAATCAAATTCATTAAATTCAGTCTCCTAAGGTTATCCATTTAAATTAAATAAATCAACTTTCTTTAATTTAAGTCTCAGATCTCCCTTTTAATTAAATAAACCAAACTTTATTTAATTAAATCTTAAATTCATATTTCATCCCTTTTGATTTAAATGAATCAAAGTATTTAATTCAAATGGGTCAAAAGCATCTAACATCATCTTAACTAATCTAATCATAATTAATCTACTCTAATCACCCATCACATCCTCTAGCTTTTCCCACTTGCACCAATAAAGCATTTTAATTCATTTATTAAAATCATCATTTTCCCTCAACAAAGCATCTTTTGAGAATATTCCTCAAGTTTGAATTTGAAAACAAGTTGACTTGTCCCTTCCAACATGGCAATAACTTCCCTCTTACATGTCCCCCACTTGGCATTAAAGTCACTTTTTATCCCTCCAACAAGGAAAATTTGAATTTGAAAAAGGCCAACCAATTTCAAGACATTAGATGTTATCAACGGATGAATTTGTTCACAATTTTTGATAATTTGATCAAATATGTGGAGAAGGATTCATCAAAACACATTCAATCAAACAAGGTGATTTTGGATTGATTTCAAGTGATTTTCCCAAGGTTTAACATGAAGGATTTTTTCCAAGATTTTCAAAGAGTTGGTTGATGAAATGATTTTGTTTTTGATGTTCAAAGATGGGTGACAGTTTGATTTTGATCCTAGGATGTACCTAAAAAGACACTTGTTTACATAGACCTCAGTATTGAAGAACAAGCTTTTCTCGAAACAAGATGTTCAAACTCTCTAAAAAGATTTGGGGTTTTGACAGTAATAAAACAAGTACAAACCAGGATTGTTTCTTGAAACCTTTCTATAAAAGTTAAAAATCAGTCTTTGTCTAAATTCATATAGCGTTGAGAGATGCTTTTGATGGGCTTTTAGACTAAGGGCTTTTACCTTTGGTTTCTTGATCTTGACCTTGCGTGAAATCATTGGAGACACATGTGCGAGGTCTAATTGTTTCTAGTCTTTGCTTAGTGACTTTGTTTTACCACAAACACTTATTGATTATGTTTTCAAACTAGGTGTCCAATGTCTCAACTTCTTCTCATTTCACATGGTATATTATGCAAAACTTTGATGAAATTAAGACAAGGGTTACCTATTGTTTAACTTTAGTGAGAAAATTGAGATATAATTCAAGTGTTTAGAAACCTCTAAAGATGAAATCCCAAGGCTAAGCAATAACACATGAATTAGGTCATTTGTATTTTCCTCCTAAAGGGTTTGAAATTTTGATGATGATGCTAAATGTTTGTTTTCAAATGTTTTCAAAAAAGCAAAGAATTTTGTAACCAAGAACAAGCATAATCATATGGATATGAAACAAAATATTTGCTGAGTCCCTAGTTGGACAAGTACAGCTATGCTTATCCTTAGTGAATGGTTAGATGCTTGACCCCACTAGATCCCCTCCATGACACTCACTTATACGGGGAAAGAAAGCATCAACACCCATGAAACTCCCATGGCATGCTTTCCATTTGTACTAAAGACCGTAAAAGTGTGGAACAACTTTAGAACTACCATTCTTGCACCATAAAATTGATCAAGGATTTTGGAAATTCTAAAGCAAAGGTTTTAATTCAGACTTTCTGTTCATAGGAGTTGACCCTACATGGTGAGAGACCATTGCTTCCCTTCTTGTTAGAGTCAACTGCGTGATACTGGCATTTACTCCAGTACCCACATTTATATCACAGCTAGAAATGCTCTTGGCTTTAGAGTGTTATCGGTTGAGTCATTCCCTTGGGTGAGTAATTTTTCCCCAAGGTAGGCCCTCTAAGATAGGAAAAAGTGAGCAAACATATTCATAGTTCGATCAACCTTCATTTAGAAACAAAGGGAGAACACATGCAATAAGTTTACTCACACTCACAAAGTGTTTTGTTCAATTTTTAAACCCAAAATGAAATATAGAGATGATCACTTTCTCTCAACCTAAGATCACAAAAAAGGCCTTTTGATTCTCAAGAGCGCTGTAAAACATGAGAGAAGCGCATATGTCCTTTTTGATGATGTTATTTTAAGTAAGCAAACACAAAGAAAAAGTTGCACATGTTCATTTTAGAGCACCAAAATGAGATATGAAAGTTGTTTTGTTCACTTGTTACCCTCAAACGAAATCCAATCAATTTGCTAGCAATGACAATTGAAAGCTTTTGAAGTGTTTGTTTTAAAGCCCAAAACCAAATGAGTTAGCCTAAAACAGAAAATTAAGGCATAAGATGAAATATCCAAGCATTAAAAAATGCTTTTGAGTTTCAATTTTGATGCTCAACTTATTTCCAAGTTCCTTTGAAGATCTCTTGCAAGCTCCTTGTGCAATGAAATTCTTCTCGCTTTTCCTTTACACCTTCCTTGTTTTCCTATAAACACCACAAATAAAAGTTAGGCATAAATTGCAAATTGATAAAAACAAATACAATATTCATCAATCATTTGAGGAATCGTTTTAAAGAGAGGAATAAAAATAAAATTGAATTAAAATTCCTTATTGAGTCAAATAAATGTCAATACAATTTTAATTTACATTTGCTTTCATAAAAGCTAAAATTATTCCAAAACTTGAGATGTTTAATATGCAAATCAATACACCAGAATAGTCATTTTAAGAAATAAATGAAAATAAAACTTCCCCTTAGAAAAAAAGACACATGGATGGTGTGATCTAAATTTTCAAAACAAAATATGTGCCTATCATGGAGAGATTTCTATCAATATTCAATAAATAATAGTATGCCCTTTATATCCCCTCCCTTACTTCACAAATCTCTTAACAAGAAATTCAATTTGGCTATGGTGGTTTTTTAGAAGATTGGAAAGAATAATATTTAATATTTAATACAGGTGGATGTACTAATTCATATGCAATGAAAAAAGCACTATAAAAGCTCAATTCCACAACCCTTATTGATGCTGCAGGCAAGCCAAGTTATGCGAAGAAATATAAAAGAAACTTGTTGATCAGCTTAAGAGCACAACAATTTAAACAATAAATCACTTTGAAGGACTCTAATAAATGCACATCAACTTTTTAATCATAAAATATATGAAAAGGGATCTCAATGCATTGTAGAGCAGTTTCCAGATTCAAGGCTTTTCATAGATGCAACATATCATTTTGATTGGATAGCAAAGTTTTCCTATAGGAAATAAATACATTACCATATTGCACCCAACTAACTGTGATCCTCAAACCACTAAAATTAGATGATCAAACAAAACATTAATGTGTTGCTCTAGAAAAAATAAAGACTCGACTTAAATGACAGACTACAGATTTTTCCAGATTACACGACACTTGCATCTTGACCAAGGTGTAGTGCTATCAAGTCTGTAAATGCCAGGCTGATGCATTGTACAAACTAATTGATCTAGACAATAACACTTGAGTGAATCAAAACCACTCAAAGGAAAATGCCATTTTGTAATGTATGGAAGAAAGAAAATATCAGTGACAAGAGCAATGATAATATGACAAAGGAATGTTCTAGTCAATCAAAAGAACAAAATTTTGATTCTTCGGTGCCTACAAATGTAGAAGGTAATAATGTTAATGAGGAATGTGAAGAACTTGATAATAAAGGCACCAACTCTTTATGTATCTCTTCTCAGGAAAATGGTGATTTTGAAATTAAAAATGAAGCTAGTACAACAAAATAGTTTAATGATGTTGTTGTCATAGTTGACCCACCACATGGTGGTCTACATCCTACTATCATCAAAGCTCTTCACACTCATATGCGTTTGTAACGCCTTGTCTATATCTCATGTAATCTAGAGACACTACTAGAAAATGCAATTGAACTTTGCACACCATCAACTGGCAAAAATGAAAAAGGGAAGGGGAATAAACAAGGGTTCAGACATGAGCAACTTAGGTCATGCTAGGCAACCTACCAAATCCATGCCCATGTTAGAAGCTTTTCGCCATGTAAAAGCAATGGTTGTTGATTTGTTTCCTCATACATGTGATTGTGAGATGGTAATGCTACTAGAAAGATAGGATCTAAATTTTCATAGTGAAATTCTTTATCTTCTATATGTAGCATACCCATGGGCAATAGGGGTCATGATAGGCAACAAGCCAAATCACTGCCTACTTTGGAAGATTTTTTGTCTATAAAGACATTTCCTCACAATCTTCAAGCCATCATCTTTTCTAACAGATATATTGTGAAACAGACAATTAAATGTGGCTAAGAATATGTGTTCGAGTAATACAAATACCACTCCCCAATAGTCAAAAAGATATCAAATGGAGTATCAATACTTAATGTGTTGTTTCTTCAGCTGCCTTGAGCATAGAATGTTAGAAACACAAAATTATTTTCATCCAATCATAGTGTGCATTATGAACGTGGTTGGTAGGTGGAAGTTTTGTTTGAACTGTAAAATTATTACCTTCCACCAACGTCATTCTATCAGTGCTACGCCCTCAATTAAAATAAGTTTGGATGAGATTTCTCTTTATTGCAAATCATGAATTTTGTTTCAACCATCAGCATTAAAATTTTTTTCCTTTATTGTTATTTTTTGAGAAAATGTCAGCAATAAATCTCATCTATCAAGTATTCTTGTCTATCATAGAAAGAACCATAGTCAGCACGTGAAGGACTGACGTTTAATGACGCAAGGAATTATGATGAGAGCGACTATTTTGGAAAGATATAAATATTGAATATTGAAAGTGATTTAAAATGTCTATGATTGTAGCGATTGGAAATTTGAGTGTAGCTTTATTTTGAGAACAAGATGTCTACCCGAAAAATTAAATAGACTTTGCACCCAAAAAATGAAAAAAAAAGGCATATTAGAAGCAATAAAATATATATAAAACCTTTGGACAACATTTTAATGATTTCATGTGGGTCTTATCTCCTTCATCACGCAAAGACACATGCTTATCTCCAAAATTATCTGGATGTCTTTATTTTGCAATAGCCACTTTGATTTCACAACATCTATTTTCAATATCTTTGTTTGTCTGTACAAAAGTTACTCACCCAATAGCTCAAAAGAATGAAGAACAGAATAGTGGAAATCATGTGCAATCATCATATTAATATTCTTAGTAAATAAATTTGATTCCAATAGATATTAATGCAAAGATTACCATTCAACAGTCAAGAGGTCAATATGAGCCAATATGCTTTCGTCTGTTAAATCAAATGAGCATCTAAGGTGACATAGTTCTCTCAAAAAGAAAACCATAGAATACATTCTTTTAATAGTATTGGTTGCATTCCCTATTGTTGCACTTAGATACATGATGACATGTAAAATATATGGAGTAAGAATAAAACAAATTTGTGGCTTATAAGATTGTAGAAGGTGTAACCTTTCACAATAAAGAACAGGCAGTCAATCAGATTATTAAGCACAATACAAAATCTAAGTAGGAAATACGTCACACTCTTTTACAAATAGATGTTCCTTCATTTTTACCTTAGCATCAATATATACATATACTTTTATCACATTCCCAATGAATTTACTTTGCTAACAGATTATGACGCAAATATTTACGGTAGCAACAGAACTTACTCTTCAAATAGAAAGAAAAAAGTACATTTGTATTTCTAGCTGAGAATAGGCTATCTAGTATGCAAAATACTAGAAGTAAAACATCCCTTGTTATATAGTTTATTCTTTTCTTAAGCAATAAATTTTGATAACACACAACAATATTTTGTAGATCATCAAAGCTGCCACAATTGATACAAAGACAGTCCTATCTATTGCACAAATCTTTAAGCTTATATAAAAAAAAGAAACCGAGTCTTTCACCCTCCTATCTAGATGTCTGAATCGATATTAAACCAACATAAACAAATAATTTGTAGTCCCATCCAAAGCATGGATTGATATGAATCTAAAAAAAAAGATCATGCCCTCCATCCAGTGCCACATGTGATCATCTCTCAAATTTGCATACCTATTAAACTTCATGACAAAGTTTAGTGCATAAAAATTTGCTAAATACTCCTATGAAATAACATGTCAATGCTCAAGAAATGCAACAAATAATAAGGATTGAAAGACATATAAAAGCATTGCATGTACCTATTCCATAGTGGATTTTTGTCACTTGTGCAAAGTGACCCTTTCCCAATCCTTGCTAAAATCAAATGATACAATTCCTTGAAGATGGAGTGAAGTGGACAAAATCAGCTCTCAATTGAAGAGAGTAACTTTGCATAAGATTGTGGATGATTTGTTGAAGAATGAAGCTTCCATTTATAGACTCTCAAGTTGAAAGAGTGCTCAAAAGAGAGCAATGTGGGATAATATTTTAGCTAATGAGATGGAGCCACTTGTCACCCTTTGAGTGGTTGAGGAATGTGAAAGTTTTGGTCAATGTTCCAATAAATGAGATTGGTTTTCCTTTTTCAAATTCAAATTTAGCTTGTTGGAGGGAGAAAAAGTGACTTTAATGCCAAGTGGGGGACCTATAAGAGGGAAGTTATTGCCATGTTGGAAGGGACATGTCAACTTGCTTTCAAATTCAAACTTGAGGAATATTCTCAAAAGATGATTTGTTGAAGGCAAATGATGATTTTAATAAATGAATTAAAATTCTTTATTTGTGCAGGTGGGAAAAGATAGAGGATGTGATGGGTGATTAGATTAGATTAATCAAGATTAGATTAGTTAAGACAATGTTAGATGCTTTTGACCCATTTGAGTTAAATACTTTGATTTATTTAAATAAAAAGGGATGGAATATCAATTTGAAATTTAATTAAATAAAGTTTGGTTTATTTAATTAAAAGGGGGATGTGAGATTTAAATTAAATAACGTTGATTTATTTAATTTAAATGGATAACCTAAGGAGATTGAATTTAATGAATTTGATTTTCTTGATGAATGGATGAATGTGAATTTGATTTATTTGATGATTGAATGAATATTAGTTGAGCATGTATGATGCTAATTTCATATGTCTACATTTTTCCCCTCTTTGAGGCAATATACTTGTTGTGTTGGTTCAAAGAACAAACTTGTCGCAATCAAAATTATTTCTATTTTTTTTGGATGCCCTAGTAGAAAGAAGTATACTAGTACAGGAACATATTGAGAATATCAGCATCTAGCAACTGGTAAAGTTAGTAGAAGGGATGATGCAAAACTCTTTAGAAATACAAAAAAGGAGGATAAAAGTTTGAGTGTTAAAGGGGGGAATCTTGAGGATAAGATTCGTAATTTTATGAAAAATATAAATGAAAAAATTGTAAAACAAGAAAAGGCTCAGTCAAAAAATTATCAAAGGAAAGAAAGACCTCCTTGGTTGTAGGATAACCCATATAATACTAATTGGTATAATGGGAAGCCTATTCCTCACAATCAAAGAAATTCCCAGAATAAGGTTCCTTTGGATCCTCTGTAGAAGAATTTAGCAAATTTTTTAGAGATACCCCTTGGTGCATGGTTTTCCAAATGCCACATTCTCCTCAGCAATGTGTAGTTGCTCAGATGGTTGAGGTAGAAGAAGATGTACCTAAAGACTGTGATTAGTCAAATGAGGAGCATATCGATATACATATGGTTATGGGTGATTTTTATTTTTCTAATAGTGAATGCTCATTTGATATGGAATATCATGAAATGGATGTAGATGATCAAAGGGAAATTGCTAGTGCATATCATCAACAAGTTCTCTCTGATGAGGATATTGATATTGAGGTATATAATTTGGAAGCAATTGAGGATGTCCTATCCTTGATAAGGCCCTCAGATGAAGAGATTGCAAGATATAACGTCGCTCTAGCTACACAATCCAAAGGTTCATATCACTTAAGAAACATAATAGTTGGTAGTGATCAAGGTAATCTTGTTGGTTTATTTATTAAGGTGCAAAATGCCAAAGAAAAAGATCCAAAATCTGATGAAAAAATAGAAGCATTCAAAGATAAAGAACGCAAGGGATATAGAATTTGGGCTAAGAAATTATATAAGCCAAAAGCTAGTGACGAATCCAAATCCCCTATTGTGAAGATAAAGACAAAGAAGCAAAATCTTGAAGTTACAAGGAAGAATGCTAAGCATAGACCTGAGGTAACCAAAAATCAATATAAGGAAAGTAGCACTCAACAAGGTGTGCTCCCAATTGAATTACCCAAGTATGCTCCTATTGATATGTTTCAATTACATATCCAAGTAAAAGTATCTGTGCCTTTTCTTGAAATGATGAGAATAAATGAACATAAGAAAAAGGTAGTAACCCTTATCAATGGTGCTACTATAGGCTGTAATGATTTAGTGGTGCCCACTCCACCCAAAGTGAGTGAAACGGATAAGAAAGAAAAAGAAGTTGAGGGATTAACTACTGATATTACCCATATCTTCTTAGGGAATTCAATGACAACTTGTCTTGGGAAGATTGATCTATTTTTCCTCACATTGATTGTTGAGGGAAATTTTCTAAAAAATGTATTACTGATTCTCGAGTATCCAACAATATCATGCCATCCAAAATTATGGAGGCATTTGGATTGAAAGTTGATAGCACCCATGGTAAGTGCTATGCCATGGATTTGAGAGAAGTCCCTATTATTAGTGTGATAAATGAACTTCCTTATAGATTAGTAGCCTATCCTGACAAATAATTTAAAATGAGTGTGGTGGTAGTAGATATCCCACCTAATTATGGAATGCTACTATCTTAGAAATGGAGTGCATATATGGGAGGTAGTATGCAGTGTGACATGTCTTATTCCACATTTCCCATTGATGGTAAGGATGTTCAAGTGGTGCGAGAACCAAAGATACCATATATGTTGGAGCATGCTCTTCAAGATCACACAATTCTTTTCATAGAAACTAATATCAGTGATTTCAAAGTTGAGGAACTACCAAGAGAAGTTGATAGATGCCCTGCACCTATACAAAATGAGGTTCTAATATTATCCAACAAGGATGCATTTTGGAAAATGTACTTTGATGGTGCAAGTTCCAAGGAAGGTTCTAGTGCAAGGATATTGCTAGTGTCACCTAGTGGCAGTACTTAGAAATTTCTTTCACTTTATCCTTTTTTTGCACTAATAATGTGGCAGAATATGAAGCATTATTACTGTGATTGAGATTGGCTTAGAAGCATGGAAGAAAAAACTTAATTGTAATTGGTGCTTCTAAGCTTGTGATATCCCAGGTAAGAGCCAAATATGCTTACAAGAAAAAAAAACTCAAGCAATACAAAAAATGTTGTCTAGTATTCCATTGAGTAGTTTGATGCTTTTGGAATTGACTAGATGGAAAGAGGACAAAATATAGTAGTTGTTTCACTTGCTAACATTACATTAAGACCAAATGATATAAATTTTGTAGGTATCTCTAAACTCGAGGTACAATCAAGGCCTTCCATTATTGACAATATGCACGACTAGCATATTTTCAATGACGATGAGGATATTCTCATGTTTTTGAAATGTGTGGATGAATATGAAGGTTAGGAAATTGACTTTAGTGGATTTTTTGAAAATGTAGATGGCAAGGACACAATATTTGGGAATGAGGACATCCAATTAAAGACAAATAAAATCCCCAAATGCCTTGTATCACTTGAAAGGGTCTTTGACATTCAAGATAAAAGCAAGACTAAGAAAATTGTTTCTCATCCAGAGGACATAGAGGAAGTAAATTTGGGGACTAAAAATGCCACTAAAAAAGTGTATTTAGGAAGGAAAATGAAGCCTAAGGTTAAGCCAATTCTAATTGTCTTAATAGGAAAATATAGACATGTCTTTGCTTGGCCATAAAATGACTTGAAAGCATATAGAGAGGAGTTTTTTCAACATGAAACTCCTCTAAAGGAGAATGCTAAGCATTTCAGGTAGAAGCAAAGACCAATTTATCCTACTTTGGATCCTAAGATGTAAGAGGAGTTGGTAAGTTAGTTAAGAGATGCTGGCATCATAAAGCCCATTAGACATTCCTTGTCGATATCCAATCTGGTGCCAGTTAGAAAAAAAAATTGGTGATATAATGTTGTGTGTGGAGTTTAGGAATCTGAATGTATCCTCATTAAAGGAAAATTATCCATTCCCAAATATAGAAGCTATGTTACAAAAGGTAACTAGCTGTAAGCTATTGTCAATGTTGGATGATTTTTTAGGTTATAACCAAGTGAAGGAAAAGGATTTTGAGTAGTATAAGACTACATTCACTACTCCGTGTGGCACTTATGTATATGTAAGGATTCCATTTGGTTTAACAAATGTAGGTTCCAACTTTTAGAGGGCTATGGATGTGGGCTTGTCTTATTTTATTCATTTATTTATGGCTATATACGAAGATGAATTGACTAACTACTCCTAGAAAGAGGAAGAATATTGTATGCATTTAGAAAAGGTATTTTTCAGGTCTCCAGAGCATGGGATATCTCTACATATGAAGAAATGTGCCTTTGGGGTCACTGAGGGAAAATTTTTGGGGCACATTGTGTCAAAGGAGTAAGGATTGACCCTAAAAGGGTAGCAGTCATAGATATAATCCCTCAACCAAAGAATGTCAAAGGCATTCAATAATTCATTTGATAGATCAATTTTTTGAGAAAGTTTGTGACTAACTTTACATAAACCACAAGACCCATTTCCAAGATGTTCAAGAAGGGAGAAAAGGTGCTTTAGAGTGAAGGACCTAGTCAGGAATTCAAGAAAATTAAACAAGCTATCAAGGAGGCTCTGGTCTTGAAATCTCTGTATTTCTCTAAGCCAATTCACATTTCCTCTTCCACTTCATTTCATACTATTGTTGTTGTTTTATTACAAAATAATGAGAAGACATTTCAACAACCCATTGCATTATTTAGCAAATATTTGTAGGCTGTAGAGCTCAAATATGACATGATTGAAAAACAAGCATATGCTCTAGTTAAGGCTACGAAGAATTCAAAACTTACCTAGTGGGAGCTACTATCATAACTTTTGTACCAAGTGTTGCTGTGAAACATATCTTTACCTAGCAAGAAACTATAGGCAGAAGGTGTAGATGGATCAACAAGATCTAAGAATTCAACATTGATGTCCAGATTACCAAATTAGTAAGAGGACAGGGCCTAACTAAAGTGATGGCATAAGCTAATTTGGAGGATAACCAGATTAATCATATAGAGATTGTTGATGTTGCACCTATCTATGATATGAAAACATGTGGATGGTATAAAAGGATTGTCCAATATTCATAGACTTTGTAGTGTCCTACAAATATGGCTGACAATGACAAAAGGACATTGAAATTACATACCATTAAGTATGTGATTATTGACAATGAGCTATGGTGGAGAAACTAGGATGGTGTACTGCTTAAATGTTTCGATGGAAACAAGCATTAGAAATCTTGTAGGAAATGCATAATGGAGTGTGTGGTAGTCATTACATGGTAAACACCACTACTCATACAGTCTTGAGAGTAGAATTCTGGTGACCTACTATCTTTAAGGATGCTCACAAGTTCGTTAAGACTTGTGATTCTTGTCAAAGGTTTGTAGGAAAACTGAAGTTTTTGGGGAATCTACCACTTAGGCCTATTTATGTTCAAGCACCTTTCTAACAATGGGGAATTGATTTTATTGGAGAGATACCATAAAATTCTAGTGGAGGGAACTCATGGACCCTTGTTGCCACTGACTATTTCACAAAATGGGTAGAAGAAATACCCATAAGAAAGGGAATGAGCAAAGTGGTGGTGGATTTCCTATTGAACAATATTCTTATTAGGTTTGGAGTCCCATAGAAGATCACTTTAGATAATGTTGTGTTTTAGATTTGAGGAATTCAAAGATTTTTGTGATAAACATGGCATACAAATTTCCTATTCTTCACGTTACCATCCTCAGGGAAATGGTCAAACTGAGTCCAACTATAAGAGATTAATGAAAATCATCAAAAGGATGATGGAGAAGAATAAGAAATCTTGGGATTCAAAGTTGAAGTTGGCACTCTAGAAGATAGAGTTACCATGAAAAATTCTACTATCTATTCCTCATTTTGCTGGGTATATGGTGTAGATGTTAGGTTACCATAGAATCACTTGTTAAAGATGTATAAGTTTGTGCAAGAATATGATGATGATATCTACAATGATATGCAACACATGATTGATAATCTTGTGTAGTTAGATGAAACTAGAAGAGAAGCTCAAGCCAAAAATGCAAAACTATAGCTGCAAGTAAAACACAAGCATGATAAGAGAGTTTCTTCTAAAAAAATTTGAGGTAAATAGTATGGTAGTAGCCTGGAATGTAAGGGCTCAAGATAAGGGTAAACATGGAAATTTTGAAGCATTATGGTTAGGCCCTTATCTAATAGCCAGTACACATGGGAAGGAATCATACTTCCTCCAAAGATTGATAGGTGAACTTTTTGAACTCCCAATACATGGAAATTTCTTAAAGCCATACTTGTCCTAAGTATATTATGATTTCATGTACACTGTATGTTTTGTACATTTTCTATAGGTACGTTTACTTTGGTTGTGTCTAGTTCAGTCTTGCTACCTAGTCCAAGTAGCTCCCTAGTTTTGGTTCACTTTGTTTGGTTGGTCTGCTTCAAGCCAAGATTATAGGATCTCACCATGCATGTAAGAGGCATAAGTCCCTAGTCGGAGCCATTGCTAGAACCACTAAAATTTTGATGTTTCATCTCAAAATCCTACTAATTTCTGGGTCTGGTTTGTGTCTGAGGGCTTAGGGATTTGTTTTCTATCACTGTTCAAGGGTTTTAACTTACCTAAGATCCTTCTTAAAAACCCATAAGTTTATATCCTTGCTAGGGCTTTAATTCTCTGTTGACTCCTTATTGATGGCTCCCATTCCTTTAAGTCATATCTTGTGGCATTAAAATCCATGAAGTGACAGATGCTTTGGTCAAGTTTTATCGGTTTTCATAATTTGACTATTAATTTAATTTTCTTAGGTTGGGCTAAATATTTCTTGCTAAAGTTGTATGATCCTTAAGTCTTAAATCCCATGGGTTGTAGTCTCATTGACCTAGTCAGGTCCCTCTTTTATGACAAATTTTTAGCATGTCTAGAGATGAAAATCCCTAATAGCCATTCAATCATTTAGACTAGATCTTGGCCATTCCTTGTGCACCCATTCTAGTTCATAGGCTATTATTTTAATCTCATAGGCTAGTGGGCATGAGCCACATTTCCTATGTATTGGTGGGACTGATGTCTACAATGAGGATGGATGGTGGTATGACAAAGAAATCAATGATGGTTGTTGAGTGATGTGGCTAAATCTTGACCGTTCCCCACATGCCTACTCCATTTCATTCTTCATTAAAATATTCGAGCAGGTTGGTGGTGGTTGTTGTGTGTGTAGTCCAATTATGGGCCCAGTGTTTCCAAGTGGTTGGCGAGTGGAGCTATGAAGAGAATCAACAATTGATAGCAGGTGACGTGTGTTAATCTTGACCACTCCCCACTATCTTTTGTGGGTCCCACCTTTACTGACTAATTCCCAACTGGCTAGCAGGCTATTACCACATAGAATAACCCAGAGGGTGTGGAAGCATTAGATCATTTGAGGAAAAGATTAATCAAATATTTTAGCATGGGGCATAGAGGATAAAGTTTGTGCTACTAATAGAAGATATAATGCACATATTTGATATCTTTTAATCTAGGTCATTGATTGTATAAGAGGAATAAGGCTATAGATAGTTGGTCTTGAATTAAGATGTGAGTATGTGGAGGCCATGACATCTAATATTAGCCCTTCCTTGTCTCCCTGCTAATGAAAGATTCACATGAACTAAGACTCACGGTGGCGAGGGGAAGAAGATACATGGATTATAGTTGCAGTGGAAAAGGAATGGTGGAGCCCATGGATCACTAGCAATTGGTTCCAGGTGGCTTACTATTATTTGATAAGTATTGCAGCTATGTAAAATCAAGATTTCCAAATCAATCTAGCTAAATATGGATCATCCATTAGTTAAAAAGCTTGTGTGATCAATGGTTGGCATGCAAAACTCAGTTTGACGGAAAGTGAGCCATTTTGGTTTGTGTGAGTGAGCCTTAATAACAAAAGGACATCAAGCTACCAAAGTAGGAGGTTGCATAGCTATTAAAACATATCCTAAAAGCATAATTGAGCATTGTGAAGGATATTCTACACACTTGGAGAGATTGTGCTATAGTTTTTAGGCATGTCCAACATCGAGGCTAGGGTTATCAACATGTGAAAGAACTAGTAAGTGAATTACTACCTTCCCATCAAAATTATTGATAAATTGTGGTTTCCTAAACCTTCGAGTCAATTAGGGTTTTTCTTGGTTCTCTATTTTAAGGTTGGACTTTTATAAAAAAAATGGTTGGTCCTACATCAATGTTATTATCCATATCAAACCCTTATTTGAACTATAATTTTTTTTCCAAGAAACCATAAACCCTACTTTGTAATACCTTCTGTGTGATGGATCCCAAAGCATAATCAAGAGCATCTTTGTCTCAAGGGGAAGCTCCTACTCCCAAAAGGCATTTAAATAAAGACATTACTGACCAGTTGCCACCCTCAACTAGTGATAAACCTAAGGGTCAATTTCTTCTTCCAGGTCCTCAAGTAGTTGAGGGTTTGATTAACAAGAGCAGTTCTATTAAGGACACAAAATTTCCTCATACTAGGTGGGAATTATTTTATGGTTGGTTCAGAAATAGAAACATGGGAATTCTAGTTGGTAACCCTTAGAATTGTGACCTAGGGAAGTTGACTATACCCAATTTTTACATGGATGTTGACTTGCTCAAAGCACTGGCCACAAATTACTATCTAGTTACAAGGACTATTAGATCATATGAAGGGAAGGAGATGGTAAATATTACTAAGGAGGAATTTTCTCATGTCTTCAAACTGACCAGGTGGAGTGATGAAATGCCTAAGATTAATGAAAATGTCCTTAAGGAGGAATATGATAATACTAAGATTGCATTTAGAGTCCACATCTTGCAAAGATATCTAGCAGAAATTGGGGGCCAAAGGATTAAAATATGGAAATATGATAAGGAGCCATTCCTTGTTAATTATTTTGTTTCCTACTTCCAAAATTTTTTTTACTCCATTTTCCAAATAATTGGTTATGATCTTGTCATGGGAATGCCAATGGCATGGATGTATATGGCAACCCATGTTTAGCACCCCTAATATTGTGCAGTGTATGAATACATGGAGTTTCTTGTAGAAAATATTCATGAGGGTTTGATAGGGTTGAAGAAAGGTGCATATGGAGTAAGGTTTAGCTTGTACTCATTATTGATGCACATGTTTCTATTTAAAGGGGAACCTTACTTTGGGAAGAATATGACTTTGGATAGAAATGAGGGAAACTTGGATTTTCCCTTCCAATGTTGGACTACTATCCTAGACAAGGATGATATGATATATGATTATGGGACATTTCAAAACTCTTTTGCTTCAAAATTTAAGCAAGTTCTAGTTATGAATATACCTAGAATTCCCATAGCCCTCCATGACTTCTTGAGACCAAAAGAAATAAGGAATGAGGTTGGATTTGATCACAGTTGGGGGGTATGTGTAGGCTCATGATGGGCCAAAAAGTTGCAATATGTGACTAATATGATGGCCCATGTGGCTGACGACTTTTATTTACCCAAAATTGATGAAACAAAAAAGGTTTTTAAAGGATATTCTTAGCTTTCCACGAATATAAATTATTCTTTACTTTGAATTTAATAAATAATTATTATTTATTTTCTATTTGAATTACGACTAAAGTCTGAATTGATAAGCTAATTGAAAACATCTATAGCTCTCAAACGGTATCACATTTTTTTAATCTAAAACATGTGTCACATTCTATGCTTCACATACTATTGGATTAAAAATAAAGTTGACTTTTATGAAGTTTTGACCAAGTTAAGGTGGTTAGACATAGGGGTTTTTATATTTAAAAAAAAAATTTGAAAATTCATAATTAATTATTTACTTGGAAGAAAATTACAAAAAAATATGCATCACATCGAGACATGAGCCCTCTACTTATATATAAAATATTAAAAAAAATTATCATTTTATTGTGGTTAGGGTGGTCAGAAAGACACCTACTTATTTTTTCCCTAGAATTTAAGTACCTTTGAATTAAAATTTCAAAATTTCACCAAATAGATTTATTTAAAAAAAAAAAACCTAGTAGTTTAGAAACTACATTCAATTTACTATAGATTCTATTCTTACATATTTTTGAAATAATATAGATAACTCATTCAATTTTTTACGTCAAGTTTCCGAACTCTGATTTTTCTAAATTTTTTGCCACATAAGGGCCTATTTTTTTCATGATGATCTTGCAAATACCTTGGGGAGATATTATCCCATATCTTGGTTACATTGTTTTAAGAGTGTATGGATCCACTGTTGTACTCCACTTGCTACTGAAATATGTGCCAGAGGGAATTGGCTTCCTTGAGGTAATATGGAAATTGGGAAATGTGGAAAATGAACATCTCTTGAATCAAGGAAAAGGAGCATTCTTTTTGTACACATGTATTTCTTATTTTGTAATGACTAAAGGAGGCTAGAATAAGATACTTGATATACTCAAGACCTATCACATGTAAAGATCAATGGAAAGGATCAAGTATGATCCTAAAGGTTTCATGCCATGGTTGAAGGAAAGGAACAAGAGTTACAAATTTGTGCATATTTTTCAATTCTTGGAAGATGTGATCAGAAATGTGTTTGACCTTTTGGAACAAGAGAAAAGAAAAGCAAGGTGGATTTCCTTCAATAAGATTCAAAGAAAGATAAAGAAGGAAACACTTAACCTCATTTTTCTCCCATAGATTGAAAAATGTAATGCAAAAGGTGGAACATGTATCCCAAAATTTTGAGACAATAGTGGGCCACCTTGAAGCTAAAGAGGTAATAAGCAAGGATCAGGGGAAAGCCCCCATTAAAGATGGACAGGGTGTGGGAGAGGTCCCTATTATGGAAGAGATATCTACATCTCAAGCCCCTAGAGAACCAAAAATAAAATTCTTTGTAAGGAGAAAGAGTAACACACATAAAAATGATGTTGTTCCTACTCCCTTCCAACAAGAGGAGAAAAGACGTCCTTCTCTTGTGCAACAAGTACCACCACCATCTCCTCTAAGGCCAACAGGGCCTAAAATTGTGGATATTGTTGCTCCACCACTAAGTATATCACCACCAAAAGAACCATAATTGAAGAAGTGCAAGGTTGAAGGGATTGCTTTGGTGGACTACCTGATAAAGAATCTGACAATCATATTTGGGTATCATGTAACATGAATTGCAAGAATGAATGCCCATTGCACCAACAATGATTGTAACACAAACACTCAAGTATGAGGTTGAGTAAAGTTGATCTTACTGGGCTTAATGGTAAAGATGATATGTGGGTGGAAGCATGCACAAATTTCCTGGATGATGATTCATTTATGAAGTCTCAAGCTTTAATGGAATTTTCATGTAGGGCTAAAAAAGATGAATATGTCAAAAACCTAGCCATAGAAAGAAGCTTTCATCTAGAATTACTTGATGCCACCATCCAAGAAGAGGTTTCAAATGAAATGAGAGCTAGATTCGAAAGGATGATTGAAATGGAAGGAAGAGAATTAGTGAGAAACAGTAGTATTTTATTACTTCCAAAATGAGATTTAGCTTCTACCATTACCTTTGATACAATAAAAAGATGTGATAGGCCACTCTACAACTCAGAAGAAGAGGCTACAATTGCATTGCAAGGGTCTTCATTTAGTGAACAATGGGTTGCATTAGCTATTTGGTTTATATCCCCAAGTACAAGGAATCCTAACATAGTTGAGCCTGTAACTAACTATAGAGGGGGTCTAATAATAAAGAGGGTGTCAGAAACCTCAGTTCTAGAGGAAATAAATATGTCAATACATGTTGCACAATTCATAAGGGCCACTATAGAATTAGTAACTACACAAAAGGAGAAGCTTAGGACAAACCACAATAATTTGATAGTTCAATATGGTAAGCTTGAACAATACAATGTTTAGTTATAGAAAAAGGTAGCATTCTTGGAGGAGAAGTTACAAAGTTTGCAATTGAGAAAACATAAGAAAACTAACACTAAATCCCCTACCATTTCAGAAGAGGTTGCACCCCCTAAATTTACCACTAAAGTAAGTTCTTCTTGGGAAATTGTGCCATACAACATGGGAAGTGTGCCCATTTCAATAATAGCCTAGTACATCAAAAAGGCCACAAGTTGAATAAGATATCATCAGGAAGGAATTGCTCAAGCATCTAAATGAATATAAAGAAAAGTGTGAAAAAAATTATAAGGAGGCTTTTAATAGCAATATGGAGATTGTCACTATAGGCTTGTAGCATTTAAATAGAGGAGTGAATAACAAATTGAATAACATTCATTATAGCTATTCATCCATGGTGGCTACTATAAATGATTTTCGCAATGACAAGGAAAGAGCTATTCCACTTATGGAAACATGGATCCCAAGGATGAAGGAAGTGAGATTGATATCAATTGGAGCTATGGAGGATGCCTACCCTCCTAAAAATTTGAAGTCTGGGCTATTAATATTGTATGTGAAATTGAGGGGTATAGGGGAAACATTGAACATTTGGAGATAAAAATAAGGGAGCTGGTAAAATCCTTCCACAAATCACATCATGGTCTCCTCCCATCAATTCTAAGGGATGATGGTAGCATAAAAACCTTATAGGAATGGAAAGGTGATATTAATAAAACCATTTCAAATCAAGCAATTTCAATCTGCCAAAAATATGATATGGGAACACTAAAAACAAAGATGGACATGTTGTCTCATGCATAGATTATCTTATTGGAGTTTGATAAGGAGGCCAAAAAAATGTTACCAAGTATGTGCCTTATACAGAAAGGGCTGATGAATTCATGAATTTCAACTGGCCCATTGAAGAGGAATTTCGGGCATGGATAGGGAGGTATTTGGAGGAGGTGGTAGATTAATGTGAATTGGAGGGGTGGTGATTTTAAATTTTGACTTTTAAGTCTACAATCATGATGAGTAATAGATATGTGAAGATGGCACTACATAACCTGGATTTAGTACATATTAGGTTTTTTCTTAAGTATAGAAAATATAGTGCATTTTCTTCAAATTGAATTGATGACAAGGCTACAGATGTGGAGATATTCTTTGTCCTCTCCTTTATATTTCTTTCATGCTTGGTGTGCATGGGCACAAATTTTGAGGTAACTATTTGAAGATACCTTTTTGAAGATTGGACCAAATCTCCAACAACAAATGAAGACTGCTTTTATTTCACACATCTTTCACACATGTCTACTTTCTATCTTGAGGTTTGTTTTGCTCCTTCGTTGTATTGTAATCAACATTGTGAATTATAAATGGAATATCAAGCATTTTTAAAATTTTATCTTAAGTTTAGAGTCTGTAGTTAAGTATGCAATTTTGATAACAAGATAGCAAATACAATACATAATGATACCAATTTCATGGCAATTATCTCTCCTCTATACTTGTTTTATGAGTTATGAAGGAAAATAATTGAGGATTGTTTTGTTCATCTCTATTGTTTCCCAATGGATGTTTAATTTCATTCTTGCTTATTAATTGAATGAATTAATGTAAATGCTTGGATGATATTGTTAACTCATAAGAATTAGGTGCTAGGATATCTGTAAGCATTCATGATCAATAATGTAATGTGGGAATGTTGTAATGTAGTGTTTCTTGATATTATATGCTACTATTATTAAGTTTTTATCGGGTATCATAGGTTGAGATTGACTCCATGTTTAGGATAAGGCACTAGTTCATGCAATGTATTCATAATTAATTTTTTTGGAGTGGTTCATCAACTAACTTCCTTTTATTTAAAAACATTCAAATGAGTACCACTATAGTTATTTTGTGCTTAGTTTCATTATTCTCATGCTCCAAGTGTAGGGTATTAATAAACAAGTTGCCAACTTGTTTGATATACTACATTATAGAGTAATTATATGAGAATTATTTGTTGTTTACAATGTATTGAAATGGTATTCATATAAATTCTTGAATAAACATTGTGGGATTACACTCTTAGGTTCACAGACCCAAAAGTGTAGAAGTAGAAGTTTTTTAACTTTTACTTATTCGTTGGCCAATCCCTTTAGAGCACTAAGTATTTGAAATGAAAAAGTCCATAGGTATTTCTAAGATTAGCTTGGTTCTTAAAAAACCACCAACACCACCCTTGGGATACCCAATAATAGATAATTGGCACACAGTTGAATCTTTTGATGTAAGAGGTATCCATTAACTTGGTGGATGTTAATCCCTCAATAACTTCCCTAATTTCTAATGAAAATGAAAAAATTGTGTCTCTTATTAATCGTGGAATCAATGTGAATTGCATTCCTTTGGGGTATGAAATTCTTGAATCTGCATCCCAAAATTTTGCTACCTTTTCTAATTAACCTTCCCACCTCCGCCATTTGATCTTGTTTTGAATTCCATATTGCAAAACATGGGTTAGATGGTATTGCAACTAACCTACTTAACCAGTACTACTCATTTCACTTTGAAACCATATTACCATTGTAGTCCCTTGGCCCTAAGTATCGTAAACTTCCCCATTCCCAAAGGGGTAGAAATTCCAAAATTTGATAAGTACAATGGAAAGGGTTATCTGCAGATTAATGTCTCATCATTTACTACCATGTCTAGTGATTTTATCTATCAGGATGATTTTTTATCCAAACTCTTCCTATAGTCTCTTAAGGACTCTACGAGAAGGCGATCAATTTTATTTCTAACTACCAAAGTTAATTTTATTAGATCTCTTATTCCCCACCTAATTCCAATGTCCAACATGTGTCCATGAGAATTTCATAGTCGACATTGAGAGAAAAGGTTCTTAATGAAATATCCATCTTTTGCACATCTATGTACAATACTTAGAGAATGCCAACAAAATAAAGTAGCACATGGTCTCCTCCTTATCCTCCTATCTTGATAGTCATATAAGTGTGTCTATTTTTGGAGAGTCCAAAAATAACAAGGCAATAGGGAATGTGGTTTCCATTTCTATTTGTGCCATAGAAAAATGGATCTTGGACATTTTCATGGCCTTTTAGGTCTTTCTCTTATGATGTTTTACTTATCTTGATTTGATTTAAGGGTTACAATATGAATTTTTCCTTCACATTAGGTTCTTAATATTCCAATTATGATGTCTTGTGAAGGTGTTGTGAATTGTAACACATTTCTACACTTTTCTAGACTCTTCTTATTATAATTTATCTATAAATCACCTTTTTATCCCTTATCAAGTCCTAATTGAAAGTGTTGTAAAGTCTTGTAACAAGCTTCCATGCTTTTCTAGGCTTGTAATCACTATTTACACCTCTCTTATGCTCTATTTGGCCCCTTTATGCACTCATAAGCCTTAATTAAGTGTATTTTTTAATGTAAACTTGAGAAACAACATTAAATGCAACTTATTTTTTGACACCAACTTACAAGCCTAGAGTGGGACCCATTCACCATGGGTGGTGAATGAGTCCCTCTTGGTCCCAAATTCAAAATAATTCAAAAATTATTTTGGGTTTTTTATTAATTAAGGCCTTATGTCTACCTGTGATGTATTATTAGGTAATTAGGGCATAAGTGTGTATAAATAAGTGTTTTTCCATGCATTTCAACCCCCCATTCATCTCATTCACTAATTCAACATCAATTATTATTCTTGCATTCAATCTATCAAAGCATCATTCAATCAAGCAACTATCAAGCATCTTGGAGTAGCCATTGACATATCTTCATACTTCAACAACTAGGTTTTGATGAGTTTAGGAAACTTGCATGTTGTTTATTCATCATTCCTTTCTTACTTCATTGCATTTCTTTATCAAGGGTTTGATTACCAAAGTGGGATTTGACCAAGGAAAATCCCTATACTCTAACCCTTAACTATTTTCCCCCTCTTTGCATGTACATGTTTGTAGGTTTTGTAGGAAAATTTGATAAAGAAATAGCTCTTGAAAAGTGACCAATAAGTCATGAAATTTTTTCAAGTCAACTAAACCCTAATTTGAGCTGGGAGACAACATATAGTATGTTTTCTATAGAGTTGACTCTGTCAACCCGACAAGAAGACAAGTGCAGATCTGGACCTATAGAATTTACAAATTTTTGGAGGAGGTCTAATTCACCATCCATGGCGAATGAGTCCCACCTATAGGCTAGAAAAGTTGATTTTTTAGAATTTAGTTCCTGACAGTCAGAAAGCAATTTCAAGCTATTTTACCAATAGGAGGGTTGATTCGCCATTAGTGGCCAATGAGTCCCACTAGTGATCAATAGGGATTTTTCATAGTCTCTAGAAGCTTCTAAGATCAAAATTCAACTTATAGGTGCACTTTGTTAAGTCTCATCCAATTCTATTTGCATTTGTTTGTGTTTTTAGTTCATTTCTACATATCACATTATGTTTTCAAACAATGCATATTTAATTAGTCTTACATTCATAATCGATCAATTTTATCTATTTGTTGCATTTAGATCATTGCATTTAGTCATAATTACATCACAAATTCCTTCATTTGAGTGAATCACCTCAATTTTTGGGTTCTATCTCTCTCCTTTTAGGTGAAAAACCCTAAGAGTGCAAGAGAAGTACATAGAACACTCCAAAAATTGATGGTTCATTTTGGTGAACCTACATATTGAACACATTATCTTTCTAATTTGCATTTGAATTTACATCTGAGGACTCATAGCATTATCCTTTTGAATAATTTTTGCATCCCAAGGTTTACAAATTTGCATTAGTGAATATCTCATATAGATTTCATTTTTCCACTTCAAAACATTAGAAAAATTGAAATTTTGCATATAAAACACATAAAATAACTTTAAATTTTTTGAAAAACATAGAAAAATATCATCCCTAGACTCATTTTCCACCATGGGAAAATCAGTCTAGTTGCACATTTTAAACTGCATTTTCAAGCATTTTCTAGGCATTTTCTGCATTACAGTTTCCTATCATTACTTTCTATCATACTTTCCAAATTTTTTGTTTTATCTTCTTTCTTGCATATTAGTTTACTTTTACTCATTGTCATCATGGATTTTTCCTTTAACAAGTTTTGGAATTCATTGAAATCCTTAGTAGACATGTCAAATTGTTCCTTTGGCTATGATACTAATGACCTTGAGCTACCTCATGCTCCTTCAACTCCAAATGAATGTCCTCATGTTGTTGACATCATTTGAGAATATGATGAGAGCATGACCAAGTTCTTAAATTCATGCCTTGACAACCTTGAAGCCAATGCAACTTTTTAACCATCCATGAAACATTCAAACCTTCCTACTATTGCACCTCCTGATACATTTGGTTATCTGCAGCCTGAAACAAATGAAGGACCTAATTTCCCTCCGTTAGGTGGACCTAGTTCCTCTAAAAAATCAACTCCTCAACCATTTTATGATCATAAAATTACAAAAACACCAATCAACATTCAAAAAACATATGGAAAAGGCTTTACTATTTTAAGCGAACAAGGATGTCATACAACCACCGAGCATAACATTCACCAACTTTTGGAACAAAGAACAATAGATAAAAACACAACAAGATTAGGATATCAAGATCCTCCTCATGACAACAAGTCTCCTTTTGAATATTGGAGACTTTGAGAAGATGGTACAAAGATATTTTATTCTCCTCCTAACTTGAATGTCCTCCTCCCACATGAACAACCATAATCTTATTCTAATGACAAGGATACTAGGATCCACATGGGTTCTCTTCCTCCTTTAATTCATGGAAAAGGTGAATCTAGTAAATGAAAATGACCTTAAAAATTGAAAAAACTCAAGTTTCCTCTCCACCCACCACCTAAATGTGAAAGAAAGATCCAAATGATTTTAAACAAAGGACTTATATTCTTACTACCTTTGAATAGGTTGGTCATTCATTCTAAGTATTCTAATGTACCATATTACAAATGTGATCATGTTCTTGGACACCAAACTGATGAATGTTGGAAATTGAATGACATACTGAACAAGTATCACTTCATTGATATTGAATATTATCCTATCCTCCCATAATTCTTTAAACCCAATCCTCTCATCATGCCATAGTTGTAAAATTTTCTATTTTCACTATTGCATGATCCTTTCCCATCAGTCACCTTGGCTCATTCTTTCCTCACCTTTAGTGAGGTCAAGAAGTTGTTAGCCTTGGCCTATTAATGCATGTATTCTTGTCTCTTAACAGTGTTATCTCTCTTCTGCTTATACTAATTGAGATTAAGAAGCCAATAAATTGGTTAATGGTTGACTTGCATTTGCATTACTAGCCTTTTCCTTTTTCATTTTCCTTTTTCTTTGGTGTATCGTATTCCCTCATAATGTGCATTTGATGTTCTCTCTCTTTGTGGCATTCCTCTATTTGCACCTCTATTCTTCTATATGACGTACATTTTACCTTTTTTCCTTTTTGTTTTGTATTTTCCTTTTGGGCATGATGCAAAGCAATGAGATGCCCTATATCACTTCCATGTTGACCCAAACAGTCCCTTTTCCTTTTTAGTTTATCTATTTCTTGCTTTTTCCTTTTGGGGATGACGCAAGGAATTGAGACCAAAATGTCTCCTTCATGTTGACGCAAAAGCTTTCCCTTTTCTTTCACCTTTTCATTTTCTTTTCACTTGTGTTTCTCCTTTTGGGGGTGATGCAAAGAATTGAGAATGCAATGTCTCTCCCATGTTGACCCAAAATAGACTTTAATTTTCCTTTTTTTTTGGTCAATTTGTGTCATTCTTCTAGTTCTATGTATTCTAGGAATGATGACAGTTCCAAGCTCTTTAATCAAAACATTGCAACAACAAACATATTGACCCAAAATCCATAGTTCCCTTATTTTTTTGGTGTGTTCCTTTCTATGAGGCAATCCCCCTTTTCTTTTCTTTTATTGTTCATTTACATGACGTAGTATTACTTGGAAACGTATGACATGGTATAGGGGCTTTCCAAGTTGGCTCTCATGTCTTGTTCCTTTTTGCATTTTTCCTTCACTAATTTCAAGTAATTTCTCATAGAATGGTGTCTAGAAATTCCTTTAAAGTGGGGGCATAAATTCTCATTCTCATTTTTCATTTTCCTTTATCTTGGTTCTTAGTACAACATTGTTACTTCATACGATGTGTTTGTCACTTTGTGGACGACAATGTGTGTGATGTCCTTCATAAGTGTGATCTATCTTAGCATGTTACATTCCTCTTTGTGGCCTAATGTAATACACTGTATACCCTAAGTTGTGAATATTCTATTCTTTGATTGGTCCTCTCTTGGAAATATTAGAAAAAATGTTCCCTAAGTGATAGACCTTGCATGAACTTAACAAGACTCCTCTGAACACCTTTTGCATTCTACATTTTTGCATTCATATGGCCACCTTGCAAAACACATCTTGCATGAATGTGGTGCCATCTTGCTTGCTCATGAGTTCTAAGCATACGAAGCTTTGATTGTCTCATGAAGCACAAATTGAAATGTTCCTTTGTGGCACCTTATTAAAGTTGCTAGGAGGTATAAATTTGATATGGTTGAGTGGGAAGCCCCTTCATTGGGATGAAATTCCCCATAGCCACCTATGTGTTTGTGAGTGCATAGAAACTAAGTGTATGTTTCTCACCCTTTGGGCCTTCTCACCTAGTGGACTTCCATGAGTTTCATCACTAGAGAGTGAGTATGCATTTTCTTTTTCAGAAAAATAGCCTAGATTTGATTCACAACTAGCTGAAAAAATGATCGAAGCTTGATCTGATCTTTCCATTTCCTCTCCCTTTTCTTTTTCTCTTTCATACACATGTTCCTTTGTTCTTATGTTTATTTTTCCATGGGATCTTCAACCAGGGAGCTTGATCATCCCTCCTAATCATTGTCATTCCATCTTGCTAGCATAAGTGAATTTTGATCCCTCTCGATATGCATGGCTACTTTAGTGTGAGTTTGTTAAGCAAGTTCATCCTCTCACTAAAGTGGGGCCTAAATGTACCTTAGAAAAATGGATCTTGGACATTTTCATGGTCTTTCAGGTCTTTCTCTTATGATATTTGACTTATCTTGCTTTGATTTAATGTTACAATGTGACTTATGCATTCACATTAGGTTCTTAATATTCAAATTATGATGTGGTGTGAAGTGTTGTAACACATTTCTACACTTTTCTATACTCGTATTATTATAATTTATCTAAAAATCATGTTTGTATCCCTTATCAAGTCCTTTTTTAAAGTGTTGTAAAGTCTTGTAACAAGCTTTCATGCTTTTCTAGGCTTGTCATCATTATTTACACCTCTCTTATGCTTTATTTAGCCCCTTCATGCACTCATAAGCCTTAACTAAGTGTATTTTTTAATGTAAACCTGACAAACAACATTAAATACACCTTAATTTTTGACACCCACTTACAAGCCTAGAGTGGGACCCATTCACCATGGATGGTGAATGAGGACCTCTTAGCTCCAAATTTAAAATAATTCAAAATTTCTTTTGATTTTTTATTCATTAAAACATTATGTCGGCCTATGATGTTGTATTATTGGGTAATTAGGGCATAATTGTGTATAAATAAGTTTTTTTCCATCCATTTCAATCCCCCATTCATCTCATTCACTTATTGAACATCAATTAGCATTCTTGCATTCAATCTATCAAATCATCATTCAATCAAGCAACTATCAAGCATCTTGGAGCAGCCATTGACATATCTTCAAACATCAACAAAAAGGTTTTGATGAGTTTAGGACACTTGCATGTTTATTCATCATTACTTGCTTACTTCATTGTATTTCTTTATCAAAGGTTTGATTACCAAAGTGGGATTTGACCAAGGAAAATCCCTATACTCTAACCCTTAACCATTTCCCCCCTCTTTTCATGTGTGTTTGTAGGTAAATTGGTTTTGAAAACTAGTCAAGAAGTCATCAAAGTGTTTCAACTAAACTAAACCCTAATTCAATCTTGGAGACAAAATATAGTCTATTTTCTATAGATTTGACTCCATCAACCTGACAAGACTGACAAGTGTAGATTTGGACCTATAGAATTTAACCTTAATTTGCATATTTTTGGAGGAGGACTAATTCGCCATCAGTGGTGAATGAGTCCCACCTATAGGCTAGAAAAGTTGATTTTGTCAAAATTCAGTTCTCGACAGTTGGAAAGTAGTTTCAGGTCATTTTACCAATAGGAGGACTGATTCACCATTAGTGGCAAATGATTCCCACTAGTGACCAAATATGATTTTTTCCAATTTCTAGAACCTTCCAAGATCATCATTCAACTTACAGGTGCACTCTGTTAAGTCTTACCCAATTTTGTTTACATTTTTTTTGTTTTTAATTCAATTCAGCATATCACACTTTGTTTTCAAATATTGCATATTTTGTTAGTTTTACATTCATAATCATTCAATTTTACCTATTATCTACATTTAGATCATTGAATTTAGTCATAATTACATCATTCATTCCTTAATTTGAGTGAACCACCTCAAATTTTTGGTTCTATCTCTCTCATTTTAGGTGAAAAACCCTAAGAGTGCAAGAGAAGTAGATAGAACACACCCCAAAATTGATGGTTCACTACTGAAAAGAACACTACATGGCATAGCAAAATTTTCACAAAACTATCTGAATATTATTCTAATGTTCTTTAAAATTTGTGAAAAGATGGTTTAATAACTCACTCAAAAATCAGACTATTGCTTGATGATAAACCATATTCTAGTTGGTATGATGCACAATATTTTTCTTCCTTGATATCATTGAGTCGTAGGCCATGACACTGAATTTTGTGTGCATCTTCAGAATGTAATTTAAGGCCACATAAATAGTGATTCCATCTGACTTGATGATAGAAATAAAAAATCAAACAAATTTGTAGCCAAGGCTAATAGCCAACTATATATCTACACAAATCCATTTCCTTCACATTCTACTAATCTAATCACAATTGCTTCCACTTCTTCTAAACCTAGTCATTCTAAGTATGTGAACATGGTCTCATTCACTTTTTTTCTTCCCAAGAGTCATGTGGATAACATTCTAAATATAAATTTTACATCACACAAATCCCCCCTTAATAGGGAGCCTTCTCCTCTATATGTCCCCACTCAAGTTAGTGACAACCTTGTTACTGGTATTATGACTTACCCTATCAGTAGGATTAATTTAATTATAGAGAAAATAATATTTATTAATCATTTATAAGGAGAAATATGAGGAATTGAAGGTCACACTCCAAATTGATTTAATCTTTGTACCACCCATTTGTTCTATCTCTTTGTTAGTCCTTATTGGACCTAAAACTATTGATGTTCCATTTATCATGATTCTTAAATCTGAACTCTTCATGGTGAAACTAGACATTCCATGGCTAGTTTCCATGAATTTGGTCATAGTAGTAGTCCAAAAATGTTTAAAAATACCTCATTATGGCATAGTCCATACTATCCATGATACTAGATACAAACCACTCATATCATTTTTGGGCTTTTCCTTGGATCATTTTTGGCCCAATCCATTCAAACCTTTACTACCTTATGGGGACTTATTCTACAAGGCTTACTTTAGGTACAAGATTAGAGCCTTAATCCCTAATTCTACCTTTAAACCTTCTTCTCATGCCATTTATATGAAAACTTCTATGCATGCATCTAGTAGTGCACCTTATCTTTTGTGTCCTTCACCTTGGTGTCTACAAAAAAGCACACTCCCATGAGTAGACCTTCTTCAATTCCGTCTTCTAGGATTTTATAACTTCTAATAGTGCCCTTTGTTCCTTCTACTATGCCTAGCATAGGAAAAGGAAAGACACCCATGATAATGAAATGTAAACCTAAAGTTTTCAATCTCCTTGTGTTTCTTATGATCCCTCACCCTACCTTATATGGTAAGGGTAAACATGCAACTAGTGTTGGTTCTTCTTATTTGACTCCTACTTCTTGGTCTCTAAGGCCTCCTCTCATTCCTCCACTTGCTTTAAAATTATTAAAAGGAAATGAGACTATGGTCAAGACCTGGGTCTCTATTTTTATTTCACCTCCTATTGCTCAAGACCTTATTCTTTCAATAGTAATAGTTGTGAAGATTACTCCTTTGATTAAATATGATACCCTATAATCCTCTCAAACTATTGTTACTAGTGCCTACAATGATCGAAACCAACCTATGAGTGAGGATAAGTTTCATCAATAGGCATTGGCCTAGGAGCAAGACACCTCTCAAAAGACTAAGGGTGAGCCTTTTGCCTATATTTTTATCTCTACCCCTAATTCGTATGGTCCTATTCTTGTTCTTATATTTTTTCTTTGTTTTTTATTTTAACTCCATCAACAAATGTCAATGAAACTTACCCCAAGCATGTACTAGTGTTTATCACTCTTTTGGAGCTTCCTTTTATTACCTCTTTACCTAATCCTCCTTTTTTGAGCCTATAGATATTTGTCACACAAAGGTCATATCTACTATGGCCCATGAAATGATTCTTCTATTTCTTCCACTTCTAATGCAAGGGTCTCATGTCCTCCTCTAAAGTGTAACTTATTGCATGAGCTTGTTCGATGGAATGACTACAAAATTTGTTCTCTAACTTCTCCACTCCATTCTAGTCTAGCTTGTTCTATTCTCATGGTGGAGGAGCCTCCTTCTTCCCTGGAGTTTATCACCATCCCTCTTTAGGAGGTTAGAAATGACTCTTTTATTTCTTATCCTCCTTCCATTTATTCATTGCAATCCACTCCAGAGAAGTGCATGTTAGAATCATAAGAGGATATTCCAACTATGTCATTTATCTTTGTTAGATTGATGACATTATCCTCACAATAAATATCAGATAGAGAAAATAATGTAGCCTCCTCCCTGGTTCTTGTTAGAGGCAAGTTTCCTAGCGTTACTCTCATTATCCTCCCTCTTTGACTTCATACTCCCTCCCCTTATGATAATTTAGATTGGGAGTAGGATGACTTGTTAGAGGTGCTTGACAAGGGTAATGCCTCTTCTTACCTTCATATTTGATTTGTGTGTTTTTTGTGTTCCTTAGTACTTTTCCATTTATTTTTGTGCTCTTTCCTAGAGGACCCTTGATACCCTTGTAGGTACTTGGATACATAAGAGAAAATACCTGATAACTTCTTCTATAGGTCTCATCATTCTTATTTTTTTTGGTAGAATTTTCTTTTCACACCTGGGATGATGCAAAGCATTGGGGTGTTTAGGCCTCTTCCATGTTGACCTATATTTTTATGTTTCTTCATGTGCTCTTTTCTCATTCCAATATATTTGAGTGGTGATTTAATAGTTCATATAATTTACTCTATATATCTACATTTATGATTAGTTATGACCTCAAATACTTGCATCCCCATGTACTATTAATCTCTTCTCTTATTTTCTTCCTTGATTTTATGGTGAGTACTAACATTCCATAGATAAATCTCACAATGTATATCATGAAACAAAATATCTCTCTTTTTCTTTCTTCTCCTTAGAATGACTTGTGCTCCTCTACATAACACATCATTCTAAGGGGGGATCTATCTCAACTTATTCTTATTTTTTACAAGTATGTATTAAAATTTTTGATGTCTCATGATCTCATCATCTAGCTTGGAGGCAACTTGACTAGACTTGTCTTTATGATCTTGTCATATATCTTGGGGGAAACTTGACAAGACTTGTATTTTATATGACTATCCTAAAATGTAGTTTCCAGTACCAATAGGCCTATCTAATTTCCATATGGTATCTAGCATAACACAACTTGATAGCCATACTTATCAATGGGGTCTTTATATCTGATCAAATTTAATCACACATCTATTTTTCACCTTTTTTCCTAATGTGTTTGTCTACAACTAACATGTTTGTGGTGAATTTTTAGCCAACTTTGTATGATAGAAGACATGCATCCTCTTCCTATTCTAGCTCAGCTTTACAACTGCATATACCAGATCAAATACCCATTTCCTCTCCATCCTAGGTATATTCTCTTCAACCAATTTCTATCTCTACTTTAGCTCATGTCTACTAGAATACATATGCTTGCTAATGTTGGAGAAAATTGTAATATGAAAAATTGCATCCTATGCAATTTCACATTTCATATGCCTCCCCTTTAGATAATTTCAAGAAAATAATGCATTATCCCTTTCCATTTACCCTTAATTTATTTTTTAATTTTCTTAACTCATTTGTTTCTTAACATTAAGGTGAATCTAGGTCATGGATGATCGTTTGTTGTGTAGATGTATATGTACCACATGAACATCCTAAAAAGATTCCTAACTACAATAGTCATTTGGATGTTACACTTCCTTCCTATTCGAGAGTGTGCATAATGCCTCTACAACTCACAACCGCACTAGAATGACCCTTTTCACATGCTTTTACCCTCTCCAAAATCTTCATTCTAGAATATCTCACTCTCAATCTTGATAAAAAATATCTCATTATTTTCTCATTTGAAGCAATTTCTCACATTCTCAAGCTCTTTCAATCTCTCTAGCACTTTCTTCACCATTTCTTTAACATATCCATTTCATTTTTATTCTCTATGTTGAAGCTTTAGCACTATTCACACATCATTTTCAACCTTGGAGATTTCAGCGTCTCCCTTTGTACATTCTCACCTTTTTAGAGGAGGTTAACTATAGTTTATTTATTGTATTATCTCTTGATTTTATTAGCATATTATTCTAGTAGATCCATTTCTTATTTATTTCATCTATTTCATTTTTATCTTGATCATATCTAGTTATCTATGGAGGTGGAGACACCAAGATGGGGGTTTGATTGAGGAAAGCCCCTAAACAACGGCATAACTTTTCTCAATCTTATGTGTCTAGGTATTGAAGATTTATCATTGTTAGAAGCTTCATTCTTGGACCTTTTATGAGTTCTCTCTCTCTCTCTCTCTATTCTATTTCATTTTATTTTCTTTTTATGTAGCTTAGTCTACTTTATTTAAATTATTTTCTTGTATTCTAAGATTTTAGTTATCATATTTGTTAGTGGGATCTTAGTCACTTTCTATTATAAAATTTATTTCCAGTCCGCATGAGAAACTAGCATCCCTTAGGGACATTTTGCACCACATTATTGTCCTTGGTCAAGAGATTTCTAGTTTTTTTGACAAGACCTCTACAACATGCTCTTATTATTTTTGAAACCCTCCCATTTTAATTTTGCATAAAATACAAAATAATCCCCTTTATCATCTTATCTTGTCACTTGAGAACTAATCATTGAGGTAGCCTAGGGTTATTCACCCCTTGAGATCATGTCATTTTGAGGGTGTTGAATTTCCTCCTCTACAATTTCTAAGACTAACAACAAATCCTAATACAAAATCCTTGTTGATGCAAGCTAACTCAAGTAAATCCAAAATTTTAAGTTGTGTTAGTCCACTCTCATCCCAATTCCTAATCCAAATGATATAATCCAACCAAATCAACTACCCAACTATCCAAATAAAAACCTATAATAAAGATCAAAGCCATAAGTCAAATCAAATTTAAACCTTCCATAGGAACTTTACTTATTGTAAGTACAATCATCAAGTTGAAATATTGCTTAAGAATCTAACCTATCCTAAGTGTATAAAATTAACTAGTCAAATAATTCTAAAGTCATTATCTCTTGATTATTTATATAAAATCAAACTCAAACCAATCCCTTTCAACAACCATCCAATAGAAAATCCAAACATACTAAAATTTTGAGATTTAGGAATCACATCCAAGATCTTTTTTATATAAAAAATAACCAATATATAAGCCCTGTAATCTAATCAATCACTTAAATTCCAAGTCGATCCCAAGAGAAAACATAACCACGAATCCAATTTTTTCTAGACAAATTCCCTCATGAAATTAAAAATACCTTTTTTGATGTTGATGATGGTAGTCTTGTTGATTAAGAAAGGTATGAAGTTTTTTAACATCACAATGACAATGCTAGGAGTCTTGTAGAATAATAATAATTAAATTATGAACCCTTAGAAAATATTTTGTTAACAACGATTACAATGAATTTTAGTTTCCGATGATAAGAACTTTCAACAAGAACTTAATTAACATAAGCTATCATACCAATCCTGAATTCATATACTTTTGTCATCGTTACCATACCTTTGACATGGGAAACCTATCTTAGAATAAGGCCCTTATTTCCTATCTACATACCAAAAAATAATAATTGAAAACATGAAGCTCAAGTCCTTTCCCTCTTCTTTCCATCTTATTTTAATGAAATTGTTTTTAAGCAATATTTATTGATGTATAATTTTACCATTTTTTTATCATAGATGATGTAGAAAATGTTATATTAATTAGATCAACATTTTTTAGATAGGTAATCACTTTTTATTGGAGTTTTGAACTAGTGAAGCCACAAACGGGGGGCGTCATCCCTGACAAGGATGTCCTACAACAACCACTCCTATAAGCATGGTAGCCTAGTGAGGGAAAAAATCCCACGAGCCTAATGAGGGAGTGGACCTTAGGCTCAAGGGCTTGGCCCAAGCACCAGGGGTTAAATCTGAAGATTTGAATCCCAATGTGGTTCTAAACTCCAATGCCACCACACAACACTCCAAACTAGGGACCAAGTCTAAAGAGTTGAACCCTGGCCACCACAACAACAATGCCACCACTCATATGTTGCACTGTGGGCTCATGCCCAATTAGATCAATAGTTGATTACAAGTTACAAAGATGAATTTCTTGATTAATTATGGATTTTTTATTATTTGTTATATTAGAGTTGAAAATTATAATTATTTATGTTTTAGATAGAATTTAGAATGAACATAATTATGTATGATAAATTTATCCTATATTTGATGAAATACTATTTGACTACATATTCTTGTATAAATATGATGAAGTAAACTTTTTATTAATTTTAAATTAATTATGATAATTTAAATTAAGAATTTTTCTTCAACTACTAACTAGAATATATTAATGTCTACGTGCAAGTGCATAGATTAAATTCCATGACTAATGGGGAAGTCATGGAACTTCCCCATGAAACCAAATTTGTGTTTCGTAATGTACCTACACCTTATCCTATGAGAGAATTGAGATCTTCTTGTGAAAATTTGTTGTGAGTATGATTGTCTTAATATGTTTATAATTTTTTATTTAATGTGGGATGTGGTTGAATTCCCTTAAATGTAAAATTTTGGATTTGAACTTAGATTAGAGATTTTGCAGTCATAAATTATTATTTTATTTATTATTTATCTAAAATTACACTCTTATAGTGATAACCTATTTAAATGGAGCTCATGTTTGAATGTTGAAAAAATATTTTACATGTGCGTAGAGGCTTGAAATGTGCTTTGGAAGATTGGTGAAAGGTTTCTTGGGAGGAAAAAACCTGATTCTCCAATTTAAGTTAAAACGTAACCTTATTCTATTATATTTGTATTTATTATTCTTTGCAAGATTGTTTAAGGTTGACTTTCCCATTATTAGAAAATTTTAATTTAAGAAGCAATAGGGAATATTGTAGGAAGATCTTGGTAGTTTAACTGAGAGGAAGTCTAGAATAATTTTGATCAAGGATTCACCTAACTTGGTTGAAGTATAGATGTAAGATTTTGAGTCATTTTTAGATTACGGTAGTGTTGTTTGTAGTTATTATGAAAAAGTGTGGATTTTGATTATTTTATGAATCCTCTTATATTTATATGTTAAAATTAATTTTTTTGTTACTAATTTTTGTATTAATCATTTTGGATATAGGGTTATTGGGTAGAAATCATCTTATTTGGGTTAAGAGCCACCCATGTGTTACTTCACAATATGACTCCATTGGCATACATAAGTTTGTGTTGTTTCAAGATTTTACTTCATATATAATAGATAAATGATATTTTCTTATAATTCCCTATCTAACATCTTTGTCTAGAGGCATTAAATATCATTCATGGTGAGATTTTTGACTGCATATGGAAGAAACCAATGAAATTGTTTACAAGCTTCTAGGCTTTTCATGTAAATTAATAAAAAGCTACATAACTATAAACTATCTTTACATTATCAATATCAGAAGAATGTCATTGATGTTGTTAAACATAAACATGAGGGAAAAGTAAAGGTATATAATGATGTGTTGTAGTGTTGTCATTGATGTCAGCATTGTACCTTATGTGAAGAATTTGGTTGTAGAACATTTTAGTTGGTTCTAATAGGTTTTTGAGTTGTTGAGGAAGACATTTTTGCAAAATGGTTTGATCTAGAAGAGTAAGTCATCTTGGAAATTGACTAAGTGTCAATACTACTGATTCAATGCAATAGTGCATCATTTTTTGGGTTTTCACTAGTCCACAAATTGAGGTTTCACTCTACACTTATAACATTATTTTGGTCAATGTTAAATGTATCTAATTCCAATATTTCATCATGTTTTGAAAATTGTCTTTAAAATTTATGAGTAATAGAAGTTTGTCTTAGAAAATTATAGTTATTCTTTGTATAGTGTAGTTGTATGGAAGGGTCTATACTCCACGAATGAGTGTTTTGCTTTGTAATTTTAAGGATAAGTTACCAGATGGTAGTAGAGTATGAATTCTATTTGGCCTTGAATTTTGAGGTCCACGTGTCTAGATGTGGGTACATAGTTCAAAGATTTTGTTATTAGGTCCTATGTCATGCTGACCTAACAAGTTTGAAGGTATGCAAAGGTTAAATAAGTGTTGCAGTCTTATGTGAGATATATTATAGGTTCATGCCAACCAATTTAAATTTATTTTGAGTTTTAAACCTTGGCATGAGATATGTATGAAATATTTTGATCTGACAAGTTATTTTGAATACTACATCTAAATAGGTTGACCTAATTGATGTTAGAGTTGATGTGGATATATATGTTAGATCCTTTTCAATATTTTGAAAAAGGATGATGAATATTGAAAAGATCATAAATGTAAATATTATCAGAGAATTTAAAATTTAAGTTGTGAATGTTGAGTAGAAGATTGAGGTGATGCAAATTTAGATGAAAGCAGAGTGTTAGATCTAAACTAGATGAAGTGTGTAAAATTAGTTTATTGAGCTTCATTGGAAATGTATTTAATGCATGTTCAATAGATGTTGTTGTAAGAGTTCATAATAGGCTATGAGCCACTTTTTTCTCCTTTATCTTTTGTCTATGGGTAGTGAGTCCACATACATTGAGCACTTTTGTAAATATATTATAACCAATTATAATATATTGTGAGCTAACCCTCACTGTGGTTTTTCCCATTTTGGGTTTCCCACATCAAAATCCTAGTGCTCATGTGTTATGTGGTGTTTTTAATGTTTCACATTTTCCTTCTTTATTACAGTTGAATATACTTTGGTGATTGGATGTTTTATGTTTGAATGTTTTACTTGAGAATACTGATTCACCCCTCTCTTAGAATTATGGGTGTTCAACAATTGGTATCAGATCTTGGTTCCTTGGAAGGAGCTTAACTTCTTAAGGAAGATCTTGGAGGTTGAACACATGGATGATATAAAATTTCCTACTCCTGTAAAGAGATTCCTACTGTTGGAATCATAGAAGAAGATTGCATACTTGAGAAAGATGGGGAGCTTAAAGGTTTCACTTAATGATCTTGAACAAATTGAACATGAAAATATAGATTTGAAATAAAGCATCAAAGAAGAAAATGAATGCACCAAAGAATTGAGAGAGAAAATAAAAAAATAGAGAAATGCATAAGGAAGTCAGTGAAAAATTGAAGCAAGCAAATGAATCCATCATTGGTCTAAAATTACAAGTTGAAGAAAAGAAAAGAAATGATGAATTTCTAAATGGAATGGTAAAAAGAAAATCTAAGGAATGTACAAGTCTTGAACAATAAATTATAAATATGGGATCAGATCTTGAGAAATCAAGGATTCATGAAGAAAAAATCAAGATGAATGTTACAAAGCTTGATGAAATGATTGCAAACTAGAAAGGTTGTAAAAATAAAGGTGGATTAGGATTTGAGATAAGAGAAAGTTTAAAATCATATCAGACATCAAATAATGAAAATAATATTGAAGACAAGAAGAACAATAGTAAGCAAATTTAGAATCAAAGAAGATCACCGATTAGAATACCAAATGCACAAAGCTACCCATATTTTAATGGTTTTTGTTGTTCTTGCAATAAATTTGGACATAAGGGAAAATAATGTAGAAGTAGAATGACTTAGCATGCTCCATCCTTTTCTATTCAATGTCTTACATGCAAAATATTTTGATATATAGAGCTAGTGAATACAAAATTCAAATGATGAATGACTATAACAATGGTGGAATGATTCAATCCTTCAAAGGCTATTGTTATACATGATATTGATTTGGGCATAAACCTAATCAATGCAAATATAGAATGAATGGAAGGAATATTGTTTAGAAGATTGTTGTATGCTACAATTACAGTAGAATTGGACACATCCAAGTTTTACAGAAGGAAAAACACAAGGAAAGTTAATCTAGAAAAGAGGAATGAACTAGTTAAAAAGGTGGATCCAATAGAATAAAGAAGTAAATAGAGAATATTTTGATAAAGAAGGAAGAGACAAAATTCAAGGAAGAATTTGTACCATCCTCTAGTGAAAAAGTTTTCTCTAGAAACTAAGTTGAGAGCTATGGCTTAGGGGGAGCTTTAATGAACATCTTATTTCCCCCTTCAAGAAAGAGGTGTTGATGCCTCAACACAAAGATATATGATGAAGATAAACATTCTTGATCTATTGGTGAAGATTGTGGAAGAAAATATGATGATGTAGAAGTTTGTGTGAATCTTTAGAAGTTTTCCATGCAAACAATAAAGTGTTGCCAACTTTATTGGTTGAAGCATTAAATGTAAAATTAGGTGAAATTGAAGGATTATAAGTAATTTCACTAAAGAAAATTCATTCACAAAATAATTTGATGAGTAGAGCAATGAAGGTATGAATTCAAAGAGATCAAGATGATTTGATATTCAGTGCATTGAAACCCTAATTCAATAAGTGAAATGAAAGGTATTTACAAATCTTGCTTACCCTATTTTTCAAAGAAAATTGTTTGAAAAACAATTTGAATCTATCTTGCAATGGCTACATCGAGGATTATCGAGGTAAAAAAAGAAAACAAAACCAAAATTCAATAAATATCCTATGAAATCCATAGAAGACAACTCTTTCGGTGCATTTTCTCATGTTCCTTATGGTGTTTTCTCAATTGAGGACATTAGGATCTATATTCATGGAAAATTAGAAGAATATCATCATAATACCTTAGGAGAAATACTAGTTAAAGAGCTTACTAGAGATGATTTCACCCTAGAGCTAGAATTTCAAAAACTAGTCATGTAAAAGCTAGATGTATGGCAAAGCTTTCCTAATTTTTGTTTTGATAGAAAATGGGTTAGCATGGAACTTATTAGAATTCATGATAAGTTTGGTTAGATTGACATGGCTAGGATGAAAACATAAGAAGTAGTTAGAGAAGTTACTGGTCTATGCTCCATGGGACCAGTTCTAGTGTTGAAATCTATCAAGAATGAAGTGGTTATGGAGATAATAGGTGAAACATATGACAAATAGGCTCTAGCAATGAATCAAATTTGAAATCTAGTTGTGAGGTATGCAACAATGATGATACGTTATAAAATTTACTTGATGAACATGTATAATTTGGTATCTTCCACTGCAATCAATGTGGCATGGGTGATCCCACAATAGTGGTTTATAATTTTTGGCCAAACTTGACATTGACATAATTTTTTTTAACTAAATTTTCACTTTTGAGAACCTATAGATGCTAAACCATAAGGAATTTGAAGATGATGCAAACTAGTGATTTGTGAAACTTTTTCTATAGATTCTAAATATATGTTTTTAAAAAAAATTGGAATCAGATTGTATTTCTTTTTCCATCTCCTTTGAAAACTAGTTATTAATAGTAAACAAATTTTTTAAACAATAATGTTCACCGTAAACAACATAATTTTGTTTCTATGAAGGTTAAAATTCTTTTTTTTTTAAATTTATATTTGTAACTATGATACCTAGTACATTGATTTGGTTTCATAGTGTTCTATTAAATATTTATTATTATTTAAGTTTTGAGGTCAAACCAATTACAGTTTATACATAGGTAGATGATATACGACATAAAAAATTTTTTGTAAGTATCAAATTTTAATTTTTTTTTGCTATATCAAGGACATCAATACCTAGCACAAACATATTTTTCAATTTTTTATAGGTAATATACTATTTTTCCTCATGTGTAGAACAAAGATCTTGATTCTTGGTGGAAAACCTACATCCACAAGAAATAAAAAACAAATATAATAACCAAAATAAATATATTTAAAATTATACTTTTGGGAAAGCTTATAATAAAAATACATACAAAAAATAAATTTTAAAGGAATTCATTTGATCCACCAAAAGGTAAATCTAAAGTGGTTTTTATTAGCATTTTGATACGTGTAAAGGAGACTTCGTTATAGGTATGGTTTAAAACTAGAGGGGTTTTGTCCAAGGGGGTTTGATTTGAGGTGGATTGATAAAAAAATCTTCAATTTGAATCCTTTAAGTGAAAATTTTCAAGGCTTAAATCTTATCTGAAAATTTTCTAAAAATATCTGATTTCAACAAAAATCAGGGTGTCCCAAAAAGTGTAAACCACTATTGTGGGATCACTCACATATGAGATGTTGAAAATTGTGTAGAATAAGATATTTGTGAGTTTCTTAGAAAACAACTAATGCAAAATTTGAATAAAACTAAGGAAAAGAAATAAGTATTTAAGTATGGTACTTTGGTTGTATGTTTACTCTTCTATTTTCTAAAGCAGCTACCAAAACTCAAATGTGACATGATTAAGAGGTAAACCTATTGCTCATCAGATCATAGACCATATGAGTGGACTTGGTAAAAGGAAGGAAAAATATGAAACAACTACTACTTTCTTTGTTTTATTCTAAAGAGAATACATGAAAGGGAAAGGATACCTAGAAAAATGGTTGTAAAATATCAAAATGACTGATGAGCTTAAAATGTGCTCATAATTTGGATGCTATGATAAACTTTTAAATGCATTTACTTTTGTTATTTCATGGCTGTTTACACTTTGTTGAAACCTTTTATTGGGATATCCTGTAGCAAGATACTTTTATATTCCTGCAGCTCATTGTGTTGACTTGATTGCATTTATTGCCCCGTTGACTCCCTAAAATGAATGGTATATCGTATACAATTTTTGAATGATGAAGTAGATTTAAAATGTGTGATTAATGAATAGATATTTTGTATGTGCCATACACCTTTTCTTTTGTATCTATTACCTTTTGTTTCGCAGGTGGTTGAAGAATGATCGAGTCAAGCGCAGCCGATCTCAACCTTGCAGCAAAGTCCATTTCCTACACGACTTCGAGGGAGCTCCAACGAAGACTCTTTGACTGAAACCATGGGAAAGATTTTAATGACAGTCAAACTGGAAAGAGTGGAGCACTAGATTCTCTCTGGATCGGGTTGAGCATATAAATTCATTATGAAGTTTTTTCCTTGATTCGGGGATATACTTTACTTCCACGTCTTTCTTTGATAGGGTTAGTTAGTTAGTTGCTCTCCTATTTTTAAATAAAGTTCTCCTCCTGCGTGAGTGAGAGGGAAGAGAGATAGATGATAGTTAGAGTAAGATAGAAATAGAGTAGCAGACATCATGTAAGAATCAATATGATAATGAAAGACAGAATCTGTTTGACCAGAGACAGAGTTTTTTGTTAGTCTCCATATTAACAAAACAATGTATATCATTCTGTTTTCATGAATAAAGTTCAATAAAGTTCTGAGTTTAGCATCTGCGTAATCAAGAGATGCTTGCTAATGGGGCCCACTTAGTAAGTATCTGTAGCTAGTTAGTTAGTTATTCTTTCCTGTTGAGCTTCAGTTTGCTTTCATCTTTGAAGTTTTTATACAAACTCAGCCTTATAGTGCTCCTGCAGCATAGAGAGTCCATCACTGTGACTATTCCTGCAGCATAAGGCCAGTTCATAGTTTGTGTTTCAGTCGTAGTTATTATGGTTTCTGCTTTAATCAAATCATAGTTGAGTTAAAGAACTTTGCATTACCTTCTTGTAGCGTAGATAGAATTTCTTTTCAGTATTTATTTCTACTAAGATTTGACTGAAACTAGTTCCTAGTGCACATATTTTGCAGCACTATTTAAAGTATACGTCCCCTGGTTTGAGAAATAAATGAACGTCCACAAAGAGATATTAGTCACCTGTTGGAATGTCCAATTCCCAGGAAAGGTTTTACTGTGATTTTCATATCCTTTTGTGGGTGCGACCATTTTTGGCACCGTTGTCGGGGATGGCGTCCAGCTAGGAGTTTGTCAGGAGTCATTTTTAGCATTAGTTTAGCTTGTTAGAAAAATTTTCTAGATCCTTTACGCCACTATTCACCATATTGCATGCATAGAAGAAGAAGAGACACCCTGGGAAGGTTCCTCCCTGAAAATCTATTTATTGAACTACCATTTGACCCAGCTGACAAGGAACCTATGGAAAATCCATTCACTCTGTTATTCCAGCAACCAAACATGACAAACAATCCACCTAATAATCCACCTCTTGCATTTGAGTTTCCCATTGTTCCCCAGAGAGATACTGACAATCTTAAAAACATTCCCTCTTCTTTGCTTCCAAAGTTTTATGGCCTGGTCACTGAGGACCCAGAAACCTTTCTGTTTGAATTTGATGTCCTCTGTCGTAGTTATGACTACAACATAGACACTCACAAACTAAAGTTATTTCCTTCCACCTTGAAGGAAGGAGCTCTCAGATGGTTCATGAGTCTGGGAAGAGGTGTCGTTGATAGTTGGGTGGCCATGCAGACGAAATTCCTTGAAAAGTATATGGAATATTGTAAGAGTGCCAGCAAAGGTGATGACATATTCCGAATTCAGCAGAAGGATGATGAAAGTATGAAAGATTATATTTTAAGATTTTTGTTTTCAATAAAGAGGAACTCAAACCATACTCTCAACGAGGACTCTCGGAAACTACTATTTCTAAGGGGAATCAGTGATGCCTGTATAGATGCCCTAGACCTGATGGGAGGAGGTGATATAACTCAGCTGCCTTGGGATGATATAAAGAAAATATGTCTTAACTACTCTCGAGCAATAGTTAAGAAAGGTTGAGGTCATCATGCTACAATGGGGAAGTCTTCTTCTGGTGGAGTTTCCCGGATGGAGTTAACAAATTTTCTATCTGACTTCAAGCAAGACATCATTAATAATATGGCTACGCAACTGGACACTATGCAAGCTTGAAAGAAACATGAGGAGGCTGAGGCAATTTTGGCTGAGTTCTGTCCATACTGCAGACAGAAGAAGCGTGACTGCAGATGTAAAATGGTGGCTAATTTGGAAGCCATACAACTACCTACTGACTTCAAGCCAGTAGAAGGAGATGATGATCAAGTGTTCTTTGTTGCACAAAGGAGACCATGGGCCCAAAAACAAGGTATGCCTCAAGATCCTTTAACTTTTGGTAATCCTTATTCTGGCTATAATAACCAATGGCAACATGCATATGGACCACCACCACCGTGGAATCCACCTCAACCAAATGGGCCTAATTATTAGAACCAGCAATGGCAATCCCCTCAAGGAGGTTGGCAATAGCCACAAGGGAAATGGACCCCACCTTCAGGAAATTGGCAACAAAATCCTCAATGGTGAGGCCCTCAGCAATGGAAAAACCAGTCCTTTGGATTCCTGCAGCTTCCATAGCCACAACAATAGGCCCTTATGCCACCTCCTACAACAACTGCCACAAATCCTGGACCTCCAAAACAAACACCTATGCCTGCTCAGCTGCTGCCCAATCCCAATAATAAGCAACAGTAGCAGCTTCAGTAGCCTGCGTATCTTGCTGAAGCCAACCAATATCAAGCTTATGCCTTAAACATTAATGACATCCATTTGAGGTCTGGAACCACTTTACCTGCTCCAAAACCACCTCTGATTACTGAAGTACCAGATTCTCCCCTTGAAGAATCAACTGCACCTGTTGTTCCTGCTGAGCATATGCCCATAACTGATGCAGTTTCTAAGGAGTTAGTTTTACAAAATCAAGACAACCCACCTTTTCCTCAACTGTTGCAAAGTACTGCATATAAATCCATGGAAGAACCCACTTTTGACATTTTGGATCAGCTCAAGAATGTGCAGATTCAAATCCCTTTATTTCAAGCTATTAAAGATATTCCTATTTTTGGAAAAGCTATTAAAGAACCCTGTTTGAAGAAGCTTGAACAAAAGAAAAATGATCCTCAAACAATTCATGTCTTAGGCAAATTGGCTGATATAATGTTGGGAAATGTAGTCATTCCAAAGTATATTGACCTTGGAAGTCCTGTACTGTAGATAAATATCAATGGCCAAGTTGTAAAAAATGTTTTGATTGATTTAGGTGTTGCTATTAATGTCATGACAAAGCATACTATGAACTCCTTGAATATTTTAAACATTAGGTCTACACCCACAGTTTTGCAGCTTGCAGATAGCTCCACAGTTAAACCTGATGGGATAGTGGAAGATGTAATTGTCACTCTTGAATCCTGGGAGTATCCTGCTGATTTCACAATATTATCAATTAAGACAACTTTAGGAGGGTATCCAGTTATTCTTGGTAGACCATGTTTAGCAATTGCTGATGCTTTTATAGGATGTTGTTCTAGAGATATGACCATTTCTGATGGACTGTCCACAAAGAAATTGGCTCTATATCCGCCTAGTATACCTCAACCAGATTTGTCCCAACCTGTTTGGCCAGATGTGGGGGAAGAAATTGAAGAAGCTAATTCTTTGGCTCAATTAATGATGATTCAAAATGATCTGTTCTCACAACTCCAGATTGAGGATGCTCTACTGTTTCAAATTCTATAGTACAATTCTGATACAGGTAGTTCATATGATCCAAATGGTACTCATTTACAATGTTTCCTGTAGCAACTAGATTCTGAAAGTTCACTGCCTAAACATCCAACGATTTTTCATAATTTACTTCCAAAAGAGGTACAAACATCACCTGTAGATTCTATAAGTAATCTCATTAAGCAGATAGAATTGTATCCATATCATTGTTTGAATATCAATAGCAAGCTATCACAATCTCAAGAGACTATCTTATTAAAAATGCTACAAGAACAGCATAAAGCTTTTGCATGGGAATATGGGGACATGCAAGGAATAGATCCTCAAGCTTTTACTCATAGGATATATATCAAAGAATATTGTTCACCAATTAGACAACCTCAAAGAAGAGTAAATCCAGCACTTAAAGAGAGTTAAAAGTGAACTTCAAAAGTTGCTTGATGCTGGTTTTATTTATCCAATCTCTGACAGTCAATGGGTTTCTCCATTAGTCATTGTCCCCAAGAAAGGTGGAAAATGGAGAGTATGTGTAGATTACAGAGAATTGAACAGTGCCACTAAAAAAGACCACTTTCCACTACCTTTTGTAGACCAAGTACTAGACTCACTGTCTGGCAAAAGATATTTTCCCTTTTTGGATGGTTACAGTGGGTACAATCAAATAAAAACTACCCCTGAAGATCAAGATAAGACCACTTTTACCTGTCCATGGGGAACATTTGCTTATTCGGTCCTGCCTTTTGGCCTATGCAATGCGCCAGTAACATTTCAGAGAGTAGTAATTAGTATCTTTGTTGATATATCTCATGAATGTATGGAGATTTACATGGATGATTTCACTACCTATGGAGTCACATTTGAAGAAGCACTGGTCAATTTACAAAAGGTATTGAAAAGGTGTAGAGAGAAAAATTTGTCTCTAAACAGTGAGAAGTGTTTTCTAATGATGGAAGAAGGTATTGTTCTACGTCATTATGTTTCAAGGAATGGAATTCAGGTCGACCCTGCTAAAATTGAGGTAATTCAAAATTTACAAACTCTTGCAAAATAGAAAGATGTCAGAAGTTTTCTTGGTCATGCAGGGTATTATAGAAGGTTTATAAATGATTTCAGTAAAATGGCCAGCCCACTTTATGCCCTGTTAACAAAGGATTCTCAATTCGAGTGGACAGAAGCCTATGAAAAATCTTTCCTGCAACTAAAGGACTTGCTTACTAAAGCCCCTATTCTTCAAGGTCCAAATTGGAATTTGCCTTTTCACATACATGCTGATGCATCTGATTTTGGTATAGGAGCAGTTCTGAGTCAGAAAGAAAATTCAATCGAACATGCTATTTACTTTATCAGCAAGAACCTTCAAGGTCCCGAGCTCAACTATACTGTCACAGAAAAGGAGTTGCTTGCAGTAGTGTATGCTTTAAATAAATTTAGGCATTATGTCATAGGCTATCAGATATTCATTCATACTAACCATGCAGCAATCAAGTATCTGATGAACAAACCTGCCACCTCTGGTAGGCTGGCACGATGGCTCCTGTTACAAGAGTTTGACATTACCATAATTGACAAACCAGGGAGAGCTAATGTTGTAGCTGACTTCTTATCAAGACTTCAATCAGCTGCACCTATTGAATATGAGGTCATTGATGATAGGTTCCCAGATGAACACTTATTTTCCATTGTTGCACATACACCCTGGTATGTAGACATTGCCAATTATCTAGCAGCAAACAGAATACCAGCCCACTTTTGTCCAAAAGAAAAGAAATTATTAATAGAGAAAAGTTTTAACTTTTCCTAGATTGCAAATAATTTGTTTTATACTGGACCTGATCAAGTAATGCGAAGATGTGTGAGAGAAGATGAAACTTATGATATATTGCATGCTTGCCATGATGAACCATGTGGATGACATTTTGCAGCAAAAATAACATCAATGAAGGTTCTTACAACAGGGTACTACTGACCAACATTACACAAGGATGCTATGGCCTATACAAGAAAATGTGACAGATGCTAGCGTATGGGAAGACCAACTAAGTTCGATGAAATGCCACTATATCCGTAGATAATAGTCACCCATTTTGATAAATGGGGGATGGATTTTGTGGAGCCAATTGATCCACCATCAAATAGCAAGTCATACATTCTAGTTTGCACAAACTATGTAACAAAATGGGTCGAGGTAAAAGCTATGACTCATGCCCAAGATAACAAAGTTGCTGAGTTTCTGTATGAACAAATTTTCACAAGATTTGGAGTTCCCCGAGAGCTTGTGACTGATCAAGGGGCTCAGTTCACGTCAAATTTGATCACTGCACTAATGAATGACTACAAAATCAAACATAGGAAGTCCAACCCCTATCATCCTCAAGCCAATGGTCAAGCAGAGGTAACAAATAGGGAAATTGAGGCGATCCTCACAAAGACAGTGCAGATCCATAGAAAAGATTGGAGCAATAGACTTCCTAAAGTAGTTTGGGCCTACAGAACTACATAGAAAACAACAACTGGGTTTACACTTTTTGAGCTGCTTTATGGGAAAATAGTTATGTTACCCATACAATTTGAGCACAAAACTTTGAGGATAGCTCTTGAACTCAATATAGACATATCTGAAGCGCAGAAGGACTGTCTCCTATAGCTAAATGCTTTGGATGAAATGAGAAAAGCCACCCTGTAGCATACGAAAGCAATCCAACAGCAAAGGAAGAAATGGCATGATCAGCACATCAAAACTAGGAAATTTTCTACTGGAGATTGGGCTCTGTTATATGATTCCAGGTATCAAGAAAACCAAGGTAAGCTCACAACACGCTGGCTTGGCCCCTATGAAGTTGAAAATGTGTTTGACAATGGAGCTGTGCAGCTGGTCACAATTGATCCAGTCCGTTTCAAATTGCTAGTGAATAGACACTGACTCCGGTTGTACCATAAACCAATCTCAAAGGAAGAATTCATGTAGTAGTTCATTCAGGTTCTTCCAATACTCTTCCTATAGTCGAAGGCCTTAGCCTTTCTCCTGCAGCGTTACCGTAATTTTCAAAAAGCATGCCCATAATAAAGGTTTTCTTTTTAAAAAAGGAAAACCCCTTTTTCTTCATTTTCATCTATCGCCCCCATCCCACTTCTTTATCTTCCATCCATCCATCCCTTCCATATGTTCATCTCATCTGCCCACATCACCCATCCATTCCATCTTTCCGCATCAACCTTAATTAAGATATCTTTCCCACTTGTCAATTCATGGAGATGTCATCATCTTTCTTCACACGTACGTGCAATTATCAAAGGTACGCCATATTTTTTCTTATCGCATATTTGATTTATTTCATTCTATTAATTTACTACTATGCATGTACCGGTCATTATCACCTGAATCTCTACCTATTCTTTAGTACATGTGAGGACACATGTCATACTTTAAGTAGGGGGCGGGGTAATCCATGTTTTAAAACCTGTCTTTTTGCCACTGCCATAACTGCAAAATAATCTTTCTTTAATTCTTTTCTGGTACTTTCCAAATATGATCGCATGTCCTTCTTTATTGCATGTTTTTCTTGTAAACTACGATTAAGACTGCTTGTTCAAAAAGTTCATTTTTGGAAAAAGAAAAAAATGTGATGACACGACAGAAGAAAAACTAGAGCAGAAAGGGAAACAGAGAATTTGAATCTTCAGCAAGGAATTGAGCTCAACTAAGGGAAAACTGCAAACATGGGTGGCCAGTTGGTGTGACATGAGCCTGTAGCTCATGAATTGTTATTGCAAAATTCGCAAACAGTCCACGCATTCAGCCTCTGTGGATGGCTAAATTATTTCTTGAGCTTAAATGATTTTGATGAGGAGGCTGCTGGAGAATTTTTGAGAACCCTTTCTGAAGGGGAAGCCATCGTATGGGGTCTAACGGTTGTTGCAACTGAAGATAGAATTGCTGAAGTAATAGGGCTTTCGGCCGTTGGAGAAAACTTTTCTTTAGATGCTGCAGCTGCAAGGGCTGAGTTTTCAATGCCCACTGATGGACCTCTGGAAGTCTCCAAGCAGGGAAGCAAGCGCATATCGTTGCCTCCTCCTTACTCAGAGTATGCTACTTACATAATCAGGTATTTGACCTATGAAGGCCGTTTTTCCTACCTGCATTCTCATCATTTTAAATTATTGAGCCATATGAGGCATGGGTTAGTTGTAAATATTCTAAATTTCTTGTTAAAATTTTTAGAACAAAGTGCCCACGGAACTCAACAGGGGAAAGATAATTCTGTCACTCATCATGGCCTTATTAAATTACTGATTGAGCACTCTTTGAGAGACATCTCACCTCTCTCCTGACAACAATTTGTTGCCCAAAAGAGTTTGCAAATTCCACAACCCCCTAGGGTACTCACCCCACGGCCTCAGAGAAAGAAGAAAGAAATTGCATCTACTAGTAAAACAGGGCAAGGGTCATCTACTCCTGTAGCACCTGGTCCTGTAGTCGTCGCACCTAAATCCTCTGCTAGGGTACAAACTAGGTCTGCCAGTAGGAGGGAGAAAGGAAAAACAAAGGCAGAAGGGTCCCCAGAATCTGACCCTCATTCTCAAAAAAGGCAATGCTCCTCTCCTGCAGCACCTTCCCCTGCAACAGTTTCTCCTATAGTAGTAGCTGTTGATATTACTAGTTCACTGTCATCCTCTGGTAGGGTAGAGCCTTCTAAACAAACAAGAAAGAGAAAAGCTACCGGAACACCTCCTGTAGCTGCATTAGTGCCAAGAAGGGTTTCCACAAGGAAACAATCTAAGACCTCCCCTACTTCACCATAACTAGAGGTGATTGTAATTTCAGAAGGGTCTGTTGAGTCTGAATTTAATGTTTCTCAGAATATGTCCGAGAATGCTGCTCAAAGCTCGTTTGTTCCTGAAGAGGAACAAGTGGAGGAAAAAGAAGCAGGGCATAATGAGCAAGGGTTACCAAATCTTGATGATTTGGCTGCTGCTGCTATGTAATTTTTGGAGGAAGCACAAACTTCTCCACTGCAACAACAAGAAGAATGTATCTTGCAGCAAGAGCAAGAGCTGACTGAACAATTGAATGTGCCTGGTGAAATTGTATTTCACCCTACAATTTGTAAAGCCATTGTTGTGTATAAGAGGATGTTTTTAATTGAGTTTTTGGAATATGTTAAAGCTAATTAGGAGACAGTTACAATGCAAACCCTGACTTTCCGACACATAGCCCAGAATGACATGCAACAAAGTCTGTGGGGAGTAGAAAAGAGGAAATTGAAAAAGAAAATTGAAAGTTAGAAGCAGGAAATTGCTGAGTTGAAAGCAAAAATGGACGAAATGTTAAAAGTAACTGGTCAAATTATGGAATGCAGACCGCCACCCAGAGTTTATGCTATGTGCCTTAAAGAATAGTTTTTATGGTTTCAATTGATGAGAATTTCCAGAAACCAAGATCCTATAATTCATACTGCCAAAGAATTTTATGAAACATACCAGGTAGCCCCTAACTGGTTAAGAAATTCTCTATGTGAATTCTATTTGCATGGATTTTTAATACCATTTGAAACAGAATGTAATCCTCTTCTATATATTGGTGATATTCATTTGAGAGCATTTATGTCATGGGCAGCAAATGAGGCGAATTATGGCAGGCAGTGGGAAACGTATGAGGAAGCTGAGAAAACAGAGCCTGTTCCATTACGCTCTCAAAGTTCAAAGCCCCATGCAATGTTGAAATATTGATTTTCTCTGACATGTGGTATTAATAATGTTTCAGCTAGAGAGAAAATATTTGATATCAGAAAACAAGTATATGATGAATTCCAGGCACAACAATATTCATTTTGGAAACTGGCATACACCAGAAGTGAGAGAAGATGGGAGAGATTAACTGTTGGGTTAAGAAAGTCAGAACCACATGGTCCCCTAAATTTCACAGCAGCCCTCAAATGAACTAGCAAATATATTCAATTGAGACTTCAAACAAGATTTGAACTATGGCTGCCACTGACATTCAGACCCCCTGTGCTAATGTGGCCCCTCTATCCTCACCAGGCTACAAATCTTAACAATGAATTAGAAGACTGAAGGTATGAAAGATGCCGGGATTTCAGAGGATTTTATTACAAGTTTGGAAATTTGTTTCACAGTCATGCAGCAACCACCGACTTCAGAGAAACTGCCAGAAAAGTTAATGCTAGAGGACCAGCATTAGGCTAAGTAGGGGGCAATGATGAGCTTAAAATGTGCTCATAATTTGGATGTTATGATAAACTTTTAAATTCCTTTACTTTTGTTATTTCATGGTTGTTTAAACTTTGTTGAAACCTTTTATTGGGATATCCTGTAGCAAGATACTTTTATATTCCAACAGCTCATTGTGTTGACTTGATTGCATTTATTGCCCCATTGACTCCCTAAAATGACTGGTATATCATATACAATTTTTGAATGATGAAGTAGATTTAAAATGTGTGATTAATGAATAGATATCGTGTATGTGCCATACACCTTTTCTTTCATATCTGTTACCTTTTGTTTCACAGGTTGTTGAAGAATGATTGAGTCAAGCATAGCCGATCTCGGCCTTGCTGCAAAGTCCATTTCCTGCACGACTTCGAGGGAGCTCCGGCGATGACTCTTTGAACAAAACCATGGGAAAGATTTTAATGACAGTCAAACTGGAAAGAGTGGAGTGCTAGATTCTCTCTGGATCGGCTTGAGCGTATAAATTCATTATGAAGTTTTTTCCTTGATTCGGGGATATACTTTACTTCCATGTCTTTCTTTGATAGGGTTAGTTAGTTAGTTGCTCTCCTGTTTTTAAATAAAGTTCTCCTCCTGCGTGAGTGAGAGGGGAGAGAGATAGATGATAGTTAGAATAAGATAGAAATAGAGTAGCAGACATCATGTAAGAATCAATATGATAATGAAAGATAGAATCTATTTGACCAGAGACAGAGTTTGTTGTTAGTCTCCATATCAACAAAACAATGTATATCATTCTGTTTTCATGAATAAATTTCAATGAAGTTTTGAGTTTAGCATCTGCGTAGTCAATAGATGCTTGCTAAGGGGGCCCACTTAGTAAGTATCTATAGCTAGTTTGTTATTCTTTCCTGTTGAGCTTCAGTTTGCTTTCATCTTTGAAGTTTTTATACAAACTCAGCCTTATAGTGCTCCTGTAGCATAGAGAGTCCATCACTTTGACTGTTCCTGCAGCATAAGGCTAGTTCACAGTTTGTGTTTCAGTCGTAGTTATTATGGTTTCTGCTTTAATCAAATCATAGTTGAGTTAAAGAACTTTGCATTACCTTCCTGTAGCATAGATAGAATTTCTTTTCAGTATTTATTTCTGCTAAGATTTGACTGAAACTAGTTCCTAGTGCATATATTTTGCCGCGCCATTTAAAGTATATGTCCCCTGGTTTGACAAATAAATGAATGTCCACAGAGAGAGATATTAATCACCTATTGGAATGTCCAATTCCCAGGAAAGGTTTTACTGTGATTTTCATATCCTTTTGTGGGCGCAACCAATGACATCAGTTTCTTAGAGTCTATAGATGAGTGCATGATGGAAGTAGTGGAACTAAGAATAATGTGGATCCTTGCACTAGGATATGAGATCAATGAACACAAATTTACTAGTTATGCTAAGATTTTGTTGAAGAGTCTAAAGGATACCACCAAAGCAAGGTATGGTGCATACGAAGAAAAATCTATTGAAGTACACATGGAACAAAGAAAACCAATAATCATAAAGAATGTTGAGAAGATGGTTGATAAGTATGTGGAAGAAAAAGACATTTCAAAGGAATTTGTATAGTATGCAAGAGAAAAAGATAAGGAAGAATCAAGTGTTGCAAGAGGATCTAGAAGCATAAGAAGATCTAGTAGGATAACTACCACTCATATTTAGAAGTCCTCTAAGACTATTCCATCCACTAGAAATAAAAAGAAAACCACTACTATTCCTTCATTAAAGGATAAATCTCCTCTGATTGTGTAGACTACAAGAGTTGAGAATAAGAAAAGAACTAGTGTTGGACCACTTACTGCCCCTACTAGAAGAAGAGTAAAGAAAAAGGCAATGATAGAGAAGGGTATATGCAACAATGTAGTAGCAGTAGAAGAATAAGAAGAAGAAGAATAAATGGAAGAAGAACCATAGTTGGTGTATAGGAGTGATGCTTTAGAAGGTGAACCTAGTGCAAAAATAAGAAGATATGATCTAATTGACACTGAAAAATGAAGAGGAGATAGAAAAATAAAAGAAAGACTTTATGATACACATGAGGGAAAAGAATAAGGAATCTAAGAAGGCTTCTCCTAAAAAGAAGAAGAGTGCAGAAATAAAGAATACTCCACATGAAAGCAAAGAACAAGGACAATTAGAACCAGTAAGGCCTCACTCACCTATGAAAGAAAAGGGTAAAAACCCTTATGTGAAAAGATCAAAGTTATTTTGAAATAATCAAAAAGGAAAGCATTGAAAAAGCAGAGGAGATAACACAAAAAATTGGAATGATACTAGATAATAAGGAAGAAGTGAATGTTGAAGCCCCTTCTTTGGAACAAGATAATGAAGAAGATGTGAAGATAGATGATTCCAACATGAGCATGATATAAGCAGATATTTTGCACAAGAAAAACACCTCTAGATATAGCAAAAATGATCTAGAAAGGAATGTTGAGGAAGTAGTGATCAAAGAGGATATTGCAAACGAGAATACTACTCCTCTAGTACAAGTAGAAATTACTCCTCTGGTTAATATAAAAAACCTTGTAGAGGAAGAGAATACAAAAGAGGATAATAATGAAGAGAATGTTAATGCAAAGAAAGAAGAACATGAAAAGGAAGTTAAAGACAAGGATAAGAATGCATCTAAAATAGAAAGAAAAAAAAAACAATAAACTTCATAAATTTTAGAGAAAAGAATTCAAGGGAAAAAGCAATAGAAATAACAAGGACTTTTGTTGAATCTTCTAGAAACTCTAGTGATTCCTTGAAGAATCTATTGAGTTTGTTTCCCAAGTTCTAACATGTTGTGTCATCACAACTGCTATAGTTGTCCATGCAACATTGTAGTGTATATTTGGATAAGATCTCTCCCATTCAAAAATTACAATTGGGAGATATGTTTCATGCATTTCCAACAAAAGAGTGGTGAACTAATGGTGGAAGTGGTGAAGGAAATACAAGAGACCATACCTAGTGAAAATATTGATATATCTCAATCTGGTATGGAAAATATGAAGCTTTTAATTGATTGCTTTAAGGTATATGCCTTCAAACTGAAAGAAGAAGTAGGGAAAGAGGTTGAGAAAAGAATAAATGACAAGAAAATGTTAGAAATGACTGAGAAATTTTCAATTGCACATAATTTTTTTTTTTAAATTAATGAGGGATGTTGAAGGGTGTGTTGATGAGGCAAAGGCTCTATATCAATATGGCATGAACTGACTCAAAACCATTGATGGCACCCACTTCCCTATAGGCACCAAAAAAACACTTAGAAATGATCTAACAAATGGAAAATATGAGGTTGTGTTGTTGTAAGCAACTCACACAACCTCTATAAAGGTCTACAGATGTGTTGTAGGTCCAATAATTAGTTTTGGAGGCATAGAAACAAATGTAGAAACATAAAATAAGTTCTCAAAAAAAGACTGTTGTTGTGGGTAGCTTTAGCAATGGTTGTAGGTGACTATTTTCAGTTTCAACTTCATAAAAGACTTTAAACTTGCAAATAAAAACCAAAACTTCTAGAATAGTAAATATGTATAATATTTCTTGAAACCAGACACTTAGTATCAGAGAGAAATGATTTGGAATGAAGTAAAAAAGTTCTTATTAACAAAAATACAAATAGTTAGAATAATTTTACACATTTACAACTGTTGCAATGAAATATGAAGTTTTTTGTCCTCCTCTTTGAATTTTTACTATTTTCTACAAGCCTCTGTAACTACTTTCCATATTCTTTTTGTATCCTCTGATATTCTCTATTATCCTCTTTTATTCTCCCTTGGTTTTTTCTATTCTGACCTCTTTTTCTTCTATTGTGTCTTCTTCCTTTTTGTTGTTATGTTATTCTTCCCCAAAAACTATCAAAATTTGAAGCTTCCTAGAAAAATTCTTCAAAATCTTACCTAAAATAGCTGCAACATTCAAAACCCTCCATAAATACCCCCAACTAGCTTTTTTAAACTCAAAACTACCTCTCCTGTTTTCTCTTTTTCATTTTTATTTTTGTTGCTCATTAAATGAGCATACCAAAAGGTAGTTTGTTGCCCCCAAATAAAAATAAAATTTTAAAACTTATAAGCTCCTTCACATGGAATTATTTGAGGGAAAATATACATATACATATATATATAACAAAATGATTCCCCTGCATCAAACTATTGTGATAGAAAATTTTGTGAGCCCCTACTTACTATGTAAAAATCTATGCTTCTACAAGTTAAAGGTCCAATTGTTGCAGGGCAACAACTATGTCTTCCATTAACCAAAATGATTCCATCTCTATTAGGCATAATCATGTTGGATCCTCCACAGTTTTACCCTTCCATTTTACTAAATACTCACCGTACTCCTTTCCTCTTGTATTTCTAACTATTGTAGAAGCCAAAATATCTTTAATTTCCTATTGTGCTTTCTTGGGTAGCTTCTCCTTCCATTTTTCTAGTAAAATTTCCTATTTTACTTGCTATTTGGATGTCTCTCCCTCATGGTATGTATATAAATAAAAAACATTAGAAATTGTAAAGATTTCCAAACCTTTCTAGGTAGCTCAATTCATGGGCATTTGGTGAGAAATTTTTGATGATTTTGCACCATCCAATCTTCTTCCACTTGATATTTTTGTAGGTATAGTTGGGAAATATTACCTATTGTAGGTGTGCCAATACTCCAACTTCAAAAGTCTTCTCTCTTCTCTTAAAATAAAGCTTCTTTTTTATATTTTTGTCTGTTCCAACTATTTTTGTTTTCTCACTTGCTGGTGTAAATCTTGCATATATTTGGAAAAATCTTCTCCTTCAACACTTTTCTTATATCCCTTAGTATTTACAAGCTCACTTACTTTTGAAATACCTCTATGATAGTACCCATTTACAATATGAAATGGAGTCTTACCTGTACTTTTGATGATTGAGTTGTTGTATCCAAACTCAACTTGAGGCAATATGAAATCCCATAATTACTTAGGCTTGTCACCAATTAAAAATATTAGAAAATTTCTTAAGCTATAGTTAAAAACTTTAGTTTTTCCATCCATTTGTAGATAATATGTAGAAAAACTTTAAATTAGTCCCTAATTTCATACAAAGTGTCATCCAAAAATTTCCCACAAGCTTAGTATCTTGATCTGAAACTATACTTCATTGTAAACCATGTAATCTAACAACCTTCGTAAAGAATAAATTTGCTATATGTATTGCATCATTCATCTTTTTGCATGCTATAAAGTGAGCCATTTTGGAAAGTCTATCAACAACCACAAAATAAAATCCTTAATTCATTGTTTTCTTGGTAGTCCAAGCACAAAATCCATACTTACATCTTCCCACGGCTTCTTCAGTATGTGTAATGGCTAATATAGGCCTATATTTTGATTCCCCCAATTGGAATATTAACAAACTTAACATCCTTGCACAAATTCTCAAATATCTACCCTCATCCTTGGCAAAAAACATCTTTCACTAAGTTGTGCTATTGTCTTATCTACTCCAAAGTGTCTACCTAAACCACCACAATGTTTCTCTCTTATAAAATTTTTCCTCATTGATCCTTGTGGTATGCATTTTTTTTTCCTTTGAGTAGTAGTCCATCGTGTATAAAATAATCCATCCAAGGTGTCCTATCAACACTAGTAGGCTCCATACATGCTATACATGCATCCTTAAAGTATAAATAAACCTGATACAACTCTTTCACAGCATCAAATCCAACTACTTCAACTCTCATTTTAGTCAACAATGTTGCTCTTCTACTCAATACATTTGCTACTTTATTTGAACTCCCACTTCTATGCTTGAGATTTGTGGACATCGAAAAGGTAACCCTTCTACATTTTCTATATTGTTTGATCCCTCCTTGTGATTTTGGCTTAGTTTTACCTTTATTTAATGTTTTAATGTGGATAACACATTCACATTAGGTTTTGTGCCCATGTAAACTAAATAAAGTACATATCTTGTAAAGGTGTCATAAAGTGTTGTAAATGACTTGAATCACACTTTTCTAGATTTTCATTAAGTATTTAAGTCTAATGGACCTATCTTTATCTTAATTCAATATTGCAAAATGTATTTAATTTCATTCTCACATTAATATAGAAGACTTGTAAATTAAACTTACTTTTAATCTAGTGTTGTAATGTGTTTTACACATTCACATTCAATCTTGTGCCTTTCAAGTCTAGGTGGACCTCATTTTAATATTGTAGATTGTATTTAATCACACTTTCACATTGAAATTTGTTTCCCTATCCCTAATAAACCTTTATATAATCATTAATAGGCCCCTATGACCCCATATTGTGCATCTTGAGGCTTATTTTGATAAAAAAACTGACTATATGAACATATAAACCTAATTTCTTCAATCCTTGATAGCCTAGCTTGTAAAAAGCCCATGTGGGACCCATTCACCACTTTGGGTGAATGAGTCCCATCTAGGTGTGACCAATTCACCCAAGATGGAAAATGAGTCCCATTTGGGCTATTTTTGAGGTTTGAGTGAGAAAAATTAGGTTTTTAGTTTAATTTTCTCTAATGGTTGCCTTAGGGATCAAACTAACTGGAATTTGAGTGGGTTTCCTGTATAAATAAGCCTCCAAACCCTCATTTTATTCAAGTATCATAATGCATTAATGTTCTTAAATCATCAAGTTAGGGTTCTAAAGGTATTTTCAAGACTTCGCAAGATCATATCTAAAGCATTCAAGGGTAGATTCTTCATCCATTATTGTGGAAATTCAAGATCCATCATCATGGAAAGTGTCTAATTGCATTATCTCATGTTCATGCTTCATTATTTTATTTTCATCATTTGGTTTAATTACTTAAAAGTGGTTTGACCAAGGCAAACCCCTATTCCTCTAACAATCAATAAGTGTTCCCCTCTTTAATGTGTGATTACGCATCTGTTTATTGAAGAAAAATTCTCAAAATGATAAAGTTGCAAATGTTTTCAAAGTTGTTAAAACATATAAAAACATAGATCTAATCAGCATGAAATCTATGGGAAAGTTCTTATTTAATTCATCTTCAAAGGCTTGCAAAATTTTAGTTTGAGATTCTTCCCCTGGGACACTTTTCAACAAAATGGGACTCATCCTCCTGTAGTGGTGAATGAGTCCCACTATACCTATTTTTAAGGGATTTCAATAGATTCATATACCCATTTGGCTTAAACAGGCTCTGATGTAGTTTTCTAGATCTGGGACTGATTCACCTAGAATGGTGAATGAGTCTTAGTAGGTCAAAATTTTAGGATCATTAGTATTTCTAGGTGAACACTTTCTATTTTCCTTTCCTGTTCTATTTCATTTGCATATCTATTCATCTTTCTAAGTTTTTTTGCATTTCATAGTGTGTTTTCAAAAATTTCATGTTTTCCAAGTTTTACATTAGTGGTAAACCCTTTTCATTAGCTTTCAACCTTTACAACAACCCCCTTTGATATATTTTGATCTCCTTTGCATTAAAATATCAAGTTTTTGTTCTTTAATGTGAGCATTGTGAAATTGGATCCCTCTTCCTTCATTCCCCTTCTGGTGTGAACAAGGAAGTTTTGCAATCCATTTCCATTGTCCACATTTTGTTGAACCTACATTTCAAATACCTTCTTTACTGATTTGGAGTCGATCATTATCCTAGAATTAGGTTGCATTAAATTTTCATTAGGGTTTGCATTGATTAATTTGCATTCTAGGTTTCAAATTTGGAATTAGTGAAATTTCATATAGGTTGCATTTTTGCATCTTAAATCATTAAAAATTTCTGAAATTCTATATTTGCATCTTAGTTCTGCATCATACAACACAAAAAACATAAAAAACACTCAAAAAATTCTAAAAATTCTATAAAAAATCCCCATTGCCTAGATTCATTCAGCACCTTGGTTAAATCAATCCCTTTGCACGCTTGAAACTACCTTTGACAACACTGGAAGCCTTGTTTCTACACTTTTTTTTATTTTCATTAACTATCTGTATTAGTTGGTTAAGTTTTTGTTACATGCATGTCATTAGATCTACCTTACATTAACTTATTTCATGCATTGTTCAATTTCAAATTTTCATTTACATCATTTCATATTTCTGGATGTTGCATAATGTAATCAACACATTACCTTCTTTCACATCTGAAAATTGCATTTAAACATTTTATTTTAGGTCATTGCATTGCATTTTCTTTACTTTTTCATGATAGCATGTTTCCTTCCAATAGATGTGGCTTTAAATTGGTTCAAAATGGATTACATAAATACAACATTCCCTCTTATGAGTTCAATTTAGATTACACCAATGAGGTAATTATAAACATGTTAATCATCAAACCATTGACACAATCCTTAATCTTACATTACCCATTGGTGAGGATGGTAGTGTTGACAATCGTAACAATCATACTTGTTGTTCTCCCGATACCTCTCCTATTAGTGAGGGTCTTGATTTTCTCTGTCCTCAAATCCCCTTTAGAAGATATTACAAAATAAGGAGATGCAATCATATAAATATTTCTAAACATCACCTTACCTAGTATCCATAGGCACATGAAAATCAAACTTGTCCTTCTCCTAATATACCTCCTCCATACAAAGATGATAGTTTCACGTTGGAAGATATGCCTATTAAGAGTCATGAGAATCTTGTCTCTCCCTTCCCTAATGCTCCTACCATTTGGGAAGATCTACTTGATAAGCATGAAAATCATACCAGTCCTTCTCTTGATGCCTCCCCTACTTGTGATGAAGTTGGTTTACATAATTTAACCATGGATGCACATATTACAAGCTCTCCTAATAAGGAAGATAATATGGAACAACATAATGAGACCTTACAAAAAAATAACAATCAAATAGAGTCTTCCCCTAATATCCCCACTATTGATAATCAAGACAATCCACATATTGATCATCCCCCTACTTGTGATGAAGTTATTCTAGAAGAACCAATCCTCGAATGTCTAGAGAATTTTCTTTGTAGTTCTCCTAACAACTCTCGTCCTAGGGAGGATATCATGGTGCAAGAATAGGAAAACATTGACAATAATGATACTAGACCCTTAGATGAAGATGATGAAGTAGAATTAGACTCTCATTCATTGGGTATGTGCAAGATCATCATGGAAAAAATAGGCCCTTAAGTGGCAAAATTTTTAGGAAAAGTAGAGTTAGGCAACTTGACATAAAAATTTGAATAAGTTATCTATATTATTTCAAAAAAATGTGACAATAGAATATATAGAAAATTGAATGCAGTTTCTAAACTACTAGGTTTATTTAATATATATATATATATATATATATATATATATATCTATTTGGTGAAAATTTAAAATTTCAATGCAATAACACTTCAATTTCAAGGAAAAAGGAAGAAGTAGGTGTCTATATGACCACCGTAACCACAATAAAATGATAATATTTTTTATAATATTTTAGACATAAGTAGAGGACTCATTTCCCGATGTGATGCATATTTTTTTGTAGTTTTTTTCCAAGTAAATAATTAATTATGATATTTTTATTAAAAAAATTTAAAAATATAAAAAACTCATATGTCTAACCACCTTAACTTGGTCAAAACTTCACAAAATTCAATTTTGTTTTTTTAATCCTATAGTATGTGAAGCATGGAATGTGACACATGTTTTGGATTCACAAAATGTGATATCGTTTGAAAGCTATAGATGTTTTTCAATCAACCTATCAATCAGGACTTTAGTCATAATTCAAATGGAACATGAATAATAATTATTTATTAAATTCAAAGTAAAGCATAATTTATATTGGTGGAAATCTGAGAATCTCCTTTAAAAATCCTTTTTGTTTCATCAAGTTTTGGTAAAAAAAAGTTGTCAGCCACATACCCTACACATACCCATCATATCACCACTTTTTGGCCTAGCATGATCCTACACATGCCCCAATAAGGGATGGTAATATTATTGAGCCTCAACTCATCCTTTACCCACCTTCAAACAAACCTCTAAATCAAAATAAACATGAACTTGTCTTTTACCCACCTAAGAATAATGTTTTGCAGTAGTCAAGTCATAATACCATTGCTCATACATATAACACTAGAAATAATACCTTTTCCTAATCCTATCATACCTAACCTTATCTTACCAGTTCCTCCTCATGGAAAGGATTATGATCTTGTCAAGCAACTTAAGAGTACTCCTGCTAAGATATCATTATGGGACCTTATTCAAGCCTCCCCTCACTACCACAACATGATTCAAGTAGCCTTGCAACAATTTCTTGTCCCTTCTATTGGGAAACTAAATGACATAGAAGCCATCATTCAAGGACTGAATGTTGACATTTTTTTCCACCAAAGAAAACTTCCCCCTTTGGAAGTGAAAAAAAAAAGATGCTTTCATGATCATATCTTAATACAAATGAAAAGGGATAAAGAGAACCCTTGTTGACAATAGATTATCCCTTAATGTGTGTAGTGTAACCCATTTGGATAGGCTTGGTGTGGATAAATAAAAAATTCAACTTGATTCCTTGTCTATCTATGGATTTGACAATATAGGAAAACAACCACTTGGTGTGATCACTTTACTTATTATAGTTTGAGTGGCCACATTCAAAACACTGATCCATGTTATGCCTCATCAGCTTTCATATAATATCATTTTAGGAAGATGATGGATTTATACAATGAATAGGGTGCCTTCTACTCTTCATCATAAAATGAAATACATCTACAACAAGAAAGTGTACATTGGTATGTGCAAGATCATCATGGAAAAAAGAGGCCCTTAAGTGGCAAAAAATTCAGAAAAATCATAGTTAGGAAACTTGACATAAAAATTTGAATAAGTTATCTATATTATTTCAAAAATATGTAAGAATATAATAAATTGAATGTAGTTTCTAAAATACTAGGTTTATTTTTTAAAAATAAAAATATATTTGGTGAAAATTTAAAATTTCAATGCAGTAGTACTTAAATTTCAGGGAAAAAATAAGAAGTAGGTGTTTGTCTGACCACCCTAACCAAAATAAAATTATAATATTTTTGTATAAGATTTTAGATGTAAGTAGAGGACTCATGTCTAGATGTGATGCATTATTTTTTGTAATTTTTTTCTAAGTAAATAATTAATTATGAATTTTTTATTACAACTTTTAAAAAAATATAAAAACTCGTATGTCTGACCACCTTAACCTGGTCAAAACTTCAAGAAATTGATTTTTTTTTAATCCTATAGTATGTGAAGCATAGAATGTGACGCATATTTTCGATTCAAAAAATGTGATACTATTTGAAAGCTATAGAGGTTTTTCAATTAGCCTATCAATCAGGACTTTAGTCGTAATTCAAATAGAAAATGAATAATAATTATTTATTAAATTCAAAGTAAATCATAATTTATATTGGTGGAAATATTAGAATATTCCTTAAAAACCCTTTTCATTGCATCAATTTTGGGTAAAAAAAGGTTGTCAGCCACATACCCTACACATACCCATCATATTACCACTTTTTGGCCCATCATGATCCTACATATACCCACACACTCGAAGCTGACCCTAACCCAAATAGTTGTTTTAACTTTGAGAAAGGCAAGGAAAATCCTTTAGCAACATTGACACCAACTACACAAGTGGAACTTGTACAACAAAAAGAAAAAGAGAAACACATTGAAAAAGTTACAAAGCTATTAGATGATGATTGGGGTTCCTTAGATTTTGAACATACATTCATGGGTGAGTAAATGATCATAAACAAATAATCTGACAAGGGAATCAAAAAAATAGTAATGTTAACACAAAATTTGGTAGACTCTTCAAACACATCCACCTCAACCACTTTAGAAAAAAGGACAATAGATTACACAACAAACTTTGATGAAATTAATCATGAACAACTGCTAGATCCAAAATCAATGAAAAATATTTATGGAAAAGGTTATGAACTTATGAAACAACTTGGTGATAGTGGAAAAGGATGTGGTGCTAGAGAACAAGGTATCCGCAACCCTATAGAGCCTAACATGCATGAAACAACTCATGGTATTGTTTATTCTCCTTCAATACCAATAAACAAGCCTTCACTCAACATCAACCCTATCACAAAAGATTCCTCTAGGCCAACTTTAACCATAGTACATCTTGAAGTAATAGACACTAATGGTCTTGAAAGTTATCCTTTGCAAGAAATGAAACAAAGAAAGACCTCTTCAGTTAATGTCAATGTCATCTTACAAAACACTAATGATTTGATTTGATTAGATTTTACACCCTCCTATAGAGGAGAGAACAAAATATCACAATCTAAAGAGTCTTGTGTAAGTATGACATCTTGTACTAAGCAAGAGGTATCTTTTTCACAAACTACAAGAACACCTTCTACCATTGATCAAGAGGGTATCTTGTCAAGACTCCTCCAAGATCACTTGATATCTCTCCCTTCACGAACTCGAAAGAAATTTTATTATAAGAATTCATTCTACACATATCATAGCATTCATGGACATTCTACTAATGAATGTAAGGCTTTAAGTTGCAAAATTCAATATCTCAAGGAGCGTGGTGCTCTTCCTTGTATTGAAGCATTTGCTTCCCCTAATTGAACTTTACTTTCATTCTATTTGGCTCACCCTTTCCCTACACTAAGTGGGGGCAAGGGGTTAGGTATCCTTATTCTCGTATGTCACTTGTCGTTGTCTCTTTTGGCTAGTTGATTACCTTTCATGAACATATAAGAGAAAGCTTCGAATGTGGACGACATGCCTTAAGTTACCTTGCATGTGACATATTGATTCATGATGTAACTTATTGGAAACATTTGACTTGGCATAGGGATTTCTAAATATGCTTTCATGTCTTCTACTTTAACACAATTGCTCATAGTAATGGTGTTAGCAACTACTTTAAAGTGGGGGCATACATCGACACTCATATTTCATTGTTCGATTTTATTTTTTCTTGTGATTTCCTCCCTTGGAATCATTAGATACAATTCTCCCCATGATGAGACCTTTTGTGCTTGTCCTCTCTTGGAGACATTAAGGACAATGTTCCCTAAGAAAAGATCTTTCACGAACTAAGCAAAATCCCTTTGAACATTCCTTTCACTACTAAATGCATTCACAATGTATATGAGATTCAAGCATAAAAAAATTTGCTTGCCTCATGGAGCTTGTAGATCATCTTTTTGTGGAACCTTATTAAAGTTATCAGGAGGTATAACTTTGGTATGGTTTGAGCAGGAAGCCCATTCCAAGGCATGACTTTCCCTACAGCCACTTGCGTGTGTGTGACTGCATACTATCCATGAGTGTGTGCTTCTCACCTGGCGGAAAGCCTAAATTTTTGTCGCCTTAGAGTGAGTATGTATTTTATAGACAATTAGCTTAAATTTGATCCACAAAATGTTGAAAAATTGGTCGAAGCTTGATGTTGAGGATTTTTCGTTAATTGTTAAATTCTCAAATTTTCTCCTTTTTTGGCATCATTAGAAAGTGCTCGGGACCCTATCTCCAATTCATCTTGAACGGAGTCAATCGGAGTCCCAGAGCTCAAGATATATATGGTCAAACATCTGGTCAACTCTCAGAACTAGGCCAAAAAAAAGAGAAAAAATCAAAGCCATCAAAAACTAGTCAAAGTCAACACCATTGCAAAATTCTCATCATCATGATTCTGGTGAACTTCGTTTCATGGAAAACAAAGTCCGTATGGCGAAGTTATGGAAGGTCAAAGATTGGGTCAACTTGATGATGTTAGTGCCCAGTCATCCCAATGGCCAATCGGCGCTTGACATATGGCAATACCTCATCCCTCCATGTGGAAAAAAATATTTTGGCAAAAAGAATTAAAAAAATCAAAATAAGAAAATAAAAAAAAAGTATATATATTAAGATGGGCCCCACCCATCCATGAGGGGCATCCCACATTAAGTGGGGTGCCACCCATGGTATGGGGGGTGACCCACCTTAATGGGGAATGCATCCCCCACTTCAAGGAGGAGATAAAGAGGAGGGGAGTGTGGTGGAACCACCAACACTCATTCTCTCTAAAATTAATTAATTTTTTTCCTATAAAATGCCTTAAAATAATGCTATTTCATATATTTTAAACCATAGAAATACTAAACCCCTTTTCATTGAGAATATTAGGAATATTATTCCTAAATTAAGGAGCCTATTCAAACTACATCCCCAAATTAATGGGGAATAAATCCCTTCATAACCATTCAAATGGAAAAAGAAATTATCTCGAGGGGATATTATTGGAATTTTCTCTATGTAAGGGAGATTGGGTAGTTAATTGGTTTTACAACAATTTTGGAAAAAAATGTAATATAAAAAGGGGTAGAATGGGGGTGTGAAGGCAAGTGATTTTGGACAAATTTTTCAAGTGTGAGAGATTGTTTTCCTTGGAGAAATTATTGTATTTCCGTGATTTTGGAGAAGCTTGTTTCCACACACTTTGGAAGTGCATTTGTAAATTTCTTTGTAAACCAAGGGGGGTTTTGCCAACAAATGTAACTTAATTTCTGGAGGAATAATTTGATCGGTCCACTCATTGGAGAGGGGCCCAGAGACTTAGTCATTCCAAATGAAAAAATTCATTATCAATCTTCGTTTACACTCTCTTTATCCCTCATTATATTCTTTCTTTAATTACTTTATATTTCCTTTATTTAAATTATGTTTGTGTTTTTAATTATAATGAAGCACTTTTGGTATCTAATTGTTAACGTAAGCATTCAAAGAAAATTTCATAGATCCTTAAATCAGATCAAATCTTGATCAACCTTTTATTTCTACTCATGTTTACATCTCTTCGTTCTAGTTATAGTCATTTCATGATCCCGTATCTTGTTTTGTTGCAAATTATTCACCCTGTGCATGTCCATTTGTGTTTATTTGAGTTTTACTTATGAGATCTTGGATCCTAGGGGCTTGGTTGCCTCCTCTATCTTTTTTATCATATACCATCCACATTGGTATGATTAGATGCCTCTTGAATGTCTACTTTAGTGTGAGTTTGAAGCAAGTTCATGCTCTCACTAAAGTGGGGGTTAAATGTGGACACCAAAAAAGTAACCCTTCTATTTTTTCTATCTCATTTGGACCTTTGTGATTTTGGCTTAATTTTTCCTTGATTTAATGTTGTAATGTGGATAACACATTCACATTAGGTTTTGGGACCTTGTAAACTGAATAAAGTACATGTCTTGTAAAGGTGTTGTAAAGTGTTGTAAATGACTTTCACACTTTTCTAGATTTTTATTACGTATTTAAGTCTAATGAACTTGTCTTTCCCTTAATTCAATATTAAAAAATGTCTTTAACTGCATTCGCACATCAATCTAGAAGGCTTTTAAATTAAACTTACTTTTAATCTAATGTTGTAATGTGTTTTACATATTCACATTGGATCTTGTTCCTTTCTAGTCTAAGTGGACCTCATTTTAATGTTGTAGAGTGTATTTAATCAAACTTTCACATTCAAATTTGTGTCCCTATCCCTAATAAACCTTTATATAATCATTAAAAGGCTGCTATGACCCCATATTGTGCATACCGAGGCTTATTTTGATTAAAAACTTGACTATATCAACATATAAACCTAGTTTCTTCACTTCCCAACATCCTAGTAGGAAGAAGAGCTCTTGTAGGACTGATTCGCCACTTTGGGAAAATGAGTCCCATCTAAGTGGGACTAATTCACCCAAGATTGTGAATGAGGATTTCCCATTTGGGCCATTTTCAAGGTTTGACTAGGAAAAAATAGGTTTTAAGTTTAATTTTCTCCAATGTCATCCTTAGGGATCAAATTGATAGGAATTTGAGTGGGTTTCCTATATAAATAATCCTCCAAACCCTCATTTCATTTAAGTATCATAATGCATTCATGTTCTTAAATCAAGGAAGTTAAGGTTAGGTAGTTTCAAGACTTCACAAGATCAATTCTAAGGCATACAAGGGAAAATTCTTCATTCATTATTGCAAAAATTCAAGATCCTTTATCATGGAAAGTTTCTAATTGCATTATCGCATGTTCATGCTTCATTATTTTATTTTCATCATTTGGTTTAATTACCTAAAAAGGGTTTGACCAAGCCAAACCTATATTCCTCTAACAATGAACAAGTTTTTCCCTATTTACTGTGTGATTGCAGGTCTATAGATTGAAGAAAAATGCCCAAAATGATAAAGTTGAAAATGTTGTCAAAGTTGTCATGAAAAGTTGTCAAGAGTCACAAAAACTCAAATCTAGGGAAAAATATCCACCCAATCTACATGAAATTTGTGGGAAAGTGCTTATATAATCCATCTTCAGAGGATTGTAAAGTTTTAGTTCGAGATTCTTCCCCTGTAATAGTTTTCAATAAAATGGGACTCATCCCCCAATAGTGGTGAATGAGTCCCATTGTACCTAATTTTCAAAGATTTATGTAGATTCGGATACCCATTTGGTTGAAATAGGCTCTGATAAAAATTTTCAAATCTGGAACTGACTCCCCCAGAATGTTGAATGAGTCCTAGTAGGTCAAAATTTTAGGATCATTAGCATTTCTAGTCTTCACTCCACCCTCTACACATTTCTAGGTGCACACTTCCTATTTTTCTTTCCTAATTTGTTTTATTTGCATTTCTATGCATCTTTCTAGGTCTTTTTTGCATTTCATAGTGTGGTTTCAAACATTTTATGTTTTCCAAGTTTTTTATTAGTGGTAAACCATTTTTATTAGATTCCATCCATTAGGACAATCCCTTTTTATAGATTTCAATCTCCTTTGCATTGAAATCTCAAGGGTTTGTTCTTGAATGTGAGCATTGTGAAATTAGATCCCTCTTCCTTCATTCCCCTTTTGGTGTGAACAATGAAGAACTATTCAATCCATTTCTATTACCACAAGAATAAAAGTATATCCTTGTAGGAATTCAACCCGCTTCATATGTCTTTGGTTTGGCTATTACTGAATTAAAAAGCATCATGATTTGTGTAGAAAATAAACTCCTTTGGAAGCAAATAATGATTCCACTTCTTTAAAGCTTGTATAATAGCTTAAAATTACTGATAATAAATTGAGTACATCCTCTTGGCACCATTAATATTCTCACTAAAATATGGTAATGTTAATACTAGTTTTTCAGTGACTTTCTTCTTCAAAATCTCAATAAAAATTATTTTTTGCTACTGTCCACTTAAACTCTTTCTTATCTCCCCTTATAGTTTCAGCTATGGGGGCACATATACCACTTAAATTTTGAATAAATATGTGATAGAAACTTTCTATACCATGGAAAATTCTAACATCATGTAGATTCCTAGGTGTTGGCCATCCAATGATAGCACATACCTTTTCTAAATCCATTTGCAGCCCTCGTTGAGAGATAACATATCCTAAGTGAACCAGTTTCTCCTTTAGTAAACTACATTTTTTCAAATTAACTAATAACCTTTCTTCTTTTATCCTTTGTAACACTTGTCAAATATGCAATAAAGTCTCTTCTTTGATGCTACTAAAAGTCAGAATATCATCAACATAAACAATCACAAACTTCCCTAAAAATGGTTTTAATGCTTCATTCATTAACTTCATAAATGTGTTTGGTGAATTTTTAAACCCAAAGGGGCATTAATAACCACTCACACAACCCATGTTTGGTCTTAAAACTAGTCTTCCCTTCATCAAACTCTCTTATCCTAATTTGGTGATATAGTTCTTTAAATCATTTTTTGTAAAATACCTAGCCTTTCTAAAAAAATCCATGAGATCATCCATTCTTGGTAGAGGAAAATGATACCTTATTGTTATTTTGATGATGGATATTGAGTCCATGCACATTCACCATTCACCATCCTTTTTTGATGCTAACACAGTTGGTACCACACATGGGCTAAGGATTTCTCTAATTAGTACTATTTCCAATAGTTGATGTACTTGTTTGTTCACCTCTCCATTTTCTAAAGGTGTCAATCTATAGGAAGCCTTGTTGGGTAAAATTTCCCCTGGAATTAAATAAATATGATAATTGATCTTCCTCATAAGTGGTAGTCCTTTTGTAAATCCTTGGAAAAAATTTCATCAAACTCTTCAACATCCCCTTTATTTCTAAATGCATGTCATTGTTGTCATCGATTGCATCTACTTGTAGCACCTTGGGAACTACTATAAGACACAACTTTTATGTTTTAATCTCTTTCAAAAATTGTTTCCCTATCACTAGAATTGCTCTTGTACCACTTTCCACCTCTTATTCCTTGGTTTCCAATGGTGTAAGAGTATGTTTTCTTCCATTTTTCTCCAATTTGTAAGTGTTTTCTCTTCCATTATGGATTTTCTTTCTATCAAAATTTCATGGCCTCACTAAGAGTAAGGAAAATGCTTCCATCAGCATGATATCACACCACACCTCATCTTCATGAGTGCCTATTCAAAAATTAACCAGGCATTGTAGATCAACCAAGACTTGGTACCCATTTTACAACCATGACACCTTGTAAGGGGTAGGGTGAGCTATCCTTTTTAACCACAACTTTTCCACCATTTCAACTAAAAATAAGTTATTAGTGCTACCACAATCTATTATGACTTTGTAGCATTTTTCACCTAACTTATATATTGTTCTGAATAATTTTTTTCATTGGACATGTCCATCTTCTTTCTTGGCTAGTTTCAATAGAGTCCTCTTCATCATAATTGCATCTCCTTTCTTAGGTTCATCTGGTTTCCTAGTAAACCATGTAGATTAATTATCCCCCTTTTCTACATGTACACTTGTTGTCCGTATTTTCCTCAATCCTTTTGGTATGTGTTAGCATTCAGAAAATATATGGCCTAACTACCCATAATTAAAATACCTACCTTGGAAGCCTCTACCTTGTCCTATTCCATATCCACCTCTACCTCTCATTGGGTGTGGTTTTTATCTTGTTTCATCCTTCTCATTTTAATTTTTTGATGGGATGACCTCCTTACTATGGCTATAATTCTTCTATTGTTGCACTTTCCCTTTGCTAAATCCATCTTTTCCTTTGTTTGTTTCTTACGTCCTCTATATAGGGCTTCACACATAACTCTCTTTGTCATAAATTTTAGAATTTATTTAAAAGTTCCAACTAGTAATCTCTGAGAAAAAAGTTCACCTTAATCTTACTTAGCATTCAATCCCATCAAGTTATCTTTTATCTACCATTTCTCTTGATTTCAGCCTATACCTATTTTCATTAGAGTATTGCAAACCCTTTCAGCCTTGTTTGAGTAATATTTACTCTTTAGGGTCCTCTACTTTATCATATTTGAAGTATTCCTCCATCTCTATTTTCGAGTCAATTATTTCATCAAGTTCCAAGCTTCCTAAGAATCTTGGTAGTTCCACTCTTGTTCCTTTCCAAATCCAATATTAGAAATAGCTCTTATAAGCCTTATTTCACCTACATCCATATCTCCATTTGCATTTTCACCATTTTTTGTCCAGCCATATCTTCTCCTTCTTCATCATCATTATCAATATCTTCATGTGCTCTACCTCTTCTCATTCCATGTTCTATTGCATTCATTCTTTCCTGCATTCCCCTTAGAGTTTCTAACACCTCGTCTATTCTTAATACTTCTCTTGTAGATGCAACCTATGCCACCCTTCTCCATTGTAGCATCTTGCTACTCTCAATATCCTTGTTATTGTAGTATCATATTTGTAATATCCCTTGCTATAGGGACACACCCATAGTTCACACTCAAAGGGATTTCTTCAACCCAAACCTTAAGTCACTAATCTTCTTCCCAGATCTATAGATGAGATCTATAGATGTTCTTTGATACCATGTTGATTGTACCCACTTCCCTGTAGGCACCTAAAAACCACTTAGAAATGAGCTAATGAGTGGAAAAGATGAGGTTGTCTTGCTGTAAGAAACTCACACAACCCCTACAAAGGTCTAAACATGAGTTGTAGGTCCAATAATTAGTTTTGGAGCCATAAAAACAACTACATAGACACAAAGTAATTTGCTATAAAAGTGAACTATTGCTGTAGGTAGTTGCAACAATGGCTATAGGTGATTGTTTATAGTCTTAGCTTCATAAATGAATTTAAACTTGCAAATAAAAACATAGAATTATAGAACAAAAAATTTATATAATAGTTCTTGCAACCACACACTCAATATTAGAGAATAATGATTTGAAAAAAAGTAAACAAATTTTCATTAACAAAAATACAAACAATTACAATCATTTTACACATTTACAATTGCTACAATGAAATATGGAGTTTGTTGTCCTCCTCTTTGACCTCTTACTATCTTCTTTGAGCCATTTTGAATACTTTCCAAAACACTTCTACTATCCTTTGATATTCTCTATTATCATCTTCTATTCTCCTCCATTTTTTGTTGTCCTGGCCTATTTTTCTTCTATTTTCCTATTGTGTTCTTCCCCAAAAATTATCAAAATCTTAAAGATTCCTCCAAAAATTCTTCAAAATCCCACCGAAAATAGTTGCAACATTCAAAACCCTCCATAAATTCCCCCAATTACCTCTTTTAAACTCAAAACTCCCACTCAAGTTTTACCTTTTTTCATTTTTGTTGTTGTTGCTCATTAAATAAGCATGATAAGGTAGTTTGCTGCCCCAAATAAAATAATAATAAAATTTAGATTTTAAAACTTCTAGGCTCCTTCATGTTGCATTATCTAAGGGAAAATTAAAATATATTTAAAACAAAATGATGCCCATGTATCAACCACATAGAGCATCAGGAAGGATATGGACTCGATTGAGTCTAAAATCATTGTCTCAAGTGCTTATGATATGGTAGTTGACCTAATTGGAGAACCAAGGAATGTAATAGAAGACATACATAAGATATTATTTCAGTGAAAATCCCAAAAAGAACACATCATCCTAGAGTTTGGAGAAATAAGTGATTTTGCAATCCTAAATTCATACTTATTTCAAAACTCTTTTGATTGAAGACAAAGTCATGCAAATGAATCTGGTACCTAGCACTCTGAAAGAGGGAGAATAATTATTGCTAGATTTTGAAACACAATGTAGATTGCTTGTAGAAGCTAAGAAAAAATGGGAAGAAGGTAGGAAAGAATGGAAGGATCATGTACAAAAGTTGTAGGTGTCAACCCTAGTTCCAGTTGACATATTTCTCATTTTTCTTATGCATTTGATCATTTCTCTTTAGATCCTTTGTACATATGCACACTATGTATAGAGAAGATTTTCAATATGTTTCTTTCACGTTTTTTCTTTGGTAGATGAATTAAGGGGATTCAATCCATCCTTTTCAAATTGTATATATGCACATATTTCTCGGGGGAGTTCTAGTGCAAGTCACAATAGTTTTATAGGTTCCCTTTGCCTTTGATGTCAAAGGGGGAGAATGTTTTGGATATTTTTGTCATGTTTCAATCAACAAAAACTAGGGGTATTGTTGGAATAATTTCATTGCTGCTATTGTTTACAACATGAGAATAAGGGACAAGAAAAGGTATATAATGATGTATTGTAGTGTTGTCATTAATGTCAACATTGTACCTTATGTGAAAACTTTGGATGTAGATCATTTTGATTGTTTCTAATAGTTTTTTGAGTTGTTGAGGAAGAAACTTTTGCATAATGGTTTGATTTAAAAAATTAAATTATGTTGGAAAATTGAACAAATCTCAATATTGCTGATTTAGTGTAATAGTCCATCAGTTTTTGGGTCTGCACTAGTTTGCAAATGAAGGTTTCACTTTGTGCTTCTAACATTATTTTAGTGGATGTTAAATGTATTTAATTCCTAGATTTCATCATGTTTTGACAAGTTGATTGTGTTGGCAACACAAGGGTAGACAATTGAGAGGGGGGTGTGAATCAGTTGTCATAGAAATTTAAGCTTATCAAACTTATTAACCTTGTTCTCATATCTGATTATTAACAATGAAATCATAAATCATTAATACATCAAAAACAGTTCCGATTAAGTACATGAACACTTCTTCACACTCTACTTCTACCTTCAAATGGTTAGAACATTATTAGCACATATCATGCACATTCATTTCATCAAATGGAATAAGCAATCACTTATATATATCCACAACAAGAGATTACATCGCTACATGTTGACTTCAACAAAATAATAAAACATATGAAAACTTTCAGCCCAAAACAATAAATAATTTTAAATGCGAATAGACCAATGTCAGCCACAAAATAATGAAGACCCAAAATAAAATCCTCAAACATGAAACACCTAGGAAAATTATTCCAGAAAGACCCACAACATGCTACCATCACCTTATCGGTCATGAACATGAAAAACATGAACATGCAAGAGAAAATCACCAATTGCGAGCACAACGATCAATGTAGATGTGCAAAAAAGATAGAGCATGATCTAGAGCTATCCACAAATAAGATGAATCACTAGATAAGCATCTGCAAAAACTAAACTTACTAGAATCACATCATTTTCATACAAGAACATCAACTAAAGCAACATAATGACTATCAGAACACAACTGCTTGTAACTAGATCAAATCTTCATGCAGATCTCTAAAACTTAATGTGGATAAATGACATATACTTGACAACAAACCCTTTCATCCACAACAGATTGAAATTCACTGCATCACTGCCAACTTCTGACTTATTACATTACAATTTTCTCAATATCCTCGACATATACAACCTTTAAGACATTAATTCCAATAGTGTTGACATCAATGACAAACACATCCAACAAATTGAAAGTTATGAGTAATAGAAAGTTATCAGCAACATCTAACAAATTGAAAGTTATGAGTAATAGAAGTTTGGCCTAGAAAATTACAATTATTCACTATACAGTGTAGTTGTGTGGGAGAGTGCACTCCTCCATGGATGGTTCATTACCTTTGCAATTTTGAGGATAAGTTCATAGGTGGAAGTAGAGTATAAATTTTAGTTGGAATTTAATTTTGAGGTCCACGTATCTAGATGTGGATACACAATTGAAGGATTTTTTATTAGCTCCTTTGTCAAGCCAACCTAATAAGTTTGAAGGTATGTGAAGGTTAAATAAGTGTTGTGGTCTTATGTTAGATCTATTATAGGTCCATTCTGACCTATTTTAAGTTATTTTTAGTTTTAAATCTTGGTGTGAGATATGTATGAAAGATTTGGAGCTAGAAAAGTTATTTTGAGTACTACATCTAGTTCGGTTGACCTAATTGATGTTATAGTTGATGTGGATATATATGTTAAATCCTTTTTGGTATTTTGAAAAAAGATGATGAATAGTCTAAAGATCTTACATGCAAATATTATCAGAGTAGTGCGAATTCATTTTGTGAATATTGAGTACAAGATTGAGGTGATGTGAATGCAAAGGAAAGTAGAGTGTTAGATCTAAATTAGATGAAGTGTGTAAAAATAGTTTATTTAACTTCAATGGAATTGTATTTCATGCGTATGATAGATGTGATTGTAACAGTTCAAAATAGGTCATGAGCGACTTTTTCTCTTTTATCTTTTATCTATGTTAAGTGAGTCTACTTGGATAGTGAGCCCACCTATAGTGAGAACTTACGTAAATACACTATAATTGGTTGTAATATATTGTGAGCTATACCTAACCATGGTTTTCCCCATTTTGGGTATTCTACGTAAAAAAATTGGTGTTCATGTGTTATATGGTGTTGTTAATTTTTCATGCTTTCTTCTTTATTATAGTTGAATATGCTGTGTTGATTGGATGTTCAATGTTTGATTGGTTTAAGAAAATACTGATTCACCCCCCACCCTCTCAGTATTCTATGTTTTTGACAATCATTTGTTATAAAAAACCTAAATTGGTGTCTTCAACTTCAAGGACAAGTCAATTCCCTATTTCTTTTATATTGCAAGGTTATCAAGAGCTATAATCATATTGGTAGTGACAATAAAACTACCAAAAATGATTACTTCCTATTCTATGTATATTTTACCAACATTTTAAAATATTTATACACTTATTAATACGATCTAGTATAATATTGCACAACACATTTTATTATTCTCTTTAACAAATAGCCACTTAACTACAAACAATGATTAAATGAGTCATTAGTATGGATATTGTCCACTACTATACATTCTAGGAATAATGCATAAGTACTAAATTCCCTTAATAATGTAGCATGGATTCATCTATACTATCTAGTTTATATTTTTAGAGTATAAATTTCCTTAACATTACCAAGCATGTATAATCAAACCATAATTTTAATAATTAATCGCTATTCCTTCACTAGTTCTTTGGTAAGAGTATGTATATCATAGATATTCACTAATTCTTGAGATTCATCAAATATTTCTAGATTTCTATCTAAAATTCATTAGCAAGATATATGTACATCACTAGTTCATGAACAATGTGAAACTAGATCATCCATTTCTATGCTAAATAAATTAAGGTATACTTCAAGTGTAATTAGAATGTTTATCTACAAGAAAGGTTGAAGGGCCTAGGCATAGCTACAAATAAATTCAAGGTAGATCCACATTACTATGTTCCACTTATAGGATATTATAAGTTTGCGTATTTGGGGAGAGAAATTGATGTTGCACCCCTTTTCTATCTACCCATATATGTTTCCCTCTCTATATATCCTTTCCTATCTCTATCTTTATATATCATCTCTCTCCCTCTCTAATTATGTCCCTCTCTCCCCCTATCTTTATGTATATCTCTTCCATCTCTAGATATATCCATATATCTTCTCTCTCTTCATCCTGCCTTTCCTTATCTCCATATGCACATCCTTATCCATCTCCATCCCCATTTCTATATTAATATCTATCCACATATTCATCTATATATAAATCTCCTTACTCCTCTATATCTCTCTCTCTCACTCTTCCCCCTAAATCTCTCCCTCTCTCCGTATTGCAAACAAAACATGGTCTATTGGTAACAAATCCTAATTATCTAAATGATTCAAACATTTTATTTAGTTGTGGTGAAATCCATGTAAGTGGATGCATATTTTATTTTAATCTATCAATTCCTTATTGAGAACTTTGTTGCACAAAATAATATGACTTTCTCAATAACCTACTGAACCATAGATTTTTTTAGGAGTGTGAAATTCTATGACTCTTTTGCTCAATTAGGATCTTTCACCTAAAGGAAAGAGATAGATCTCACACCAAAATCTAAGTAGTTAACTCAAATTAATACAAGTATGATGGAAATATTCCTCAATTTAATTATCTAAATGCAACAAACTGATAAAATGAATTGGTTGTTGATGTAAAACTATTGAAATGCATGTTGTTTGAAAACACATTATGATATGTAGAAAACACCTAGAAATGAATGCAAATTGCAATAGAAATGCATGAAATTAAAAGTGTGCATTTTAGATCTGGATGGAGACTGGAAATGACAACTAAAATGATGTTGATCATGATTTTTTAGCCTAGTGGGACTCATTTTCTATTCTAGGCGAATCAGTCTTAGTTCTGGGAAACTATTCCAAAGCCCGTTTCAGACAAATGGGTATCCAAAAATGTAGAAAACCAAAAATGGGCCTGGACGTGGGACTCATTCACCACTCATGTAGAATGAGTCTAATTTTGAATTTTTGAAAATTCAAGAGTGGAAATGGGAGCCTTTGGTCTGCACTTTCTACTTCTCTAGATGTTTCATTCTGAAAGTATCAAATTCGGGCCTGAAAGTAACTTTTGTGTGGGTATCTTGACTTATCCAATGAAGATATTACTTGAAAAACTTTGCAATGCAATCTTCAATGATTTCTAAGCCTCAAATATGTCTAAATTTGCAAACACATAAGAAGAGAAGAAGAAATGTTGGATGTTAGGGCATTGGGGTCTACCTTGGTCAAACCCCTTTTAGGTAATTAAACAAAAATGATGAAAAATTACTTTGCAATGCAATCTTCAATGTTTTTGAGGCCTCCAATATGTCTAAATTTCCAAACGCACAAGAAGAGAAGAAGAAATGTTGGACGTTAGGGCATTGGGGTTTGCCTTGGTCAAACCCCTTTTAGGTAATTAAACCAAAATAATGAAAGAATGTAATGAAGCATGCAATAATAAAGGTAATACCTGACCATGAAGACTAATCTTGAATTTCCATATAAAAACATGAAGAATCTACCCTTGAATGTCTTAGGAGGCTATCTTGATGACTTGAAATGATGAAATCCTAACATGCTTGACTTGAATGGAGAACATAGATAATGAATGAATGGTGAGATATCTTTGAATGAGTTAAGAGATGAATGGGCTTAAAATGGATGGAAAAACAATTATTTATACACATTTATGCCCTAATTACCCAATAATACATCACAGACTGACACAGACTGACATAAGGTCTTTTTGACTAAAAAATTGAAGGAAATTTTGAATTATTTTGAATTTTGAACCAAGAGGGACTCATTTTCCACCCATGGTGAATGGGTCCCACTCTATGAGTGTAGGTGGTTGTTGGGAATTAAGTTATAGTTAATGAAGTTTGTTAGGTTTACATTCAAAAATACACTTAATTAAGTCTTATGACTGTATAAAGGGGCAAAATAGAGCATAAGAAAGGTGTATTTCATGATGACAAGCCTAGAAAAGCATGAAATCTTGTTACAAGACTTTAAAACACTTTAAAATAGGACTTGATAAGGGATAAAAAGGTGATTTTTAGATGAATTATAATAAGAAGAGTTTAGAAAAGTGTAGAAATGTGTTACAACACTTCACAACACCTTCACAAGACATCATTAAATGCATTTGAAAGGGCCCAAGACCTAGTGTGGATGTGAAAAACACCTCACAACACTAAATCAATACCTTATTAAGTCCAATTTATCATCAATTATTCCCATGTTAAGAAAGTTGCATTTTTGCTTTGGTACATTTAGCCCCAACTTTAGTGAGAGCATGAACTTGCTTCAAACTCACACCAAAGTAGACATTGAAGAGGTTTTTATAGTACCAATGTAGAGAAAAGGGATAACAAAGATCAAAGGAGGTGGCCATGCCCCTAGGATCAAAGATCCAAAGTCAAACCAATAGAAGCACAAAAGGACAAAAACAAGGTGAAAGACATGCAATGAAACAAGATACATGATCATGCAATGGAAAGAACTAGAAGACCGAATATAAAAAGATGGATCAATCTTTGACCATTTGTCTAGCTAGTTGTGGATTAGATCTAGGTTGTTTTTCCAAAAAGAAAATTCATACTCACTCTAGGGAAATGGAACTCTTGGTTTTCCTCTGTGTGAGAAAGCCCAGAAGGTGAGAAACCTATGCTCGACTAGTATGTACTAAAAAACACATAGGTGGCTATGGGGAAATTTGTGCCTCAAGATGGGATTCCCATTCAATCATACCAAAGTTATACCTTCTAAGAAATTTAATAAGGAACTAGAAAAATGATCTTCGAGCTCCACGAGGTAAGAAAAAAATTCTATGCTTGACACTCATAGACATTGTAAATGCAAAATAGTGTAAGGTTTGTTCAAAGGGATTTTTCTTAGTTCATGCAAAGTCTCATCTTAGGGAACATTGTGCTAAATGCTTCCTAGAGAGGAAAAGTGAAAATTCTCTCATCTTGTTTCTAAGAGAGGACACATGCAATGTATCATCTTGTTTCCAAGAGAGGACAAGTGCAAAGTCTCATCTTGGGGAACATTGTACCTAATGCTTCAAAGAGAGAAAATTGCAAGAAAAAAAAAATCACATAATGAAATGTGAGTGGTGATTTATTCCCCCACTTTAAAGTGGTTGTGAACACCAGTACTATGAGCAATTGCTTTAAATTAGAAGAAGGAGAACATGAGAGCTTACTTGAAAACCCATATGCCAAGTCATATGTTTTCAAGAAGCTACGTCATGTAGAGGGGGGTATGTAACATGTGAACCAACTTAAGGCACATCATCCATGTTCCAAGCTTTCTCTCAGATGTTCATGAAAGGTTAACAACTAGCCAATGGAGGCAATGACATATGACATACGAGGACATTGCTATATAACCCCTTGCCCCCACTTAGTGTAGGACAAGGATGAGCTGAAATGATTAATGAAATGCATGGTAGAGTGAAAATTAATATCAATTAGAGGATTTAGGTGTGCCCACAGAAGGAAAAATACAATTTTTTTGAAAATTTTGGATTTTACAACTCATCATTGTACATTCATTAGTGGAGTGACCATAAATTATATGATATGCACAAAATGAAGTCTCATAATAATATTTCTTTCGAGTTCGTGGAGGAAGGGTTATCAAGTGATCTTGGGGGAGTCTTGAAAAGAGACCCTCTTGATCAAGGGGAGAAGTAGTTTCTATTGTTGGTGGCAAAGGGATGTCTTTCTTAGTACAGGATGTCATACCTACGCAAGGTTTTTTAGATTATAAGATTTTTATCATGCTTATAGATTGAGGGAAAATATATCAAATGAAAATCATCGGTGTCTTATGAGATGACATTGACATTAAGTGAAGGCGTATTTATTTTTTTGATGGCTTGTAAAGGAGAACAATCAAGACCACTAGTGTCTATCAGTTCAGGATGCTTTTCAGTTAAAGTTGACTTAGAAGAATGTTGGGTGAGAGTGTTGATGTTGATTAAAGGCTTGGCTATTTCTATCAAAGGATAATAAACAAGGCCATGAGTTGTTTTTTGTGTGATACGATCGATAGTGTTGCAGATACCTTATTCATTAGCACCATATCCTTTTCCACTATATCCAAGTTGTTTCATAAGCTCATACCCTTTTCCATCAAGCTTTTTCATTACTTTTGGATCGGTTGGTGGTTGGTGATAAGTGTCGTCAAAGGTGGTTGTGTAGTTTGTTTCATTTTCTAAAGTGGTTGAGGTGGATGCTTTTGAAAGGTTGTCTGAAGTTTGTGTTGACATTATTGTTGCTTCTTTTTCCTTATTTGAATCTTTGTGGATGATTTTGTACTCACCCATAAAGTCATGTTCGAAATCTAAGGAACCCCAACCATCTTCTAATAGCTTTGAAACTGTTTCAAGATGTTGGATGGGGTCCACTTGTGTGGTTGATGCTAATGTGTTCAAGGGATTCTTTGTGTTTTTCTCAATGTTTAAATAACTATTTGGATGAGGGTCAGCTTCAAGTGTGTACAATTTGTTGTTGTAGATGTATTTCATGTTTTGATTAAGAGTAGAAGGCACACCATTCATTGCATGAATCCACGGTCTAGGGTGAAGCCACAATAGTGGTTTACAATTCAAGTGAGGAAGGAAAACTCACAAAAAATGACCCCAAGGAAAAAAATGTGATGTTGGGGGTTTGTACGAACCTACTAGTTCAACCAAACCCAGAAGGGGTTTGCTCAAACTAGGGTTCGAGCTAACCCCTTTGAATCTTAGGTGCCAAAAAGAAAGAAAAATGCATTGACAAGGGGTTCGACCGAACCCATAGGGGTTTGTATGAATGCCCCTTATCTCTCATCCCCCCTAAGATACAAAAAAACCTATTTTTTTTCACTTTGAAGCTCAATTTTTTTTTGTGCATGTTTTGCACACACACCCTGTTCAGAATGGGGACCCTCTCTTCCTATTGCCTTGACGATTAGTTTTGTGTCATTGCCTCATTTTGCATGCCCCCAATTTTGGCATCTAAAATGTTCAAGGAGCCTTATAGTATCATTTCAAGTCAACCATGTTTCACGTAAAAAAAAAATTCAGTCCTTTGGGTTCTTCAGGTCTGCCCTACCGGATTTCCTTGGCCAGATTTCCTTACTCGCTCGATTCACTTTTTTCTTCATTTTAAACTTTGGAGACAATTTTCTTATGGATTATGGATGTTTTAGTGGTGCTTAAGTGAATTGCTAAGGTTTCATTATGTTTTTGGATGTTGCAAAAAATTTCATTATGGGACCCGGCCCCTCCGTGGTTGTTTTGAACATCCACTGCTGCCTAGCGATCCGTCCTTTGGAGCCCATCCCCTCTGTGGCCTATTCTGGGACTCCATCCCTCCTTTGCCATTTTGAACATCCACTGGCCCCTAGTGACCTAGCCTCCAGAACCTAGCGCCTCTATGGTCGTTTCTAAAACTTTGTCGCTTTGTGGCCATTTTCAACATCTACAGGCCCCCAACCACCTGCCCTCCCGTACCTGGCCCCTCCTTGGTCATTTTGAACATCCACCGACCCTTGGTGACCTAGCCACTAGAACCCAGCCCTCCATGGGCGTTTCCAGGACTCTGTCCCTTCGTGGTCATTTTGAACATTCGTCGAGCCTTGACAACCTGGCCTCTAGAACCTGGTCCCTCCATGGCATTTTCTAGGACTCCATCCCTCCTTGGCCATTTTGAACATCCACCATCCCACGGCGACTCGGCCTTTGGCCTCCAGGACATTGACCCTCTATGCTCATTTTTAGGACTTTGTCCCTCCTTGGCCATTTTGAACTTCCATAGGCCCTCACCGATCTGACCTTCAGAACTAGGCCCCTCCATGGTCGTTTTTAGGATTCCATCTCTCTTTGGTAGTTTTGAACTTCTGCCAACCCCTTGCAACTTAGCCTCTAGGGCCCACCCTTCTATGGTCATTTTCAACTTCCACCAGCCCCTAGCGACCCGACCTTCAGGACCCGACCCCTTCGTGGCTGTTTTGAACTTCTATTGGCCCCTAACGACCTAGCCTCTAAGACCCGGCTCCTCTGTGGCCATTTTTGGGACTCCATCCCTCCATGGATTTTTTGAACTTCCACCAGCCCCAGACAACCTTGCCTCTAGTACCCAACTCCTCCATGGCAGTCTTTAAGACAAATCCATTGATGCCAGTCATTGATAGGCCTGTTTGATCCAATAAAGAACACTGCAAACACATCAAGTAAGAAGGAAAATTTTAGGTAATTTCAGCTATAGTAAAAGGGAAATTAGTTAAATGAAAAAACTGCTACAACACTTGGGCACTAGATGACAAAATAGGGAAATGACAAAATTGTATTGTAAAATCATTGGATAATGGGGGATAGGTGAAACCCTGATGTAATCAAATTTGGGCCACACAATGTAATTCAATCCTGGCCATTCATTTGGGCTTTGGAAAACTATAAATAGGGGCTTTCCCCTCATTTGTAAAAGGTTGGAGAGCTGTTGTAAAAATCATTTGTAGCAATAGAAGACATCATTACATGATTTTATGGATGTTCTCTTTGAGTTTGCTCATCTTGCATGCATGGTTCTACCTCCATAGTAGTTTTAGTTGTCGATTCTTGAATGGAAGTGATAATAGAAATTGTTGTTATGGTATTTGATGAACTTTCAGGCCATACTTTTAGCACTTGTTCATGGCAAACTATTGTGTAACATTAGCCTAAGCTTCTTGATTTCAATACTGCAACTTAGTTCAATCGCATGTGCGACCTAAAAATCTAGATTCCTTAGAAGATTGCATTAGTTTTGTATAACTTTAGGTTCCTCTTGGCCAATAAAAACCTAGTTTAGGGAGTTTGTCTACTACAACATCCACCATTATTACTATTCATTTGTAGCTTAGGATTAGAATAACTTTCTTAACCCTTCTCATTTTGTTGTTTCTTTTAGTCCTTGGTTAGAATAGGATCCAAAGCATCACCATGAAGCTAAATCAAATGAACTTGATGAGTTTTAGCTTGTTGTTTTGAGTGGACAACCACTGTTCATTCACTTCCAACACTTTGAACTCCATTTGTAGATCCAATTTCCCCACTTTGTAACTCATTTTTAAGTCTTCCTTGTGATTCCAACAAATCACATTAATCAACTAAGATATTCCAAACACTGTCAAAACATGACATTAGAGACCTTTAGATAGTGTTTTGTAATATGATTGTGGAAGATTGTCTTTCAAGAGAGGTAGTTTAATTACATAAACTACCTGTGTTGATAAGTGCATAAAAAAGACATCAACAAATCTAGTGCTAGAAGGAGGGCATGAGCTATTGAGGCTACAAAGTTGAAAGTTGGAAGTTGAAAAGAACAATTTCAAGAAGAAATCATAGATAGGGAGATCTCATCACATGCTGAAACTTAAAATTATAAAATTGTAAAGGCAAGCAAAAGCTCAGTCGAAATGGAGTAGCATGCATAAATAGGCATCACTCAGCTACATGTAGATTTTAACAAGAGACTAAAGTAACCGTTGTAGCAATTCGCACTGGTAGATAGATGTTGAATCCATGGCACATGCCAACATAATGAATTGGGATGTTTGACATTCCTAAGTAGGATTGAAAGAGTTTTGTAGGGAGAAATTCCCTTTTGGGAAATATACCAACCCTTGGCTCCCAAAGATCTAGAAGAGGAGTTGAAAACCATGGTAGCTAAGGCATTCAAGGAGCTATTCTAGGAATGTTCAGGTAGCAAATATAGACCAAGATTGGAGGAAATATAGATGTCTAGTTGGTGCATATTTTACAATGCTCTCCACTCTGAATTCACTTGCTCATCTTGCACAAACATCATTGCTCAAGCTAAGGGTTGTTTGAACAAGTTGGAGCAACAAACTATGAAGGAGGACGATTCATTCCATGAGGCCAAAGAGCTGTCAACATCTGGAGGATAACACATTGAAGATGAACCAAGAAATGTGACATGAGCTTGTACTAGGGCAGCAAACATAGAAGCTGGAAATCAGGAGGAAGGAGCTGATTCCCTCGAGATAGCAAATGGTCTTGATGAAAAATTAGCTAGAAAGGAATTAGAAGACCCTTTCTCCATCAACAAAAGTCAAACCTCCACTGAAGAAGAAGAAATGTTGGCACTTGAGGATGGATCAACAAATTCTGCAGCATCACATGTTGGGACAGTGAATGAAGATGCTGAAGAATAGGAAGAAGAAAACTTTGACAACCTTGGAGCAACAAAAAATGATGATGAAGGTATAAGTGAAATCAGATTAGAAGAGCTCCCCTTCATCAATGAAAGTGATCAAGAATCTGAAAATGAAAGTTTGGTAGAGTGGGAACAACCACTCGCCATGGCTGTCTACCATGAAGCTTCTTTTTCAAATGATGATGAGGACCTATTAGTGGAGAGATATGACTAGCTCATCTCTAGATTAGCAA